>VWPW01020719.1:679873-918073 GCA_013389825.1 Crypturellus undulatus
GTCTTAGGTGCTCTCTGACCCAATCTTCCTCTACCCTGGGCAAGTCTTCCTTTCTTCCAGCTTCTTCTCCTGTCACAAGGGCCTGGGACTCTACAGGGCTGCCCTTGGTAAACACTGAAGCAAAGAAGGCATTCAGCAACTCTGCTTTTTCTGTGTTCTTCGTAACCAGGGTGCCCATCCCATTCACTAGAGGACCCACATTCCCCCTGATCTTCCTTTTACTGTTAATATATTTATAAAAGTTTTTCTTGTTATTTTTAACATCCCTTGCCAGGCTGCGTTCCAGCTGCGCCTTAGCTTTCCTAGTTGCATTTCTGCACTCCCTGACTACGCTCCTGTATTTTTCCCAGGGAGCCTGCCCTTTCTTCCACAATCTGTATACCCCCTTCTTCTGCTTGAGCATTGCCACCAGCTCCTTGCTCATCCACGCAGGCCTCTTGCCCCCTCTGCCTGACATAACCAAAGTATTAAGTTATGTGTCTTATGAGGGAAGAAAATGGTTAACGAGACTCTCCTCACCATACGGAGCGCCTTACAGCTGGCAGCCGCGTGCTGCGGTGTGCTCGCATGCCTGTTGACATGTCCAGGCATCATTTGATCCAGATGCGGAGCTTACGCTTCTAGGGAGCCCTCCCCTACGTGGTTCTGCCTCCTGCAGTACTCTGGGGTCTTGCTGTTTCGTAGTATCCAGACATGTAATGTATTCAGCCAGTGTAAATCCATGTCACTCAATTAGCTGCGCTCAAAGGATGTTTATCTGTCCAACTTGATCATCTGTCCCGTGTTCTTTCGGCAGTGCCTCATGGAAAAAGCCAATTTCTGAATCCTGTTTTTGAAGTCTGAGGTTAGTAACATGAAGTGACAGAGTTAAAACTCTGCATATTATAAATATTGGATGTGATATGTTCTGCTTTATTAAGAAAATCTGTTTGGCATTCTGTTACAGAAGAACTAATTGGGTCCATAGTGAGTGCATAAATTAGGGTTGTCTTACACAGTGCCACTAATTTATGCGCTTCAAATTTTGTGGATGTTCTAGGCTTCTTTAGAGGAGATGCCATGCAAGTTTAGTAACTTAACAAAAAGGCAAAAGGGCTGAAGAAATAGATGTATATGGAGATTCATCCTGAAACATATGCATGCAAATGTGCACTAGTTGGAATGTGGTGCAGTATGCACTATGAAGTATGTCCAGACTTCCTTGTTGTCTTGCATTTATCAGACCTGTCCAGATAATTCACAGCTCACGATTATTGAACTAATCTAATTTGTTTATGGCAGAATGTGTGATAATTAATACCTCTTATCTTCCATTTTCAAAATGAATCAGTTAATGTTATCTCGGTAGAGATGCACAGAAAAGCAATGTAACATGAAAGGTATGGACAAGCTCGAGGTCATAATTTTTTAGTAGTAGTAATTGGGGCAACACTGCCTGAATTATATAGCAGGGTTTTATCATCCCTGCAGTTAGCTGACTGTCAAATGGTCGTAGGACCCCAAGGAATGGAAGAAAGGATGGAAGGTCACTGGTTCATTTCTGCTATAATCCCACGCAGGGGCTGCAGTCCTGGCTTTGGTAAGAGGAAGTAGAAGGCAGAGAAGTGACAAAGGGAATATTTTTTCCTAAAAAGCAAAGGACGATACCCTAGCGGGGAGCAAGTCCTGAACGCTGCTGTGTGGGAGTCTGCCCAAGCAGATCCTTGGTTACGGACTGTGTTTAAACAGGACCCTTCCTATTTCCTAGCATATGGAATGTATCAAAGATGCATCAAACATAATCAAAAGTTGATCTCTAATACTCTGTTAGCCCATTATTTGAGCACTGTGGACTGCCAGGTGCGTCCAGCAGAGAGCAATGTGAAAGTTGCCATTTTCTAGATCTGTGATCACTTAGGAAATGTGGAAAGCCTTGGAGTTCAGTTTTCAGGAGCAAAAGGTACGCGAGTCAAACGTGAATTGCACCACGATAAATTCAGATTAGATGTTAGGAGAAACCTCAGCAAGAGGAATAGTATTGGGAATCACTGTTGACATATGGGTGTTCTGTGTTTGGATGGAGCAAATATGAGAGTAATGTTTGGGTGGCCAAGCATTATCGGGGATACCTTCTTCTAGACAACAAATGATTTTAGATCCCTTAAAGTCCTGCCTTCCTAAGGCCCCTGCCTCACCTGCTTTGTGATGATGAGGGTAGAAACAAAAAGTGAAAAGAAATGCTGTGAGCTAGATAGTGCCGTGAGGGAAAGGCAGCAGGCTTTGCACAAATCAGCTGAGAAGTGCTTACAGCCTGATTGAACTTCAATCAGAATTGCTTTGAAGTACAGAAATGGTATCAGAGAATTCAAGTGCAGTAGCATAAGTGGAACACTGTCCATGAATGTTTTGGATGAAATATAGTGCCTTTCTAATTTCTACTTCAGTGATGTAAAAGACTTTTTTTCTACTTCTTTTTTTCCCCTCTCCTGCCGCGGCATCTGTCTTCTTTAAATCAGGCTACAGCCCATTTAAAAGACATTAGGTAAAATATATAAATATAGCCAAGCTTTCCAGTTGCAGGGAGAATTTTCTCACCACTTGGCCAGTGTGACATTAAGCATTACAACGCGGTGAACAGCGCGTTTGTGACCCTGCTCAGTTAACATTCTCATTTCTTGGAGCCCTTTTGGGTCACAGCAGCTGGAAGGCCAATTTAACATTGGACATTCCTCTGTAATGTGGAAATAGGGACTTTAATACCTTCAGACTGGAAGGACTCGGTGTTGCCCGCACGTTGGATGTGTTACCAGCTCAACTTTTATCACTGTGTTTTTCTGAAGGCTCAGCTGATGTGGTTCTTCAGATGGTTCAGGAGCTTCAACACGAAACTTCAGTATTACCTCAAAGCTTATAGCTTTTCACTGTGCTTGAAGATTCAGGGATCTAAATTCTGAAGTTAAGCACCCCACAGTTGCTGAAGCATTTTTGCTTAAAAAAAACCCTTAGATTTGCAGCGTTTATTTTTAATATATAATAATCATGGAGTGTCTAGAATATACCCTTTAATTAAAACAAAGGATCTTGAGAGCAATGAAATAAATACACCTACAAGATGAGTAAGTGCTCACAAGGCTTTCATTTAATCAATAGTCATGTCGGCAGTGATTGCAAAAACTTTAGTACACCATTTTAATCAGAGATGTTTTTCCTGGCACGGGGGCGGAAAATATACTGATTAATTAATTTCTATTCCTGGAATGAGACAGCCTCCCAGCAGAGCAAATCTAAGCAGCTTGGTGACATGGCAATATGCAGTAAAAATGTAAGTGGTCCCCGAGTTCATGTCGTCAGACCCAAGGCAAAAACCACAGCCAATATGAAGCTGATTAATGAGTAACACTGGTCCAAAAGCGCAAGTGGTGTAACTTCACTGCAGGAACTGGTTGGTGTTCTTGATGCATTGGGTTTATTGAACGCTTGTCTGGCTAGGAGCTGTTTTATTACTTTTCTTATATATAGTTATCATGTTGGAGCTATTTTAGAGTAAAGATCTTTCCATTTTGATTTGCACATCAGACCGTGGCTCCAGCATTCTGTCCTTCCCAACCAACTGGAAGAATTGTTCACTGTGCCCGTGTGGAGTGTACAGCAGCATAAAGGAGATTGGAAAGGGAACTGATTTAGTTCTCCAAGGTACTGGTCTACCACTTGCACATAGTCCCTTGATAACATCCATAATGATGATGGTGTATGGAGAAATAGCAGATTTCATGCCCATTTCCTGCTAGACAGAACTTGCAGCTTTCTGGAGATTGAGTACATTATCCACTTTGCTTCTTTAAATATGGTAGTATACCAAGAACTTTTCCTGTTTCAGGAGGAATGGAAAGAAATAGGAGAGTTTGCAAGTGTGGGGTTTTTTTTTGTGTGTGTGTGTGAAGTATTGTATTTAAAAACTAAGTGCACAACTCATAAGTGAGAAATAGCTAACCCGTGGTTGTTTGCCATCTCTATATGTTCGAGACCACACTGCTGTAAAGAATTGTCTTGTAAGTTTTCTTCTAGTTATGGACAGACTTGCTGTTAAAGACCATGTATAAAAATACAGCTGCACACGAAATAAAACTGATTGTTGATTGGTGGGATTTTTCCAGGCATCAGAGATCTTTAATTCTATGTGTCTAGAATTTGGATTTTTGATGCTCTGGTATAGGTGGGGACTGTCTAAATCTCAGCCCTTCCCTCAGCAATCCTCACTGTGGATTTTAGTTCAGGGAATTAGTCTAAACTTAAATTATAAAAATGTTGCTGACAATGTTGCACAGCCCTGCAAGCTTTCTGAAGGAAATAGGATACAAACTGTAGCCTGAGGAGGAAAGAGGAAGCAAGGGAGGAGGAACGAGGAAGCAAGGGAGGAGGAAGGCAGGAATATTTTACATTGGCTTTGGTGGCAAAATTAGTGTAGCATGACAATCCAGGGTAAAGAAGCCATGTGCTGTGTGCTCCCTGCTAGTCTGGACTGAGCGCTTTGTGTAAACTGTGCTAGGAACCTCTGAGGTCTGATCCCTGTTCTGCACCATGCTGTAACTCCATAGGAGTAAAGGGACTTCTATGGAGACATGCTGATACAGTGCATGTGATTGAAAGTTCTGGATCATTTGAATGCAGAAAATTCAAGCCGCTAAAATAATACTCAATCCTGATGACTTTTGCAACAGATAAAATTAATTGCAGTGATGTACTAAAAATGATTGTTCTGTGCACCTCTCTGTTATGCTAAGAAATTTAGGAGGCCAGATATGAATGTAGATGACATTGTTTTTAAATATACTTTCATTGGACAGTTGCAATTTGTTCTTAGTTTAAAGTTGTAATTAAAATCAGAAGATGAAAAATTCATGATCCATTAAGAATGGCATAAACTGTAAGAACTTTCAGTATGGGGTAATGACAATACAAACTAATTCAACTTCCTTTGATTGCTGTTTTTTATATGGCAGAGTTCACTTATCTTGTGAATTAAGTTAGATTTAGAGGACTGAAAACTCTTTAAAAATATTTTATTCAAGTGCTTTTGCTTGAGGGGGAAGAATTCAGGTCTGATTGTTATATTCAAAGAATTACCAATAGTTAAATAATTTTCATGAAGGAAAATTTGAACTTTCTCAGTTAAGTATGAACTTTGCAAAGTAATTTCAAATACTTAAGCTACCTTTATCCATTGCACTCCACCTCTGTCCTATCAAAGTTGCTTGTTTCTAGGAAGTGAAAGCTGTATATTATGTAGCGTTGCAGAAAAATCATACAGTCAAGAATATCTTGTGCTCCAGCCATCACAGAAGTTGAGCACTCCAATCAGTTGACTCAAATATTCATTATAAAAGCACCTCCCTGCTGATTGTAATGAGAATTTTGCCTGCATAAGGCCTTTGAGCCTGGGTCTCAAGTGGTGCTTTAGATTTCTTAAGTGTTTCAGAATCTTTGCTCTATGATAATCTTTCAAAAAAATAATGCAAATCATTCTTAGACCTCCATCAAAAGCATATTTTTTTCCCAGAATCCAGTGGTCTTTGGATGAAGATATGGAACTTAGTGGATTTTTTTGTTTGTTTTTGTGTTTTTGTTTTTGAATAGTCTTGTATGTGTGCAGTACCAAACCAGATGTGTAAACTGTGCCTGTGAATTATATGCAACTAAATGGGATATTCAGACTTATGTGCATGTGTGTTTAGAAGTTTGTTCATTCAGGGTGCTAAAGGAGGTTTACTTCCAAAAGCTGATATAAAAGCCATATAAAATGTATATGAAAAGTAATTTGTTAAATACCAGAAATTTCCCCAGCATAGCTCTGTAGCCTCATCTTGCAGCTCGGGGCAGTAGGATGTTGTGGGAATGCTCCAGGTGGAAGCTGTATCTGTTACATAAATACTCTAAAGTCAAAAGGACTCTGTTGTGGCGGGAGAGGTGATAGTGCTGGTAAGTGACCTCAGCTGCCGTCTCTGGCTCGCTTAGCAAAGACAAGCAGGCACTGCGATGATGTACTGTGTTTTGCAAGTTTTATTTTAATGGTGCACAGCTTTTTTGTATGTCCTGATGTTTATATAATGATGAAAGAAAATAGGTTTTGCAAAACATTTTTACTCCTTTGTCATTGCAGCTCCTTTATCATTGAGCTGCATGTTTTTAAGCCTAAATGGACTAGAAAATCACAGGTACCAAGTCTTCACCCCATCAAGCTCCATCAAGACCAGGTCTTGCTTTTTCTGTTCCGGGACTTCTCTTATTCCAACTTAATGGGCCATTGTCCTGTAAGCTTGAAACTTAGTGCTGCTAAAGCATGGTAGGATTTTCAGTAGACCTTGTTTTTATTGTAATTTGCTTGCAATGCTGATAGGCCTTAATTGGCTTGACAGAAATTCACTGGAGAGAGCTGGACTACAGTATCAAAGGTCAGCAAATAAGGCACATAGGTACCGAGGTCACATAGCAGAGGATGCTGCTACTTATCAGTTCTATGTAGGTTTTCTCCTAAGAAAAGGTTGTGCAAGTTGAGTTATGGGCATTGGTTTTGGCAGACTAATGGATAAATGTCATCCTTGCGCAAAAATATGCAATAAAGATGCTGTTAGATTATACAAAATTAGTCAACTTCATTGGCTTTACAAGGATGTAGGAGCACTCTACCAATAAAGTTTGTGTACATAGATTACTTTTTCCTTTCCTCAGACAGGAAAAATTGCTTAGGTTTGTTGAAATCAAGTCACTTTGGGACTGTTCCAGACCCCAACGAAGTTGATGAAAAGGCAGTGGGGTTCGTACCATATGTCTTTGTTTAGGTATGTAATAGGGTGATAAATTTTGAAGTGTTACATTATACTGTAAAGCAATAGAGGTAGAAATTATGGAAGACAAGTGCTTTTTGCATCTTTTTTTTGCAATTGGTAGTGTAAAACAATTGCAAATCTGTTCTGTTTTTAATGTTCTTTTTATTATTTTATCTTTTTTGTCATTAGATTCATTTTTAATGTCTATTCGAAAGTTGCATTAATGCTTTGTTTTATGACAAGCCACGCTGTAATATTTTTTCAATATTTAATCCTCTAAAGATCTTATGAAATAAAAAAAGTAATTAAATATTGATTAAACACTATTAAATTCTCTGGAAAAAATAGTTCGAGAATTTTTAAATATTGGAAAATCCTTACTGCAACTTTTTGCTTAATACAAAAATAAAATCTGATGTATTTTTATCTATAAGGAAGATGCCAGGCTCCATAGGACCAAGGCTATTGCCCTTGACTGGTAGCTTTGGACTATGCTAACGGCCAGGGTTCTTTGATGAAATAGACCAAGTCTCTAACTGACCTAGTGTTACCATTTGGTTTATTTTTAAGGTCAATATTAGACATTTTTAGCCATTATGTGTTTTGTTTTGACTTTGGAGGGCACAATGTTTGCCAAACTTGAGTAGTATTTAAGGACTAAGATATTTCTTTGCTAACGTCTTTGAACACAAATGCCTGGAAATATCTGTGTAATTCACAGATAGGTTCCGAGGAAATACTGAGGTATCTGAAGGGAAAAAAATAGTTGTAGGTCTGGTCTTTGGCCACTGTCTTGATATATCTAAAATGCAGAATTGTTAATTTTGAAAATGACAGCTTCTGGAAAAAGAGCTGTATTACCAAGAAATTTTATAACTTACTGTATGTGTGAGGGCTTAGGGTTCTTTTGCAATGAAGACCAATATATAAAAGCTTTCTGGAAAACTCGGTGCTTTTATATAATACTAAACACTCTTTAGAAAGGATAAGTGCCTTGGAACTGTTTGCTTTTTCAGGGCTTAAAAGGCTATGCATACACCCATAAGTTAGAAATGGTTTGTTATTCATATGTATGCCTCCTTTATCTCTGTTCTCTTTGGAAAGTAAACCTAATTCTGTTCATAAATCAGTCTTGGAATTTTGTACTAACCAGCAAGAAACTTTGTTCAGTGCTTTATAAGTTATAAAATAATCTTTATAGGCAATTACCTTAGCAATTACTTTATTTTTGTTTCTGTTAGGTACAGAAATGCATTTTAGATGGTTTTAAAATAAAATATTAATATAATAATTATTTTAAACCTGTAGTCCTCCAGTCTGTGTATCCAAATGCTCATTAGAAATAATTTGGATATAAATGGTCTTGTACCAGAATTCAACTCAGAGCACTAATTACATATAAAAGCTTTGCTTACGCTAAATATTCAAGTACTTGTTAAGAACAGACGATTCCCGATCGTCATCGTCATCTTGAGCATGGATGTTATTGAGAAGCATTAAAGTTTATTTGGAGTAAGTTCTGACTCTGCTAAGATAAGAGTGATACTGAAAATAGAAATGTGAAATCTGAACTTGGTGCTCAGGATGGAGGGAGGGAAGATGCAGGTTGTGTGCTCAGCAGCGTTCTGTTGGGAGGGTTGTGGCCGAGGCAGCGCAGCTCTGTGAGCTTTGGGAAGGGACGACTGTCCGACTAACCAAACTTGCCAAAATTTGTAAGCTCAAGAAACTTAAATTCACAGATACTTTCCCACATTAAGTACATTTTTATCGTTGCTCTAGACCAGGCTTGTTGTTGGGTTACGATTTAGTATCTGTCAGGTTCTTCCAGGTAAGCCAAATTCATTAAAATATAGCATGTTTTTACTATGTGGTATTGGCCTGGCTCTCTCCATAAAGGTTTTGAAATACATGGCTTACCCAGGAGACCTGAGGCCTCTGCCACAGATGTCCTGATTTTCTCCTTCACGTAAAATTTTAATTTGCATATCAAGGAGGGGTTTATATATGTGCATTTGTAGCGTGACATGTAGCTTTTATTTTCCAGTTCTTAGGCCCAGAGATTGCTCTACAGTACCTACTGTGCAGTGAGAAAGGACAACTGCCCTTTTTCAATTTTTACATTTTTAATGCTTCATAATAGTAATATGAAAGTTGTGTTGGCCATTCTGATGCTCTAGGTAGTGCATCTAGGGGAAGTAGCCAAGCAGACTATTTAAAAGTAAAATGCACAATAAAGTAGACATTCATTTAAAAGTCCTAAAAATTGGGTCAGACACCTAGTGTCAGTGATGTCTCTATCTTGTCATAAATTCTTAAACATCAAAGTCTGAAAACAAGACAGGTTCATTTCCCTCAAATTAAGATCTAACTTGCAGGTTTATAATGCAGTTCATGCTCACTTTTGTAAGAGTGGGGCTGCGTTCGTGGGAGAGCTGCTCTGCAGAGAGGACGTTTCGCCTTTCCTTTGAGGTTTGTCCAGCTAGGTGAGAAATTCATAGTTAAGAGGCAAGGTAGACTCCCTCAGAAAATAACCAATTGCTTTTCTTATAGTGCCTGCTACTATAAAGTAAAAACTTTGTTAACAATCTCTAATTGCCTCTGACAGGAAAGAAAAGCAGAATTTCCATCAATTATAAGGATTTTTATAAGCTATTTTTGTGAATAATCCAGTTTATGCATTTATTAAGCTATAAATACAATTTTATAAATCCAATTGACATTTAGATATTTTATTAACCATGATAAATGCCAAAGAAAATTGAATTAGGACAGCTTATAATGTGCTTTACTACCACTTTTAAAATTTTGCCCAGCTGTAAATGGTCCTGCTCCATATCACAAATAAATCTGTTTGAAGACTAGGGGAGTAATTTTTTTTCTTTTCTTGCCAGAGGCCCCTGACCTTTTTGTTGATGGCTGTTTTTTAACAACTTCACCAACAAACAGCTTAACCTGTGTTTTAATCACATTTCTATAGATTCAAAAAGAATATCTGCCTTAAGCAGAAGCCATAGCCATGGCCACAGAGGGTGAGCTGCCTATGGGATGGTACAAAGTACATCCAAGTCCTGTTAGATGGAGAGTTTGGAGGATGCTGAGATTCTTCCATCCTGCTTCCAAGCATCTGGCAAAATGCTTTCTTGAAACTCACACAGAAACTTTCATTCTGTTATTTCATCTGCTACAATCAACCTCAGATTGTTTCCCCAGAACATGAAAGAAGTCTTAATTCCATAAGATGAGTTTCTTAAAGACAAGAGTTTCTACCTTTGCAAACTAGAGGACACGAGCGATTTACTGTGGATACTCCAAGAAACACTGTTATGGGAAAAACTGCTTGTTCTGCTGCTTGGTTTCTAAATATGCATATATAAAAGTTCATGCTGTCCCGTTTAGGGTCCTTTCTTATGCCTGTCATACAGCGCTGAGCTTTTACATATTTTCAGCTGTTTCACTTCTGTATTTAAGTATATTTTTCCAATGTGCATATGAGAAAGGAAAAGCTGGAAAGGAAAAACTGTTTCCAGTGAATGCATTTTGTTTTCTCAGTTAATGATTACAAGCTTTTCAATATCAGAAAGCCACTTGTTTTTATGCAGTGCCTGTCTTGAGGCTGGAGTTGGCGGAGCATCTTTCACAGTGAAGAGAGTGATTTAACTAGTTCTCAGTTGCACCTTAGTTGCATAATCATTCCTTGGGACTAGCTGCATAAGGAAGGAAAAACTTCCTATTAGGCAAATAAAGCTGAAAAGCTCTTGTAGCAGAGAACAGAAATTTAGCTGCAAATTATAAACATGCTCTTCAACAACGGCAGTTCAGATTTAATTCAGCCAATTTCTGTTGTTCCTTTTACAGTTTCCAAGGAAAGCTTGCAGGAGCATTAGATGTGGTACTGAAGCACCAGGTCAGCTTCAAGTATCTGCTTCAAAGGTGCAAGGCTGAGTTGAATGTTTAAGTGAATTCCTGGTGTGGGTCGTCAGGGAAAGGCCACACCATTTTTATTTTGATCAACTTGGAGCGAAAGGGTTTAGGCAGCACCCTCGTTAGAGGATCTGAAGTTGCTCAGACCCTCAGAGCTCGTTGTGCATTTGTGAAGGTGTCTGGTGTCCGTGCAGGGTGGATCGGGAGGGCAAGGCACCTAATGACAGTGTCAGTGAAGAGCAGCATCTCCCATCTCCTGTGGAAAGGAAAGTGTCAGGAAAGGTTTTTTTTTTGTTGTTGGTGGTGGGTTTTTTTTTTGTTGTTTTTTTTTTTTTGTTTTTAAGCTTGGGCATATTGGATATTGGAATACTGGAATTCAATTTTTGGATTGAAAAGGTTGCCTGAAAACATCCAGAGCTCTCAATACTGGCACCTTTTCCCTAATGAATGTCCCTTACTTCTTAGGGCATATAAATATGTAAAATCCCTGCTTAGCTGCTAGAAATGTATGTGTGAGAATGCTTTACAGTTATTACACAGAAAGATTTCTTCCACTCTTTTTGCTGGTGAGTCTTAGCTGTTTTCTCAAACAGCAGCTTGTCTGTGTTTGCTTCAGCTGTGAGGTAGCTCAGCTGGTGCAGGCGCTGGCCAGGAGCCACATCACCCAGGGCCACCAACATGTCAAAGCGAAGTCGAGCGGAGGCCGTTCTGGCTGCTGTTTGAATGGGAGCCACAAAGGAGGGTTCAGGGTGCCTTAGGCTAGGCTGTTGCTTGATGCATTGCCACTGCTCCTCATGTGAATTTGTAGGGTTATTGCACTGGAAATCTTTCAAATGAATCTAACAGGAGGACTTGAATATATTCAGTATCCCTTGTTTGTAGTTAGAAAGGTTTCCCATTATATAATTCTCTGTTAGACTTGGATTTTTATCAAATTTCAAGAATCACCCACACAGTAGTAGTCTTGTCACATATACATGTACATGCGAAGATGGGGGAGGGAAAAAAGCTATTACTCTGTAGATAAGTTGTAATGAATGGTGAACATAACCAAGAAGGCTCGATAGGCAAATACCACAGGTGTGACATACGTTTTCTTTCTGAAACGTTTGTGGTTAAAGAGGAGGTTGACTGAGAAGAGACATGTTCAGGATATTAGTTGGTTTTTGGTGGGCATATGTGACCCCTTGGCTGTTCTGTTTCTTCTTGCATGCGTTGTAGGTGTGATGAGCATATTTTAAAAACTCTCTTGCTTTTCAGCAGACTAGTTCAGCAAAGAAATGACCTTCATTTCTGGCATACTGTAAAATGTCCATCATTCAGCATGACTGTGAATAATGGCCTCTGTGATTTAAGATGCTTTTTTATGTGTACGTTTTTTTCTCAGAAAGAGAGTCAGCATTGATCACTTGCTTAGTGCATTGCCCCAGGAACAAAGCACCCCCTGCATTTTCTTGTCAGACTTTCATTTTTTTATCATTTTATTTTTTTGAGTAATGACTGGTAAGACCTACCTAAAATCTTCATTCCTTCTTTCTCCTAACTTTGCTGTTCAGTGAATTCATTTCTGTGCTGAAAGCAACCTACCTTCAGAGCATTAACAAGGCAGAGCTGCCGTAAGTGCATTTTGCTTTACATCTATGTGTAGGCTAGTCTTGAAATGAGATTGCCTGGATATATTTAAATAGTCTCTTGGATAACTCTCAACCAAATATCGGTGTCCAATTTCCATGGCAAACTGCTTCAAGGAATGACCATTCTTATCTGTCAATGATTTTACTTCCCAGTGGTTTATGAAACTCTGTTTTTTGTTTCAATCAGGATAGATTCCACCAAGTTTTATTGCTAGGCTTTTTCATTATAAGAGATGCACTTGACTGTAAAGTGAGGGCTATTCCCTAAACTTAAATTTCAAGGAGAAATCACAGCAGCTGCCTTGCATGCATGAAAGTCACCCAGAATTGAGCTGTTCTTTAAATTCTCCTGTAGACTGGCCTTCAATACTATTATATTTTCGTACAAGATGCTTATGAAAAATACCATTTCAATATGAAGATTAAAACCTCTGAGTGGAAGCATTTTGATTTGGATAATTTATGGCAGTATTTTGTGAACTGCAGGTATGTATCTTTGGCTCCATGTTTATCATCACTGATAACTATAAATAATTTCCCTTCTATAAAATGCGCTGCTTGCCTAAACTACTGACTATTGGTAGATAAACTACTGGGAGGAATTCAAACAGGGTGCCTGTTTCTCTTCAGTAAGGACAGAAATCACAGCATATTTAGTCAGAGAAGTCTACAGTATATTATCCTAGTCTCCAGATCATTTTTTTTCATAAATTATCTAAATTTAAGCTGTTGCCAGGTATTTGCAATACTTAAAAACAAAAATATTTTGGACTAATCTAAAACACTGTCTAGAAATGATTATTTTCATGGTATTTAAAAATGTTACTGCTTGTAAATTGTTTCCGTTGTGGATATCAAATTAAGCAGTATTATCTTGAGTTGTCAATACCTCTAAAGAAGCTATATAGCTGGTACTGTCTCTCTTTACCGTCTTCCAAAGGATCTTTTAAAACAAAGCTTATACAAGGCAAGTACCTGAATTTTCTTCCTACATTTGGATTATAAAAGTCTGTGTTACTCTGACCATTGCAGGTGGCTAGGAACTTGGCATAGGATGGTATAAGGATCTATTTTAGAGGTACAGAGACCGTATATGGGGCAAAGATAGTGATAAGGCAATAATTCAAGATCCTGAATTCTAGAAAAAAAGGAAAATCTTCCAATGCTGTTTTGTTTGTTAACCTAGTCAATTATCCTAGATTTATAATGAAGAAAATTCAGTGGTTAATATGTTAATAATTTGCAAAATTCTAGAAAACAGACTCTGAAAAGAGAATTGCTGGATTAAATTTATTCACATGCTGCTCACATGAACACTGCAGTTCCCGTGCTGTGCAGGGCCCTTGCAGCGGTGCCGAGGCAGAGCTGGAAGCAGCCGCTGCTGCGGAGGCTGCGCGTGCCCCGTGCGGCTGGACGCCGGCTCGATGCCGAAACCTCGGGCAGGCCTGAGCCAGGTGGCACAGACGCTCCAGCTGATAATTTTGGTGGTATGTAGTGCACAATTAATATGTCCAGATTGGCAGCTGGTCATGGAGTGACTGATGAGGAATTATGTCGTGTTTAAGTTAAGCACATAGTTGTTTTGTGACCTGTGCCCCTCTTGGTGGCCAAGGTTGCATGAACTAGGCTGTATTCTGGAGGTTCTCTCTTTCTCCGATACCCATGTGGAGAGCCAAGTGATGTGTAGGTGGGACAGTTTGCACTCACTGATATGTTTAATAGGAATATGTAGGTAGTCTTGCAATGCCTTATTACCTGTTTTGTCCCTGTGACAGTTTTATCAGCTATTGAATAAACATTTCTAATGTTTGCCTATAACACAGGGAAGTGCTCCTGCCTGGCAGCTCTCTGATGGAAAGTATGAGATACTAGTTGAAATAATGAACAATATCATAATGAATCTTATTTTATCTTTCTATATCTTGTCTGTCCAGTAAGACTGACATTGCGTGAGGCCTCTGGAGTTGAAATGCTTCACTCTGGGCTTGTATTTTGAGAAGAAAGCCCGAGTTTAAAATGCTTGAGATAGCAATTTATCTGCTTAATGACTGCAGAGCAAGATAAATAACGTGTGTTTGCATATGTCACTGGCACTTAGATATGCACAGGTCTGCAGTGACAGGACTCTGAAACGCCTGTAGATTCGCACTTGTCTCCTCGTGAACCAGCATGGGGGAGAATTAACGGAGTGGCATCAATTTCTATTAGGATCAAATCTTGTTTGTTCCTACTTGAAGGAGGATATCTTGGACGATCCATCAAAATAAGACTGAATGTGGACAGAAAATTCATATATATATGTTTGTATATACGTTTGTGTTTCTTTTTGTATGGGATACTGTCTGAAGAGGCTGTTGAGTAGTAGATCAGAGGTTACATGAGCTGCAGGAATGCTCTGTGTCCCTGGAAACAGTGAAGAAAGGCTTTATTTTATTTATTTATTTATCTTTTCCCTTCCAGGAGCATTATAATACAATGGACTCTTGTTGCCTTTGATCACCAAAGTGCTCCTTAACGTGCTAGTCGAAGAAACAGAAATGTCTTCTCTTGGGCAGCTCTAGTTCACTGTTGCTCTCGCAGTTACATTCTATTTAATCTGTCAATTTTCCTCACATGGTGTAGCTACTGTGAGAGAAATTGGAGCTGTTATACTATGTGCTTTGATACAGTTTGTAAAATGCAAGGTGGGAGACAGTAAACCAAACACAGCATGCCAGTAATTTCTTCAAAATTGCTGATGTTCCAGCACTGTGATTCTGTATCCTAGTGAGCTGTCATTGCACCTCATCAGAAAGGATAGTATTGTTTAAATGTTTCGCTTTCATTTGTTTTGACGTTTTCATGCTGCCTATTAAATAAACTCCCAGGCTGTGCTCAGAGGCTTTCACCCAGTTTCTTGTTTTTAATGATTATCCACTCTGTACCTGGCCCCATTTGGATGTGATAATGCAAGTCAAACTATTCTGTTTGAACATGGTGTGTAGCTGCAAAAATAACGATGCTAATTGATCTCTGCAGTATTTTTTTATGATTACATCTAGCCTTAGAGTACTTACGAATAACAGAAATGTTCTATAGGAAGAAGCTGGTTAGTCTGATGGCCCTAATGGGATTTCAAAATGCAGAGTAGGAATGTTGTTCAGTGAGAAATTTTGATTTATAGTGACAATATTAGAGATCAGATGACAGTGGGTATAGGCTACCATGGTCTTCAGGGGCAAAGGTTACCTATAAAGTTGTAAAATTCCTCAATTATTAGAAAAATCCTAGTTTCTGCAATCATTGCATGTCATAGATTGGATATGGTTACCTCTGTTCACAATTCCCATTTTGTCAAAAAAAAAAGAGAAAAAAAAAAAGTATATGGCTGCATATGTGTTGCGGAGTGTCATGAGTAATGTATTTAGGTTAGATTTAAATACACCAAATTTAGTGTATTTAGGTTTTCTCTACTATTCTCATTCACTTCTTTCTCCTGTTTTGAAAGAACAGGCTGAAATTTTCACATTTGTGAAAGCATTTTTATAACTTGCTGTGAAGAAACGGCTTGTACTGTGGATCTCTCAAAAATATTCTTCTTTTCTAATGGTTGCTTTTTCAAAAAAAGTGACTATGAATTTAAACTTTATTTCAAGTTTGCTTTGTGGATTTTGTCCTGTTCAGTCTGCATTTGTTGGTGTAACATTTTCTTTTTCCAGAAAGAAACCGAGAAATGACAGTGAACCATAAATGCTACCTGTGTGAAGTATTTCAGTTAAGTGGTTTAACAGAGTGGTGTGAGGGCCACTCATGTATCCATGTAAATAATAAAAAAGAATAAAGAATATTTAAGAAAAAAAAAAAAACTTTTCAGTGCACATCTCGGTACACTTGCATATTGAAAAATGTGCAACATTGGAAAGATGTTTTACCCTGCAGGGGTTTTACCCTTTGTTGCATTGTAGGTTAATAAACCTACATTTTCTTTCTAATGCTTCTGAATTGAAAAGAGCTGTAAGACCTGCTTTCACCTCCTGAAAACAAGGCAATGGGAGCAGTAAATACCGCGCCTTATTCAGCTTGTTTCGCAGACGCAGTGCCCTGATGCAATTTCTCTAAAGCCAATGCAAATATCCAGGGCTGAGGGTGCCTCTTGCTCTTGACTGCTGCTCTCTGCTCTGAAGATCACTCTTCATGTGCCACTAACTCGATGGCTATCCGGGAACTCTCTTCCTTCCTGCAGCTGACCTTCACAAAGTTCTTTTTATTGATATAGCCAAGTTTAATGGCACATTAATTTTATGCAAATTCTTTTTAATTTACTGTATTATCTACTAGTATAGCATGCTCCTTGTGTAGTAGCTGCTGACATAAATTACACTGAGGCAATTATCAATATGAATTTGGCTCTGTGCGTACTGCTGTGTTTTCAGATTATTAATGCTACTGCTCAGAACAAATGCACAAATCTGCAGTTAATTGGTCCTTTCTGTGGGATGTTCTGAGCATGTTTTTATAAAAAGGTACTAAACATTTCTACTGACTAGATAAGAACATTACCTACGTACTTGTTCTGCCTGAATTATTATTTTTTCCCCTGTTAAGGTATTATACATGCACAAAGATATTATAATAAGTTAAGGGTTTGTAAAGCTAAAATAGAGTTTTAGAAAGTGAGAAATTTTACTTATACAATTTAATTACACTTGCAGTGTGCTTTTGCAAAATGATATCATCTTTAATTACTTGTTTTCCATGGATTTCTTATTTGAGGCAGTTCTTTGATTCCTTAAGCGAGTTCCTCCAAGGGCCACCTAAAGCCCTGCTATCACAGCTGTGTTTTCAGCTGCTTCTGCATTTCAATATGTATAGCCTGGCCCTTGAGCTAGGTACAGAGCCTGGGTCTTGCCTTGGAATCCAGTTGCTTGTGGTATCTTGATAAACTGATGAAAAGACTTCACCGTGTATTTCTTGGGAAATTAACATAGTGAAACTTTCCTTTCTGAAAGCAGATGGCATCGTGCACACATTACCATCTAGCTGCAGCCCTGAACTGCTTTCCGTGGTGGTGGGTTTTTTTTTTTTTTTTTGTAAATTCTAAACTCTGGATTTCTCAGCAGAATTGATACTGCTCGTATTACAGCCTGCCCTGTTTCTCAAAGGCTCTGGTGGGCTGTGAATCATCTCTCTGAACTTTCTGTGCTTTGTAACTGCTAATGCAGAATTACTTGACCAAGTACTTACTGGCTTTCGGATTTTCCTTCTGTATCAATAAGAAATGATGAAGATGAGATGCAGCTCTTCAGAGAGGTCCCTCTTGGTATCTACACCACATTTTTCTGGCACATTCTGAACAGCTGAGAGTGCCCAGTTAACCGCGGTGCCTGACTGGGGATTCTTGCTGTAAAGTTGTGGTCCCTTCCAGCGCCCTTCCTTTCTTGGTCTGGTTGGGTAGAGTCTGCTCCAGTGGCACTGACGAATCTTCTCCACGTATTTTCTTTGGGAGAAAATGCAGAGCCCTATTTATGGCTTCACTGATCTTAGCAGGAGCCTTTCTGAAACTGCTGATGCTCTAGGTATTCATTTTCTGGGAATAACAGCAACTACTTAATCCTGTGCAAATATGTAAAATCTTTCAGAAATAAATTGTGGCTTAACATGATACAGGAGTGTTAGATTAATATCGTTTGCAAATTTCATTTCTGAAACATACACTGAAAGTGTAAGTGGAAAAATAATTAACTTCAAAAACTTCCGTGTATTTCTTTCCATAAAACAAGTATCTTGCTACAGGCCTTTCAAGTAACTTTTTGGAGAGTAGTGGTTATGGTAGATCCAGCATTCATGGTAGTGTTAAGTGTCTAAACATGCTTAGACAATCTTACCCTAAAGATGACTGCATGTAGGCTGTGTGTTTAGTTCTGCCATGGAGTCCCTCAGGTTTGAGAGTGTCTTTTTGAAGAATTATATCCATTAAACTTTATTTTAATGCAAATGTTAATTTTACCCTTCAATATGGCAATAGATTTGTTAGAAGTTGATCAAGAAATGTTTTGACTATTTTCAGTCGAAGGCTTTTTTGAATCTGACTAGCAGGTACACATGTTTTTGTTGAAGTCTACCCAAATACAGAATTATTCTCATTGATAGTACATCCCTGCGTAATAGTGCATATACCTTGCCTGTGAAATAGCTGCGCACCCCATTTCTATTGTTTTCTTCCTACAAAGGTTAGAGCATGGCATGGGCTGCGGAAGTAAAGCTGGTACCAATGGCACCAGATTATGTTTTGTAGCTACCCAGTAAGGCTCTCGCCCTTTCAAGGCCATATGGAGATATTTACTGCACAACGTACGTGCCATGGGAGTTTTATGTGTGGAGCTGGGCTGGCTACAACATTTGAGGAGAGCCTTCCTTGCTGCATTCCTTCTGGCAACTGTGTTGCCCTCTTGACTCTTTTCTTGCTTCGTCTAAGACCCCCAAAAGGATCTGCAAACGCAATTAAGTACTTTTGTCCTCATAGAAATCAGGTTGGTGCTGGGATTGTAGTGTTTGTATTTTCCAATTTTAGCAAACTCATTTGATGTATATTCACAGGCGGCCCTGCTCAAATGCCACAAGTCCCATGACATTTTGTGGGGGGGAAAAAAAAAAAGATCTAATATATTAATTCAGCTGAAATTAACTACGTACAGAAGGAGTTGTAACACATCTTGGGACCTCCTTGCTTTTGTACAGCTGTGACATGGCTTCCCAGATGGCACAATTATCTTCCTAAAATATTGTAGCAAACTTTCATTTGTCATTTGGATTAGCGCAGTAAGCGCTCCGCAAACAGGCGGAGGTATTTAGCTGTTTATGTTCTCTGTGGTGATTGTTACAATTCACTTGGAATCTGAAAAATATTTTACAGGAATAGAAAACAAATGACCTTTTTCCATTTTGACTTCTGTAATTCCTGTCCCAAATGAGTATATCTCGATAGTCTGAAGTTATAACTAGAACTGTATATTAAAGTTTTTTGTTTGCTTATTTATTTATTTTTAAATAATGTTTTATGCCCTTTGAAAGTATTTGATTTTTCTGCTTGGATAGCCATAATTCTCATGTGGTGGCAATGAAAGTACAGCAGGCAAGTTTCAACATTGACTTGATTGTAAATATTACAATAACATTTATATTAAGTGTAGTACTTATACCTAGTGGCAGGAAAAAAAGGTCTGTTTATTCCCTTATCAATCAGGAATAAAACGACTCTAGACAATATGTCTTCAGTGTAAACAGCATCATGCCCTTATGTGTGATGTGTCTGAACTTCCAGAAATATTTTCAGCTAATAATGCCGGAGGTGTAATGATGTCCCACTTCTAAAACCAGGTTTCATGTTTATGTTTTTAATATTAAAAAAAAAAGTAGCGCTGGAGGTAAAAATCTGGGAGAGTTTGCTCTTGTATTAGAAAACCAACGTGAATGTTTTATTAGTTTTTCAGCAAATTGGCTGTCAGTTATTTTTAGCACTAAATCTGTGCCAGGCTAAATTTGAAGGTAGCTTTCTGCATGTCAGTTCTTATTTTATCCTCTCTCTGTGTTCAGAGTTTCTTATGCAAAACTTCTGATATTAGTCTGAAAACAATTGCTTATTCTTAGTTGCATTATTAAAGGCAAGAGTATTTTCAGCTGCTTGTAGTGAAACTAGGAACTTACTTTCTTCCCTTTCCCTGCACAGGAGATGCAGACCCATGACCAATCAACTAACTTTGCTGCCTATTATGCATAATGATGTAGAGATGATTTTGGGGTTGTTTCTGTACCCTATGAGTTATTCACCCCTCCTTCCCTATTGTGGAGTGCAGAGGGCATTTCTTTCTCTGCAACAAAGTTCATGTGTTCAGTGTGTAGTTCAAGTCCCAAGTGCCTTCAAGCACTTGGAAGAAAAGATTATCATGTAAAAAAATTCCTTGTCCTGTTATATACCCTTGAGGCTTTGCTGAGTGAAGTACAGTTAGTAAAGCAGCACTGACTGGAAGTTTTCTGTTTTCAGTGGGGAAAAAATCTTCTTTATGGGTATCAAAGAATGGCTGGGGTCATCAGGGGAAGGTTGGTGTGGTCCAACCTGCTACTCAAGCAGGGGCAGTGAGGGCAGTTGCCCGGCTCGATGTTGAGCATCTCTGAGGATGGAGATGCCAGAACCTCTTTGGGCAGCTTACCCCAGTGCTCGGTCACAGTCGCGGTCGTTCTGTTGTTACTGTTGCCTTCCGTGAGGTATTTATACACACAGACACGTACTGCAAATAGGGTAAGAGAGGTAAGAATAGTATCTCGCGTGGCAGTGTTTTGTCAGGGTTCCTCTCCGGTGAAGCTGTGCTAGCCTGGCCTCAGCCATGCGAGCGAGGAGCTGTTGTGCTATAGTTCACCTGCCTTGCAAAGTGTCCTCGGGACAGGGGGGTTGTCCCAGAACAAACTGGTTTTATTTTTGTAGCCTAGGATGTGCTGGCAGGAGATGGATGTATTTGTGGAACCGAGACAAGCATTGGCAGGAGAGGAGAAGCATTTAGCATACAGGCTCATTACTTATACCCTGGTTATAAGGGCAAGGAGAAAGATTGCATGTTCCTTCCCAAGGCCTCTGGGGCAGATACAATTATAGAATTTGCCATGACTTGATTCATTATCCACTGTAGTACCCTCTACTGATTTCTTTGGGGACGCGAATTTTCATTTATTTATTTATTTTGCTTGTGTACAACTTTATTCTCTCCAGAAGTGGCTGCATCTCAGTCTATCAGTGGGGCTCTATGGGAGGAGGTTAATGCTGTGCATGGCACTGCTCTAGGTATCCTAAGCAGTTTTATCTGAGAATAACCAAGAAGCTGCCTTAGCATCTGGGTGGTCACCTGGAGAGCCGGCTCCGTGAAATGAAGTGCTCCGGGATAGCGGCTGCGCATCGCTCTCGACTGCCAGCTTCCTGCGCAGGAACAATAAATACCGGTTCTCATCCCGGTAATGAGTTTTTCTACAGCAGCGTGAAAACTCCCAGGGATTCTTGTTATCAGAAGATAATCATATTCTGGCAGTGGTACTTATCATGCCCAGTAAATGTCCCAAGGATGTGATTATCTGCTGATAACTCTATAGCCTGCTACGCTTTGTTGTTTACTTACAGTAGGAAAAGCGTTTGTAGTCTCTGAGGTCGATTTTATTCATTGTGATAATGATAAAGGAATAAAGCCACCATTCGCTCGCTCGTGTCGGGCAGCGTGATTAGAAGCCAAATACGTATTAGATTAGTTTTGCAGAGAAGTAAATGAATTTAAATGGAATCTTCCTTTTCTCTTTCAATAGCTTTCACTGCTCAGTTTAAAAAGGCTGAGTTGATATGAGTTCTAAAAACAGACATTCATATCTAAATGACCTTCCTACAGAAAATGTACATTGATTCTTTAACCATCTGCGAGATCACTGAAATTTCTAAAGGCACCTGGAATTCATCCGTTGCTCATACAATCTTTTAACAAAATTAAAGGTACCTAAGCTAAAAGACTGGCTTTCAATAAAAGAGCAAGTTGTGCTGAAGTGAACGCACGTATTGATAATTGCAGTGTGCAAAATGGTCTGGGAATAGGTGATTTCCTAAACTGGAATTGGGCAGAGGAAAAAACTTATTTTCATCTGTGCTGCTGCTGAACTTGCAGAGTAAATCTGTGCATTGCCTTAAAATTCTAGTCTGCTGCAGAAGGACCGTCAGCTCAGGACTTTTGGGGAATGGCGAAGCAAAATGATTCAGACTCTCAAATTTTATTAAATACTCTGTAGGAAGATTTTGGTCTTAAATGTTTTATGCTCTTGATAAAATGCAAAGTTTGGCAGGTCTGACATTGAAGAGGATCTGGAAAACACCACTGTGTATTTGAGTAAAATGTTTAACTGTGTTTTCAGATATGTTTGAAAATGCAAATTGGCGTATCAGTAGGAAGGTTGTGACTGGTGTAAGTATTGTAGGTGTGTGATGAAAATATATATTAATTTTTTTTGAAAACTAATGACTTTATGTAAGTATGAGCACTGTTATTTTTATAGTGCTAAAAAAATCTTTGAAAGCAGATTTATTGAGAAATCCTTCTGCAAGCACTGAATTTGCTGGCACACTGTTAATTATTTAGGGTCAAAATCTGCTTTTGAGTAAAGTGATTTTAAAGGGAATGAGACCCAGCATCCTAATTCTGTTTTTATTTTTTTATTGTATGTTTTGTTACCCTAGTACTTAATTTGTGCGTGGAGCTAAATTGGATTAAGTGTTTCATATCTTACATAACTCCATGGGAGAAGTAAGTTGAAGCCAAGAAGAGGTGGAACCCAAAGCGGCAGAGAAAATACCCAGGCTAATTGCTGTGTACTGGCAGAGTTACAATAGAAGCTGCACCCGTAAATGTTTGTTAGGGAGGAATTAGACATGTGTTTTAGAAGAAAAAGACCACGCGGATTATAAACAGTGTTAATGTGGCGAGATGGATCAGCATGGGCTGCCCATCAAAGGCTAAGTAGGACTGGGATGAAACCTGGTCCCCAGCGTTGGGTCTGCCCTGCATCCACTGAGCACGGGCTTGTCCATGGAGTCACACGTTCGGAAATGTGATGTTGCTTTAGAGGTTTGTTCTGTGCGCCTTTGTGGTACACAGAGGCATTGCAGGGTCGAGTAACAGCAGTGAATTTAACTTCCAGTGTATGTATTTTGCACACATAATTTATGTAAAATATACTTGAACAGTACCAAGTTCTCCAGTGAGGCAGTTTCAACCACAGTCCTTTCCAGTTAGAGAACTCGGTTTGGAGAAGTGCAGTGGTGATTTCATTTCACTCATTACTCTTAAGAATAAGTTTATTTTTCCACATTGGAAAGATTTCCTCTTAAGTATTGTATTTCAGATAACTTTTTTATTATTCAATTTTTAGATCTCTGCTCATGCAAGCTGTAAAGGGAACCGCTGTTTTGTTCTTATTATTCAGGAAAGAGGAATCGTCCCTTCTTTTTGTTAATCAGATCTTTCAGCTAGTGCACACGTTGTCCGCTGAGCTGTGGCCTTGCGCTGTGCAACTGGCCCTGGTGCTTGAGTTGAAGGTCAGCTCGTGAGCGGGCGATCCCGGTCCAGGCAGGTTATCAGATGCAAAAGTGCCAGCCGCTTTCTCAGCAGGCTTTGGCACAGGGATACGGAGTGCCTTCTTTTAGCTCGTATCCCAGATAACGTTATTGTGCTCTGTGGAGGTATGCATGGAGATCGGGAGGTGGAGGACACAGGAATGGCGTGTAGATGAAACCAATCAAAGCAAAGAGATTCTCAGCTTGAAGACCCCAGTTCCTTGTGAGACTCTCCTAATAGGATGCCTTAATAACAACAGCATGGTGAGCACCCATCTGTTCGGGGCCTGCCAGATGCTGCTGTTGTGGATGGAGAAGGTCCCTGGTTCGGCTCATTAAGCAGAGGCACCCGCATAGTCGGGCTTTTAGGATGAGGCTTTTGCTGCTGTTGCTGGAGGAACCGTTTCTCAAAGATTCAGTTTAGAAAGTGAGATTAGATTCTGCACACACAGGAAGTGGGGTGAAAGAGCACTATTAAATCTACCGAGGTATTCAGTTAAGAGGGAAAAAAATATCTTTGATAGGAGCTGAGATATCTCTTTGGCAGAAAGCAGTTCTTATTACCGTGGATCAGAAGTTGGCTGTTGCAGGGAGGGCAGATGAAGAAGGTGCTGTTCTGTCAGATGAGATGTATGCTTTTAAGCTTCAGTTCTATTATTGATTATAACATCTCTGTAGTAAATCAGGTACAAGCTTGTATTTAATTTTCAAAGACTGCAAATTCCCTTTGTACCACGACTTCTGAGTGGTGTAAACCTTCTAATGAATGTTAAAAAGATATTGTTTCTCAGATAGTCACCACTTGTCTGTAATTGGTGAAGGGATTCAGTTGTATTTAGAGCATATCATGTGTTGGATAAATGTGGATTTCTCTCTTGTCAACATATTGTGATATTTTTCTGATTCCGTCTTGTCTCTTCTTGCTCTGTAGAAAAAACAATGTTTTAAGCACTAATCTGTTGCAGTGGTTACCTTATCTTAGAGCTTTATAAGCAGTAGTGATTTACAGAGCCATCAGTCTGGGTTTCCAGGGTGCCCATCAGGAAGGGTTATGCAACTACTATTTTTTTTTTTTTTTTAATCAAAAGTGCCTTACTCGCTTCCCATCCCAATATTTGACTGCTTGCCTGTGCATCTTGATTGACTCGGTAATAGTGATTTCATCCTTTCAGATACCAAGTGATCAAAATTATGCCTCTTTCCCTACAACTGGATTTTGTTTGTCACTTCAAAAAAAAAAAGTGTATTTTAAAAGCATCTAATAATGTGATAGCAGAACCTCTTTTAATGAAGCTTACTCTAGGTGAATTGGTTTGGGCTAGACATGATTAAGCTTGTGATCAAGAGCTTTACTAAGAATTTTGTAGTCTGTTGATTAAGATTATTGCATGGTAATTAATGCATAACTCGTGTCTGTTACATGTCTGGAGAATCAAAATTGCTGAGAGCTCTTGTAGAAAACAGTGGTATTGCCAACTTATTTTAAGGCATTTAGCTATAGTAATGGTACCTGATTCATTTATAGGCTGCCTTCCATGCATAGCCCGTCTGTCTGCACTGCTTATCACAGGGACTGAAATTCACCTGAGGAGAATGAGGCTCAAGGGTCCAGACTTCTGTTAAACATTCTTGAGTGAATGCTATAATCTAACACTTCCAAGTCTCTTCTTTCTTTAGTTTCTAAGGTGGAAAGACCAGAAGTTTGGGATCACAAAGCATTTCTTTCTTTTGGGGATCACAATGCATTTCCATCTTGCACTTGTTGAAGCTGCAGTAATTAAGCTGCAGCGAGTTCAGATTCTTCAGGTCATTTTGGAAAGCTGGGATGTCACTCAGCACCCAGGCACAGCCGCGCTGAAAACAGCCCTTCTGAGTATTCTCTAGCACAGTTTTCATCGTTTGCTATTTGTCTGTTCTTTGTGAGAAACATCATCCCATTGTTCTAAACGTTATGTGTTGGTATTGTGCAAGTCAGGAGGTAATACTGGCACCTGCAGTAGTGCCGAACAAACCGAAATAAACACAATTTATCTGAAAGAGTCCAGATGTCAGAATTACCTGGAAAATCAAATTTCTGTTGAGGGGAAAGTTCTGGCACTCAAAATCTTACTTTTATGCTAAAAGAAAGTAACCACAAATTATTCTTACATGAGACATTTCAAACTGATACAAAAATATGACTTTTTTTTAATTTGGATAATGAAGCCTTGTATTTTGAAGTCCTATTGTACTGATGAGGAATCAAAGCAAAGTTTTATTTTATGAAAATGCAATCATAACATAATTGGAACAAAATATGTACAGACTTTAATTTTGACTTCTAATTTCATAGAAATTATATCCTTATCAAAAGTTATGTTTGGAAACATTGGAAACTCTTCTGTCAAAACAAAAATGAACAGCTTTTACTTTATCCGTAAGTAATTTGATTTGGCTCCAACACCACAGTCGATATCTGATTTTAAAGTGTTTACCTGCTTTATACAGAACCTTGTCAAGCAGTTGGCTTTGTAAAAAGAGACCTTAACGTATAGAGGCCTTTCAAAGCTTCCTGCGCACTCAGGGAAACAGGACACTGACTTCTCCAGTGTGAAAATAGTTCTATGAAATATTAGTGCCACGGAAGGGCGGTGTTGATGGCATATACAATCCTTGTGCTCCTTTTGACAGAGTTTTGCATAATCAGCTCAGAGGTGAAGACTTTTAAAGATAAGGACTGAAAAAAAGTATAACTTCAACGGTCATAAGCTCCCATTTCTGAAAAGTTTGGTACCTTCATGACTGTTAGGAAACTTCAGATCACTTCAGAGAGTCTGGAAGCTGAGCTTTGTACAGCTTAATGAACACATTTGTATCCCACCCCACTTTCCTTTCTCCTTTTAGTTATGGATTTGTTTTTCCCTTTAGCAGATTGTTTTTCTCCTTTTTAGATAGTGTAAAAGTTAATTAAGATAATATTTGTTTCATGTTTTCTGATAAGATTAACTGATTAAATTTCAAACCAATTAGTCACGCAGAAGCCTTTGTGCGACTGCGTGGGTTCTGTGCTGCCTCCCCTTTTCATATCTTGCTTTACAACTGCACCAAGTTAGGAAATTGTGTTCCATGGAGATGATAATTAAGTTGGTAATTAAAACACCACCTTTCTAGCAGATAACCAGTCAATTTCAGGTCAGTGATAATTTTTGATGTGGAACATTTAATCTTACAGAAGATTGAAACATAAGAAATGAAATGGAGGGGGATGCAGAATCTTTTCCTGGTGAAGCACAGGGCTTCATTAAAGGTGATGAATTAGTGCAGAGAGGGAATTTGCAACTATATTTCAGTCTAGGTTTAGTATTGTGTAGATGCAATATGTTTTATTTTATCGAATTGTGTTACTCTCTATAGAGAGTCATGTGGTTTTCTTGTGGCAAGCCTATTTCTTGACACCTTTGTTTCTAAATACTAGTTTTGAGGATAGGCTTTTCTGGCCATGTACAGACTCTCATTTAAGTTACAATGCATTACAGTCAGCCTTTATGATGTATTTTTCTATTAATGCAGCATTTTTCTCATTTAACTTTGCCCATCCCTAGCTTAGGTGAGTGGTTTGTGGGTATTTATAGCTTCCCAGAGGCAGTGGTGCAGACACCTCCAGATGAGATTCCTCCTCATGTACTTGCGGGTGAGAGCAGGTTTGCAGTAGCCTCTCTTGCTCCACCAGGAGCATTTAGCCCGTGGAGCCACCTTAGCTCTCTACAATTAGGTGGGATGAATTTTACCTGTAATCTCTGGAGATGTACCTGGGCAGGAGCGGCATTCAGGCCTTGGGTAGAGATGCAGGGCAAGTGGAGACTTTAATTCTGTGTCTGTGGTCTGGTTTGCTGTAAGTGCAACAAAAATGGCTAAAAGTCAGGCAATTACAGCCTTAAAGTTAACTGTTGATTCATTGATTACATACCTCACCTGATCACATACCATACCTCATATGTAACTTATGTCTGGTATATAAATAATCGTCAGGAGGCTGCGTGAAACCTGGTGAGCTCAGTATTCATCTGTACCACGAAGGCAGACCTAGATGCGAGTCATTAGAACAGGAGGACAAAAACCCACGAATGCATCCCAGTTCTCTCCAGAAGAAATCATTAGAGAAAAGGCATTTTCTTTGCTAGAGGTGTGAGCCTGGCATCCCAGCCTTGCAAATTCTGCAGGGTGGAATAAACAGTTGTCAGTGATGTGCAGCAGTACTGGGAAACTGGGAGGGGAAATGCTAGGAAAATAAAATGGTAAAAAGAGACAGGATCTTCCTAACTTTTCATGAAAAAAAAAGCAATTAAATATTTTTCACAGATATCATTGCTCACTCGTTAACTTTAGAGTCTCCTTTGAAATAAAAGATTACTAATGAGATGAAAGTTGACTTTAAAAAGAAATTAGAGCTTAAAAGAAGATGAGTAATTACAGCCATCTTCAAATAAGATTGAAACAAGCCTTGAGGAAGCGAAAGATTATCAGTGTTTGTAATAACTGAGCCCAGGGTGTGTGTACAATGCACTAAGAGCCGAGCAGGCCAAGGATCGGGAGAGCAGGTGGCAGGATGCAGCTATGGAATAATCCTCTTAACCTCATCAATACTCAACCAGGGCAAAAAAAGCCCTGCATTGCTAATGGCAATGAAACAAACGGGAGATCAAAGCCACCGTGGCTGCCCAGCTCCAAGTTAACTCTGCCCCATGCTAACAAATTTGTTACAGAAATGCTACTGTGTGATTCTCTGAAATCTCTTGATCAGTGCAGAATAAAAAATTAGCAGATTATTAAATATTTTAAGGAACAAAATATTTATAACATGGTTCAAAGCATTTTTATCTGTACAGAATCATCAGAGACTTGACATTCAAAGCATGATGTGTCATCTGGAGAACAGCTAATTCTGTTGCTGTTAACAAACCTTGAGAAGAGGGCTAGAGAAGTATGGTTTTAGTCTCCTGTGCAGCATTATGTTATTTTCAGAGTGACCCATTTGAGTTGTTGGGAAGGACACCTGGCTGTGATGCTCAGCTATCCCTGATTTTGATCTCTCCTGGCTAGGCTTGCCACTCCAAAGGTAGGAGACCCTCATGTCAATTCTGCACCATGCACTGCAATTTTCAGGCTATTCAGCTAAATAGATTATTTTTAATCAAATTTTAGCCGCTGGACAAAAATACTGTTATTTACCTTTGGCCAATTTCTTTCCTCCAGGCCCAAATTAACTTGTCTAAACTTTACCAAGAAAAAAAAATCTCCAAAATTGACCTACTCTTTGATACATATTTCCATTTATTTTTTCTTGCCCTCAAACTCTTATGACATGTTTAAATGAGACATTTTAATCTACAAAATTCTTTATTGAAACTTCTCTTGGGTTCCTGCTGGGGGGAGCCCTCCCTGGAAGTGGGGTGGTCTGCATCTCTGCTTTGGGAGGGAGGAACAATAACTGCTTTGGCAGATGGGTCAGAGCTTCATAGGAAGCAATTTATGTTTAGAGTTCAGTATTATTACCCCTCTCTGACCCTCTGAGGAAAATCTGTCCCTCGGAAGTGGGTGTAATTCCAAGTTGTGAAAGCTTGGAATAACAAATTCCTAATTCATTATCTCTCCTTGTAAAGTTCTCTGATGAAAAGTAATGGACAGTGTGGAAACTTCCAAATGGGGAAGAAAGTGTTTTCATACCACTTCTTTCCTGACTCGTGTTTTGGGTCTGCGCAGTTGAAAGTTTTCTACTATAAAAAGCAGGAAAAGAAACTGCAATTAGTGATGTAACGAATTAAGAGACTTGACTAGTACTTATTACACAGGCAAAGTTCAAGGTAAGTGACAGTCCAAGACAAGTAGGTATGTTATGCTGAATACAACTCCGTGTGACAAAATCAAGAGGGTTTAGAAAATTATTAAACCTTTCTGAAAGCTGGATGTTAAGGATTGCCAGTGTGAATATTAATGTCTCCCATAAAAGAAGCTTTTGCTCATGAAATCCAAGATCATACGATCAGCAGAAATTCAAAATTAATCTTTATTATATGGTAAAGGACCAAGAGGGATAAAAGCAAAGATGAGCCTAACAGGAAAATTCACCCAGAGACTTAATACTATCATGTAAAAATACTTGCATGTCTAGAGTCTCTCATGAAACTGGTCACCTCTTTCAGTACCACAGTGGTGGAAGTGCATCGGATCCAAAAGAGGCATTAACTTTTATTTATAAAGGACTTGGAGAATTCCAAAATTGCATTCAAACTGCAGAATAGTATGTGGGACTTTTTCCCCATTAATTTCAGTGGGTTTTGATGCATCTCCCCTATGTGCAATTTCAGAATATATTAGTGAGCCACTGCCTAAGTGAGGGTTATCACCATGTTGAAGTAGCTTTTTCACTTTTGCATTTTAGATAGTTCTACCTTACTTACCTGGCCCTTGTTAAAAGGGGGACCCAGGGAACCCCAACAAGATGAGATGATGTCATCTTTGTCCCTGCATGTGGCCATAGACCGTATTTATGGAGTTAATGAACATGAATGACCCTGCTGTGTGAAACAGCAGCAGCATCTGGACGAATCACATAAATTATATTAAATACTAAAGGTTGCTGGGATGGTTTCAGTAAGTGAGTCTTTGCATTTCTGTCCCTTACAAATGCTGGTCCTCCCAAACAAGTCTGTTCTCATGGAGAAGAGCAGAGGTGCTGCCTCCTCTCCGGCTGTACGAGCTGTTGTCTTTTCCTTTCCATCATCCAAAAAACGTGCAGTTGCTTTCCTCTCCTGCAGGTGATCTCTCTTCTCTTTGGTAGCACCAAAGCATATTTTTTTCCAGCATTGCATGAGCAATTTATTCCAGCCTGGGTTGGCATCTAGGAGAATGGGGTTAAATAGCAGTGTGAAGTCTCATACGGCATCCAGAAGCAATCGGTTCTGTACCATTTAATTTGATCATAACCAGTAATTTACAGTAAGCTTCTGTTATCCGAACAAGTGGGAATGCTAATGAACGTGGTCTCTTCTGCTGGAATTTGCAAAGGCTGCAGGTTTCTTTTTTACTGGGTTTTCTCTAATAGTCCAGTGTCTTAATATTTATTGTGGGTAAGGATAAGATGATGCTAATAAACTTAGTATGAAATTACTATTCTACTTTGGAGTTAAATTTAATTCAAGTTTTATATTTCATATATTGCTTGATGAATTCTTTAAGAAGTTTTTGGACCAAAACTACTACACAGATGTGAAGTGTTTGAGTAATCTTGTCTTGTGATTGGCTTATATAAACCTTAGCCCTGTCTGAGTTTATAGCAGCGAGGAATCGAATCTTTTTTTTTTGTACTTTTGGTACCAGCTGAAAATTCAGCCTAAATTGATATTTTGGTGCAATTGAAGCAGAATTTAGTGATAATAGACTTCCTTGCAGACTGTGTTCCCATACTTGAATTGCAATGATAATATTTTGTAAACTTACCATATTTTAAATCTTTCCCGCATTTAGCTTTCTCAACTGTCTGAGCTTTGGGTTCTTCCAAAAGTGATGGGCCATTTTGAGCCTTTTTGAGTCTTCACAAGCAAATAAAGAAGCTTAAGTAGCCTGTAAAGTGCCTACTAAATTTGTCACCTGTGTAAATATGAAAACACTTCCTAGAACACTAAAAATGAGGTGTTTTTCTTGTCCTTGTGGCTTCTAAGAAAGTTGTGGTGGACATGGTGCAGAAACAGACAGTTGAGGCTGCAGCTTTGTAGCTGTTCTCCTCCTGCAAAGGCTGCTGTGGGGTCACGCAAACAGCCAATTCTGAGTGTTTTACCTTCCTGCATTTTAATCTTAATGCACATATAACCTGAGCAGTCCCAAGTGTCTCAGCAGCAGTGTCACGTGCTTTAAGCAAATGGCAGTGTTTGCTGGCCTAGGCCTAAGGAAGGGATGTGGGTGACCTAACTGGGTTGTTCCCGTTGTCACTGAGCAGCTGGTCCTGGCAATTCGCAGTCTCATGGAGAGCAGAGTGGCCATTTCTGGCAACGGAAGTGCAGGGGAGAATAGCTCAAGTATGAGAAGCTGATTTCTGGATCATTCTCAGTGCTAGGAATTTACTGCAGTATGGAGTCAGAGGGCCCTGTATATTTTGCTTTGGCAATTCTCTGTATCTGTTTTTAAATGGGTTGCAGGTGCAGGAATTATTTAGCAATAATAACCCAATGGGATGTGTGGTTAATGAAGTACATCGTGCCATGCGTCTTGTACAGCTGATGGTTTGTGGATTCATTTTGTGTTGCGCTGTGCACACGTGCTATGTTGAGAAAGTTGCACAGAATGATACAAGACCAAGTCGAAACAGTTGTCGGTTGGAGTCTGTGGTTGGAAATTCGAGACAGGCCTGCACAGTGCTCTTCCACCATGATGTTTTGTATTTGCATGTATCATCTGTGTCCCGATCTGGAAGCTGGTAGAGTGGAACTGAGGGACAGCATGCTGAAAATCCACCTGAAACCCTCCACAGGCTCTGCTCTCAATGGTGCTGCTGTACTGCTGCATTGCCTATGGTTTTCTGCAGGTTTTCACTCTTGTTTTCCTTAGTTGCATGAGCAATTCTCAGTTGCGTGAGCTCTTCTGTTAGAGTCCCATAAAGATGTAGGATGAATGATTCACAGCAGCCTAATGCAGTCAAGCTGGCATTTTCTTCAGCATCATACACATTAATCAGAACTGATAGTACCTAAAACAAATTAGCTAAGTATATAAAAAAGAAATACATAGGGATTCTTCACTGAAGCTAGCATTTCTTGATATTTATTGGTTTCCATTTACAAAGTTAGACTTCTCAAAAACTTCAGGCGCTAGTGAAAGTTCTGAAACTGCCAGAACTGATCTGTTAAAGTGGTGATTGGTCCTTTCCAAAACAATCACAGTGTGACAAGAAGAATCAAAGAATCAATATATTAATGATCACATGGATTTCCTTTGATTTTTCTAAAACCTCGGGGATCTCATACCTCTCAGATCTCTACTAAGCTTCTAGAAAGTGCTGTAGATGTTACCAGAAGGGCAGCTGGAGACCTCGTGGAGCTCCTAGCCTTCAAAGCATAGGCTGAGTGAGCAGCAGTGTCTATAGACATGAGTGCTACTGTGTAGGGAGGAGCACTGGGATTTCAGACAGAGCAAGCCCATCATGGATTTTATGCACGTTTCCATAGGAGAAAAAGCCTAGCAATATATATACATATATATATTTTGTAGTTTTTAACCAGATTTCAGTTCATAGATTTTTGTTTGAGCTCTGAGGGGAAAAAAAATAAAATTAGTAAAAGAATGTATGATGAGTGAGAGTTTCACTTAACTGTTCATTATCAATATGGAAAAGAGGGAAATGGCTTTAACAAAGGTCTTACTCGAAGTATCTTCCAAGGAAACCTTTCTGCTAACTTCAGTAAGAAATTAAGTTATTCAGTAAGAAATTAAGTTAAAATTAAGTTTTGTGGGAGAGGTTCATGCAGTGTCTGGAGCTAAACTGGACTCTCCCTTTTATCTGGCAGGGTCCGAATACAGAGCGTTGTGGAACGTCTTCATCACTCCAAAGCTGATGAGGGTTGAGGGCTTCATCACCTTGTTGGGGGGAGCTTTCTGTGTCCATGTGCTACCCGCTCTTCTATAGCATCCTGGTGAGGTCCTTTTGTAGACCTAAATGCCATAGGTTGGGAACAGCACAGGTGTGGTGATCTTAGGGTGTTTTTCGATATAGCTAGGATTAATGATACTGGAAAGAGCTGCCTGCTGTGAGGATACCTATGATAGGGTGACATATGGCAAGGCAGATACAGATTTACCTCCTATGGTTTATCTTTCTTTTCAACTTGAGAGGGGTCAAAGGGAATCCTGGTAAGAATATCTGATTCTGGCTTGTTTGGCATATTTATTTCACCTAGGGCAGGCATTTTCTTAAGAAATGAGTGATTTCCCTATTGAAAATCATGTGTGTTTTTTGTCATCGAGGAGGAGTATCTGGGGAAAAGAATTTAATATGTGGATAACTGTATGCATGTACACCCCAATACTAACCTGGAGGTTTGAATTTATGCCAGAGCATGAAAAGCAGTTAAACACATTTGAAGGCAAAGAGCATTGCCAGTGTTTCTGTTACTCTTCACCCCCTGTACAGTAAGATTTGAATTATGAGGAAGTTCTCATCATGTATCTTTAATCATTTTATTGCTATTATTATTGTCACATTATGAATCCATTGCAGCACACTAGTAATGGAAGTTAGAAACTGAAATTCTGTTGCTGCCAGGCAAGTGCTACCTTAGAAGACAAAATTGCATCTGAGTCTCCGCTGAGAAACATGCTGTGTCCCTATAAATAGATGTTGCTTATGGAGATGCAAGTGGCTGATAGGTGTCCTTGTGAGGATGCAGACTTTTGGGAAGAAGCTTTTTTCTCAAGCTTCCAGACTATGCGACTTTGCTTTGGGCTCTGAAGGCGGGGTCCAAAAAGCCTAGAGGTTTTCAATTTCTCACCAATAACCTCTAAAACCTGTAAGCCTGTGTAAAAGCAGAACATGAGTATTCCTTTTTTTTTTTTTTTTTTTTTCTCCCCAAAATCCTTTTTCATTATTAAAAAAAGGCTGTAAAAACTTGCTGGAAGTGCTGGGTGATGAAAAATAACCAATTTTCAATAGCATCTTGTGCTGCAGCAACACCCAAATGCCCAAGGAGTCTTATAACACCTAGGAAACCACAGCCTGTCTTGAAAAGCTTACAAGCAGAAAGGAGATTTTCAGCGTCGTAAAAGGCAGCTGTGTCAGATGCTTGCTGAAAGTCACTGAGTACCAAAGTCACTTGAGCAATGTGGAAAATCCCCCGCGAAGCCCCACTCTGCTTGCACCAGGAATACACAGCCACGGCTGCAGCGGCGCCTTCTGTCACAGCTGTTTTCTTTGTAAGGCACTAATCTTTCTTCTTAAAGATCATATGCGCCACTGAAAATATATTAATGGATGGGTCACAGACCAGAGGACTTGTAAAAGAGCTGGAAGAGTCTCCGGCTCCTCTGTCTGAAGCATGAAGGATGCTTCTCTCCGCACTGCTCCTGCGTCTCCCTCCTCGCTCTGCCAGGCTCTGTGTGTCTTCCCACAGACCGTGCTGAGGAGCTGGATGCTGATCAGACGCCCGGCAGCCGAGGATGGGCTGCTCTTAAGATCTTTACCTCTGCTTCCCAGCTGCTTGACCTGCTTGTTTCCCTTTAGCAGCTGTGTAGGCTGCTCAGTCACACCCTGTTGTTTTGATGATGCTGGTCCATAGCAACGTTCAATTCCCTTTTTTCCCCAGGAACATCCACAATTGCTGTAGGCTGATTAGAGATGAAGTTTGTAAGAGGAATGCTTTAACCTGGCAATTTCGCATGAGCTTCTTACGAGGAGGAGGCAGAATGGGCCTTTCAATGGGACTGGGTCAAAGCAAGTCACGATGAGTGCTGCACTGCTGCTGCGTCTTGGTGGGTTCTGCTGTTTTTGGAGGTGTTTTGGGGTGTGAATTGCCTTTGGAGGGAAGAGTTGCACATGCCAGGCAGCCTGGGGCAGAAATATTAAGAAGATTGTCTTGGGCTTTGTAATGGTATGCATGGCATGTAATGATTTGAAGGATCATACACTGTTTTTCCTACACCTTGATAATACACACACGCAGGTAGTTCATTCCCTGTTGTTCTCATTTTCAAGCAAAATCTTGTTTCTCTCTTTATTGCTGTTCATTCTTGTGCCAAACTCTACATCTCTCCTGTATATATCCATTTGCCGGATAAGATCGTCTATTAGTTATTCCTTTGCTAGTCTCAAGTGGTCACTAGAAGAGGCAGAGAGACTTGTAGCGACCACTGCAGCGGTCACTAGGAGAAGAGGCAGAAAGAACACGTGATGTACGAGTCTGCGCGTTGGAACGCCAGCTCCTTTGTGCTCTGGTGTCAGAGGTTCACACACTGCAAAACAGCATCATAAACCAGGGAAATAAATTCCCTTGCGTCAACATCACTTCCTCACTGAAGCAAATGGCACCAATGAAGGAAAACGGGACTTTTGAGTCAGAACCTTCCTGATATCCGTGTGGATGCGAGTCTTAGGTGAGGGACCTTTTATAAGTTACCACACAACTGAAAGCATCAGGGATAGTCTACATGGAACGTTTGTGTAGGAAAAGACGTGTCACAGTCTGTATATTCATGCTGAACACTAGAAATCTTAAGATCATTCATGATCTGTGGCAAATAATGTGAACCATCTCTCTTCTGATTCAGCGAAGAGGCTTCATCTTAAACACTTTGAGAGCTTGTTCATGCAGCAGGTAACTGCTGCCTGCAGTTCTTGCTGCATTTCATAGCCTTGCAGATGCAAATGTAGTGTCCAAATTGCTCCTATGCTGTTGTGCAATAAGAAGGGATCAGATCCCTGCTGGACCCAGCTACATGGAGCTGCGCGGGAGCTGAAGGGATGGGACTGGCCCAAGTCCTGTGCGTTAGAGCTTTTATAGCTATATCTTTGCAAACAGGAATGTGAGTGAATCATGCTTTGAAGTATTTACATTTCTCAAATGCCTTGCAAGCTTTTTAAAGGTCAATCTAATTAAGACAAAGTTTGTTTGTACCAATATAAAGTAGTTACTATTATTGGAAATTAATTCTGATGCATTATATGGTGTTTTACTTGCGGTTTAAAATTTTTTGACCTTAATTTGGAAAAAGCAGAAATGATATTTTGGTTCCATAATGTCTTACTTAAAATGACATTTTAGTCAATAATGATTTTTTTTTGCTACAATTAGAACAAGATTCATTTTTTCCTGATGCAAAATGATTAATATTTTTACATAAGAAGGATTATTTTGCCTAGGAAATAAAATTGCATGGACTCATAACAATCACATTATTTTGTGTGTCTGGTTTTTATTACTGTTCTACAGGAACAAAAGACTTTTTTTACGGATATGTTTAAGTCCAGTTTTAAAGACTAAATCTCATGAAGTGTTGCCCCAAAAGACTTGCAGAAATGAAGATCTAAATCTGGGTTTCTGTAAGAATATCAGTGATAAACAAGTTGGTTTAAGCGTGCTTTCTAAAGTTTAATATTTGGATATTTCTGCCAGCCCTTCTCTTTCTCATTCGGATGAGAATACTATCAAATTTTACAGAAGTAAGAAAAGATTAGAGCAGTTATAAAAATGAGAGGATTGAACTCTTGTCATCGTGCCAGGTGACTTTGGAAAGGGCAAGACCTTGAGTTACCTCAAGGGATGTGGAAGGTTCCAGCCTACATCTTTATAATTTTTAAGGGACTTTAAATTTGGGGATTGAGATGCCTATTAGATTTTATTATTGCAGTAAGTATGTTGTTATATCAAGGTTTAGAGCCAGGCCTGAAGCATTTCTAGTGAGGAATGAAAAGTAGCACCGGACGCTTCCAAGCAAAGTAGTTTATCTTCGAATCAAAACCTGGACTGCCAGCAGGGTAGCTCTGACTTATTTGTTTTTTTTTTTTTTATTTTTGTTAAAGCAATCTTTAACATTGTTTTCCTAATCCGAAACTGCAGAAAGTTTATGCTATTCTCCAAATTCCTTAAAATGGGATGACATACTGTAAAACATAAGAGTATATCACTCATATCACTGTGTTTCTGGGGCATATTAAATGCTTTGGTATTTAGATCTAGTGATCTGTAGTGCTATCTGGCATAGGTGCAGCAGAGGAAAGTGAGATGTTTCTCTTGCACAGACAGAATTTTACTCTGGTACTTTGCTGGTTGTTGTTTTTGAGCCTATTCCTGGATTGTGCAGCACTGATGCCAAAACATTTAAGTAACTGTGCATTAATAGACTTCCATTCAGTATCTTTTAAGGAGTATCTTTAAATGCAATGAGAATATGACCTACAATAAGAAAGATAATAACAGAACATTCATGTATCGATAGCCAAGATGAGTGATGAATGTCAACAGGGATGCAACCCTTCAATTTGGCGGCAATGTAGAGACTTATTTTGTTTCGTAGGTGCTCCTCTCAACAGAGCTGTATCCTCTCCTCTGTTCCTGACTTGTGTCCGTCACCAAAAGATTTTGGAGACCCAGCCCTGGTCTCACCTGCAGCTTGGCTGCTGAGCTGATTGCCTTGTTTGCTCTTTGCATTTCGTCTAGGCAAAATGCTAATAGAAGGTTGTTGCTACTGAAGTAGCTAAAATAAAAAGTGCTGCTGCGGCGCTTGAATTCTCGCTATTCTATCCAGGGGTGTTGCATGGAGCAGATCAAGATTTCAGCCTGATAGCCCTGCTATCTGATAGGTGCCAAATGGATTGGGTAGTTCCCTATCGGAGCATCAGTGACATAAATACCAACTTGTGCCTTAATGTAGACTACATTAAGAGGAAGTTGAGCAGAGCCTCCGTTTTCGCCTGCGCTCGTGCATTAGGGTGGCCGCTGGATGCGTTTCGCTGCGCCCGCTTGCAGGTTTCTCGCCAGCTACGTGATGAGAAGGGTCAGGCTGGTGTCCTTGGTGTCCTGACACAAAATCTCTCTCTGTTAATGCTCCCAACAACTCAAGGTTCAGTTCAAGAATTCAGGTCATGTGGCGCGCACAGCTCAAAGGGGAACTAAAATCTCGCCTCTCTCCTGAATGAGCATACAGTATGAGAAACTTGACTTAAATCTGACTCCTGTGAATGGTGCATAATCAGATACTTAAAATAGGTCATAAATAATCATAATGAAAACCTAAGCACATATCTTCTTTTCTAGCTTTTGTAGCTTTTGAAAGAAAATAAATACTGTGTACTTTGTAATACAAGAGTAAGACAGCTATTGCAAAGCTCTTTGTAGTGGCTAAATTGTTTGTTGCTAATTTGCTTATGTTCTAGCCTGCCAGACATGGTAGGAGATGTGGAAGGAAACCTAATTTCTGCATATCTGATACTCTCGAGAACTGCTGGGAGGGTATGGGAGTGGGGAGCTGCCCCTGCCTCCATAACACCCTTTTTTCTTCCTGCTTCAAGTAGGCTGCTGCTGCGCCAAGTATTTCCAAGTCTGTATGCATCCGTTCAGATGCTGCCTGGAGCAGGAAGAATCCTTTTGAACAGATCAGCACCCCGTTTTGTAATGGTCTTGGGGAGAAAGAGAGGTTGGGGTAGATTTTCTTGTTTCTTTCTGCAGTGCTTGGTTTCACTGGGCAGTGAGGAATTGCTTTGGAGTTTTTCTGGTAAGAAAAACTGTAGATTGAATTATAAACAGGTCAATTTCTTAGGCGTTTCAGTTAGAAAAATCCATTCTTCTTCTTGGACATATGTTTTTAGCTCCGTGGCATGGCATCGATGTGGAAAATGATACAAGGTAAGAAATGGGATGCTGTTTAGAAGCAACAGATTATAAACAGATTAAAAATTCATCTGACAGAGGAAATTTTCAGTACACATTTCAAACTGGATTTGGCTTTTTGCCAGTCTGCCTAATGCTCCCTTAGCAATACTGGGGTCAGCTGACAGCCAACCCTGCCTGTATTTAAGAGTTAATAATGGAGATGCTGCTGCAGTCTACTCTTTTAGACTTGCGTCAAAGGCAAGATTGAATGGAAATTACCAGCAGTTATAAATGATTGTTACCAATTTAAAAATTATTATGAAAAGGTTAAAAGCTCAGATCTATCTCCGAGCTACAGTATTGCATAAGCAAATGTGCCCCAGCATATCCTTACTGTAGAAACAGTACATTTTAGTACAGCTTTCTTTGTTTTTCTCTCAAATTTAATTTACACGTTGGTGGAAACATAGTGTCTCGAACACCGTCACAGTCCAAGTATAGTTCAGCATTCTCAATGCAATGAATGCATTAGATGAAATTAAACTTTCTGTGCTTGCAAGACATCATGTTGGAGTCCCTGCACACGTGCGTGCTCACCTGTGCTTGCCTACGTACCTGTAAGTGTGGGCTGCGTCCCTTAGGTTTATGGCTGGAAATGGCTTTTGCAGCATTATGCCTACAGAACGGCAACTCCAGTTACAAGGTAGAGGTGGGGAGGTGTGTAGCACCCATATGTATATTTATAAGGATACCTGAGACACGAAGAAGTGATTCATTCCTTTTGTGTAGTTAGATGAGCTAGAGGTGTGAGCAGAGTTTAATGGGCTGTACAGATCTCCTCCCGTGTTCTCCAGCATTTTCTGCAAGATGATGTTTTGTAGCTAGAAGGCTAAGGCAGTGGCTTGTAACTCTAGTATTGGTGGGGAACAGTGATCCTTGTCAAAGGAAAAGGCAAAATCATGTTTAAGTGGTTTTGGGAACACTAGCCATGTCTTAAAATGCAAATCTTTGATTATTTCCTGTCATCTCTGTCGTGACCTTGCTTTCACCTTCTCACCAAAAGTTGAGTATTATTTCCATTTTCCACTATGTTGATATTTTTAGCCAATACAAAAGATGGTTCCCCTTATTGTTAATTTGGGGTTTTGAGTAATGGAAGGCCATTTAAATCATTCCTCCATTAAAATAATTAGAAATTTGTCCTAACTTTTCAAAGCTACTGTTTTCAGAATGTTTGTTTTTTGCTGCAATTATTCTAGTATTGTATTGTTATACTGCAGCTACTAGCTTATTTGGGTGTCAAATTTGTGCATATATATTCGTATATTTAAGATGTAAGTTTTTCGTGGTGAGAGAGGCTTGGAAAATATGATCTTCCCTATTGAAATTTTTACAGTGTGCACCCCGGTCTTTTTGGTATAGAAATCTCAGGCTTTAGAAGTCTTGAAATTTATGTAAATAGTGGGTAAAGAAATGGTACACAGTACAAGTTGCAGGATATTTGTGCAGGCTGATCAAAATGAATGTTTATCAGGGGCTCTCTAAAAGGACATCTGCATCTTTCATCACAGTAAGTGGAGCTAAGCACAGTTGCAAAGCTCTAATTATTAGGATGTGTGAATTGAAAAATGAGACTGCCCTCTGCACATGCTAGATACAGCGTACGCTTAGATGTGAACAGTATTAAATCTGCAGGAAAAAAAAAAGGAGATATAAACAAAATTTTCACTGAGGAGAAAGTCTTTGATAAACTTATGCATCTAAATTCACCTCGAATTAGTTTCTTTGAGGATAAGGTCATTCTTTCTTGCCAAAGATTTTATGTGATGCTTCTACTTTACAAAAAGATGTGATACTTCTCCCAAACTATCCCCTACCATTTTTCTCTATTAGTCATGATGGCTCTCTAATTATATTGCAGTCTGAGCCCTTCCAGAAGACAAAAACAATGTTTCAGATTGCTTAAAACTAATGTAAACTGTACTGATTTAAAAACTGAATTGCGATAAATTAACACTAACCTGCTACTTCTCTGTAGTCACTTTACAGAGCGATCAGATCAGTCAGATACTTGCCAACCGCTGTGCCAGAATTGGATTTAAAAGCTTGGTTGAAGTTCTGAAAAGTGCCCCAGGGTGCAGAATATTTCCATGTGCTGAGCATCATTGACTCCTGTTAATGTCAACAAGCCTCTCTCACACTGAATTATCCATCGGTCTGGTAAAAGATAGCTGTTAGTAACAAATCAAATTGTTATTTTATATCAAAATGATAGATGCAGTTAGGAGAGAACTCAATTTCTTTGAACTGCTCAGCAGCGAGTGTCACCGTCTTTTTCTTATACATGCCTCAACGCGTCTGGGAGCCTCCAATTTCTGCTCAGCCCCAGTCCCAAGCTCCACCGTTTCCAGGAGCAGTTTGGGTTGGCAGGAATCTGGAGGTCGTCTCCTCTATCCCCTGCTCTGAGCAGGTCTGGGTAGGTCAGGACCAAGCTGCTGCAGGACCTTCCTAGCCCGCAGCCCCCTTCTAGCCAGGATCATTCCTTCCCAAATGTGGGGATTTGTATTTGCTTTTGTTGAATGTCATAGGGTCCTGGCAGACTGTTTTCTGCAGGCTCAATATAAAAATAAGCTCCTGGATAAATATAGAAATATTAATCAGTCTAGCAGTAGCAATTAAGTTTTCCAGGGTTTTCATTTGTGATGTGCAAAATGAGCGTTGTAAAGGAGAGAAGTGTCTGAACAAAACGGAGTTACACAGAGGGCAGTTTGGATGCCCTTGACAAGGGAGAATCCGTGCGAATGCTCAAAATATTGAATTCTCTTTGGTCTTTAGTGTTGAATGAAACAAATTACTGGTTAATGTTATAGATAACATGTCTGGCAGATATCTTCAGTGGATGCTGGTTTCTGGTGGTTTTCCAACAGCTTGGTGAGATTATTTGGTTTGAGGTTTTTTGGACCATTTGGTGTTTCAGTGGAACAGTCTACTGCAAAGCATGCAAGCTCATTTTTGCTGCTGCATGCATCTGAGTGCTCGTGGATGTAAATATTCCTGTGCAACATGGGCACACGTGGCCACTGTGGTACTGTGCATCTTCCTCTTGAATAGCACAGGAAACAATAGGAGCACAAAATACAAATAAGATCTAAATAGTGGTAATGTGAAGTGCTTAGATCATCCTGTATGATATGGAATGAGCAGTTTGCAAAGCAACTGGGCACTTAGGAAGCTAAATGTCAATTTAATACCCTCATTATTTAAAACCTTATGAAAATTTTGCCCTTATATAGTTTCCTCAAAACCGAAGGAAAAGGCTTCTTCCTGGCACCAGGTTTGTTCATTATTGTTCTGCTCTTAAAACATTCAATAGTCTAGCTGTGTTAATTAGGTTTTCTAAGATTTTTATTTCCGATATGCAAAATGAAGGCTGAACAAATAGCCAGGAGTATAAGCAGCGAGGCACCTTTTAGAAATTAAAAGACCGTGTAGTGTTGCCAAATCTTGTACTTCAAATGAATCTTGTAAACAATAAGAGTTCCCAAAAACATTATGTTTTCACTGAAGATGCATCATTGTTTCAGGATGTTTTGTAGCTTTGGAAAATGTAGCTAATCAAACTCTAATGTCTGCTATCTGGCCTTTAGCTCCCAAACCAGGTTTCTTACAGGCTTCCAGTAGCTAAACCATAACAGAGAAGCAGTTTAGCTTAAGAATTTAATTTCAGCATATGTGTTGTAACAGTGGATGCGATGGGAGCATTACAACCATGATGTTAGACCTGCATCTATTCAGATAAACCAGCAAATAACCAGAGCAAGTGTGCTGAGGAAGATAAGAGAACAAACTGGAGAGCAGAATAGGAGAATATGCAGAAATTTAGGAGAGTCTTGCTAGGATTTCTAGGTATATGTCTGAAGCTATAGTATTGTGTGTAGGTAGCTGTTTAACAAACCATTAAGTGATGGTAATTATTCTTTTAAGTGGGAATAACAAAGCTTAAAAGTAGAAATTGTGCAACAGAAGATGCAGACAAAACCAGCATAGCTATTCTAGGCAGGCTCTGTTTGAGGTGGTTTAAACGTGAGGCCAGTGTGCCCATCGACAAAGTCTCCTTGAACCAGAAATTAGAAGAACTCAGTCCTGAAAATGCTACTAGCTGCATGCTGCTTTGGACAGCTGCATTTTTTATAATACCAAGATCTTTGTCCTTAGTCTTCCAAAAATGGACGTGGACAGTTCTGGAAACGTCAGCTTAGAAGTAGAGATGGTGTGTTTATGAATAATCCTCTTTATTTCTGGGAGAAAAAAAAAATGGAATAAATTCCCTTACTGATCCTTGTCTTTAGGTGGATCTAGATCTAGCAATAAAAATGTCCCTTTAATGAGGAGAGAACACAGTGCATTCATTACAAATGGCCCAAAAGAAGGTAAGGTTGCAAAGGTGGTAGAAATGTTAATGCATTGTGTATCGCTCCCATGATGCCAAAAGTCTCGTTAGCAGTTAAATACTATCAACTTTAAATATGCACAGTTTTAGTAGCTGCAAAAGGAATTTTTATGTAGTAAAATGGATGCATGTTGAGAAACTCTGTACCTGTGCTTGTCTCAAAAGTGTTGCTGTATGCAGCCCCCCCCCCCCATCCTTTGTGAGTGTGGAGTAAGTGATTTAATTTTAAACCTGAAGTGTTAAGTTTTAATTTTTTCCTTTGCTCAGTCTCCTACTTAGTCATACATAAATCAGAAGAATATGAAAGAACTAGTAAAATGGCTGTATCCTTCTAGAGCTGTAATTTGGCGCCATGAATTATTAATTGCTAGACCAGGATAGCAACAGCTCTTTCAGAAGTCCGGGAGAGACTCACCTTATCAGTCAGAATCTAAGCTGTGGCAGTAATGTAATTCTTACCATTTAGCACTTTGTGGTATGTTGAAAAGGAATAGGATATTAGACCATTTAAACTTTCTGAAATATAACACAAAGTAAGGAAGTGGGTTTTTTTCTTCTTCTCCTTGCCTCTGAAATAATTTCAAAGAAATGGATACATCAGGGTTTCTTGGGGGTTTGGACTTCGGGAGACGGTGAAGCTCTTCCCTTTGTGAAGCGGCAGCAAAGGAGAGACCGGCTGCCGAACGAGTAGGGCTGCAGAGCAAAGGCTTTTCCTCCCTGCTCCTGTTGGGTGAAAAGAAGAAATCTGCCTTGAGAGGCTTGAAATTAAGCTAAAATAGATGAAGAACAATTACAAATACAAATGCATCTGGTATCGTAAGTAAACTTTTCCTTCTCTAATACTGCAGTACTGCGTGTATCTGGTGTTGGATTTGTGGTAGCTTTTCTGTTAGCAGTATTGGAACCTCAGAGAGAACACGCAGTCCTGATTTAAGTGATCTGGGGGAAAACAAGGGAAGGAAATAAATTTCTTTCATAAATGATTTCTGTGTTTGAAGCAAACACTTAGGGCTGTAGAAAAACTTTGTCCTTTTTGGATGTGATCTTGATCTGCTTTTGGCACTTCCAAAGCTGAGTGAAGTTGCTGATTAATTGAATATCATCTTGCAAAATTTACGTGTAATGGAAAAATTAAATACTTCAGCATTCATGTTTCCAATTCTAAAATTTCATTTAAGCATTTTTAATGCCTTTGCAGTACTGTTCTCCCTATATAAAAAGAAGTTATAATAAGGAAAAAGTCCCTCTTGCGAAATATAACCTATTTTTAAAGAGTTTTAGTTCAGAAACAGCTTTGGGGAGGATGTTAACTGATTAGGTCACTTTTTGCATTGTGAATATTAATCGCTATATTGCAGAACTTATGTAAAGCAATATTTCAGGGAGAAACGCTAATGAAATTCTAATGCGAATTTTACCTGAGATTGTTTCATGGCCACAGTGAAAACGATCTAGTTACTGTCACTTGTTTCTGATTTACAGAAGCCATTTTGCTTCCATCTGTTGATACAGAGAGTTCAGGCAAGATTATTAAGGAGCATTTCATCAGTGACAAAAGAGGGCCTGTTAATACTGGTTTGCAGAAAATTAATTAGTCTGCAATAAATTTTAAAGGAACCGTGTAAGTTCCTACCCTACTTGTATGCATTTTTTTTTAAGGGCTGTGTATTGTGCCGAGGGATTTAGTAGGTGGTTCTGCAACATAAAACTGGAAATCTTTAATTTTCATATTCCTGTTTGTTGTAGATCTTACTTGAATTTTGGATATGCAAACTACTGATTTCCCCTGGGAAATTATTAATAACTTTCTCTTGCATGTTTCTGTTAAGTTAAATACAGTCATGTATTGGCAAGTTTAATAACTTGATCTTGGGGAACAATTTCCATTTTTGCTTACAGTCATCGCAAGGTTCCGTTAATTCTAGAGCATCTTCTCCCTGGCGTTGAGGCATTGCTGAGTGCTGTCCCTGATGGGACACTTGAAACACTTTGTGGTCCAGAGCAGCCGTTCCGCGCCGTGCCTGTCCCCAGGAGCGCGTTCTCTTCGCCTTCCACTGCAAACCCTCCAATGCTCATAGGTCCGATGAGTGTTATTCTTCGTAGTTTTTTTTGTTCAGGCAGATGCCACAGCCTCATTTTACTGTCACTATAGTGACAATGGATGTTGAAGATGTCACTGCTCAATCCTCGGGGTGAAAAAGGGTGTATGAACCAGCAGAATCGGTCGTCTTCCCATGCACCTTTCCTACCGAGCGGCACGTTATAGTTCAGAGTTACTTTGAGACAAAGTCTGGATTATTGATTGTGGTGGGAACCGCATCCACTTACAAAGAACTAAAGGTAATTCGGAGCTTATTTGAGCATGCAGATAAAATTGTGTGTGACGTATAAGATGTTGTTTGTAGGAGGAAAGGAAGCAAAGTTTGCTTTGTTTGGTGTGAGAAACAATTTCCTTCATTATTAACCACCTAATCATGCTCTGATGATGGCTAACGTGAAAATAATCTCTGCGTTTTTCTTCATCTGCAGCCCGTGGGAAGAGGCACTGCATTAATTATAGAGCCTCCCAGGTGAGCCGCCTTTCTGTGCAGTGCCTTACGTAATTTAATGTGACAAAGACACCTGAGCAGGATTTCTTGATGAATTTAAACTATTTTTATTGCATGCATTTCGGCTCCGCTGAAGGTCTGCAGGGTCGTGCGCTGCGTGGAGCGGCACATAGGGTGAAGAGCGGGGTCTGCCGAGAGCGAGGTCCCTCTTCACAGCGGCCAGGACAGCGTCAGCCCAAGTCACTTGGGGGGCAAAAGTCCTTGTGTGGGCTCTCTTCTGCCTCATGAATCCCTGCTTTAAGCATCAAGCCTCTTCAGAACATGAGCTGCCAATAAATAACACTAAAGTTTTAGACAGATGAGAACAAAGTGGGGCAGCTTTCTCATAGGTGTTTATAGGGGTAAAAAGGACTTTTCTTAAAAAGTCTCAGGATTTAAGATATGTTCAAACTTCTCTTATACCAAGTAACATCTGCCAGGCTTGATTTATGGGCTGTTTTGTTCCTCTCCATTGGTGACCTCAACTAAATTATTTGATCTTCTGATGAAATAATTGCAGGGTAAACTTTGGCAAAGAGTATTTTTGTTGTCTGAATCATTTCACTAATGGACAGTGGCTCCACCTGTGAGCTTTAGAAAGCTGTGCAGGAAGACATTGCCAAGCATAATGCATGTACACATTCCCCTTAAGAGGCATTTAGTTTTCCAGACTTCACTGTAAAGTGTAGCTGACCAGTGGGAAAAACTTCCCCATTTATTTTTACTCTTTCCTACTTAATCGGGATATGAGTTCCTGTTCACCAGGAGGCACTAATACCTGTGCTTGGAAGGTCCCGTGCTGCAGTAGGAGTCCAGAGCTCCCATGTCCCTTGGTGCATTTTGTGGTCTCCGCTGGAAATCATGTGGCATTTCAGTCAGATTCCCGGCAAACAGCTGCAAAAGCTCCATATTTTCTTCAGACTTGGACTTGAGTGACTGCGGCATTCCCAGAGTCGCCGAGTGAACTCAGTGTCTTCTAGGTTTGCAAACCTGGAGCTGCTGGGCGCTCCTGTGCTGCAAACGCGCAGTTACGAGAATGGCAGAAGCTGCAGCTCTGGCTGAGCTTTTTGGCATGTCTGCGTTCCTAGGGGTAATTCCAGTAATTTTGCTGTGTGCAGGTTAATTGGTTGTCTTTGGAGAAGAAATGCAATAAATATGAAGCCACAGGTTTAGCTCTCTAAAACACCAAATTAGTTTTTTCAAGGCAAATTATCCTGGGTTGAAGTAAGGCTTCAAGTGAAAATGTTACAAATAATTGTGGCTTTTGAATCTCACAAATTAAACCCATTAGGAATGACTGGTTCAGGTTTCTACTGTGTAGTTTTATCAAAGAAAAAGTATTACTCTGTGTTCAGAGAAGCAGTGAAATTTATATACTTTGGGTGATGAAAAACATGACAAAATGTTTATTGCTACAATGAAAATATTTCAGAAAATATATGGCTATTATCCAGCTGCAAATTCCTCTATTTAAGTGCAAACAAAACACAAAAATGAAATGCAATTTTAAGTTTAATCAACTTTCATGGGTCTTCTGGGAAGCCTAGAAATAGCCGAGAGGAGCCTCTGGGACCTGTTGGTTTTAAATATGAATTTTGAAGTCTGCTCGGTAATAAATAGTATGATCCATTTGGTTTAAAAATTAAGCTTTGCAAGTGACAGATGTGTTTAAATGGAAGTTGGTTGGCAAAGGGAAAGGCTATTCCAATTAACTATTCATTTTGGAGATGGAGTAATTCTTGCTAAAATTGTCTAGAAATGATGATTCTTTATCCAGTGCATTCTAAAAATAGCAAGTTAAAATTATGCACTTACCTACTATGTAATTACTGAAATAAGAGATCAAATATATATAGATGAAACAATAAATAGTACAGAACGGGCTGTGCCAGACAGCACACACATAGGAGAGAACCAAGTGAGCGACAGCAGAACTTAGAGAACTAGATGAAAATGCCTGATTTTATTCTACTCAAAATCATTTATTTAGGAGAAAAAGATAGTGGTGACTTTAAGTAGAATGTTTCTGCATATCATAGCAATTCAGATTTGACCTGTAGAAACATTATTGATGTAAGAAAATTATTTTTTTTTAAAAAAAGTGTGTTTGCTTAGATTTAAAAAAAGTGTTTACTATTTAAAGGCTGCAGAGTGCGACAGGAGATTTTTGGTTTTGTTCAATCCCAGGCGCTAGAACGGACTTGGGCTCGTCTGTGTCCTCAGCGCTGTGCTTCTCTCGAGGCCAATTACAAAGGTTCACAAGGTTGTTTTTATTTTCCTTGCTCTTGATGCCTTTTTAATGAGGCCTCCTAGTAAACAGCAAGCATTATGCTTTCCTGTTGTATTCCTGTCTGCCGCCTTTAAACATTTATTGCTAATACATGTGGGAAATGATTTATAAATTAAATATTAGGGAAATGTACTTGAAGAAACAGAAGTGGTTGGGGGCATATTTTATAATTGTCACTGGGGGCCGGGGGAAGAAACCTGGCCAAGCCTGCGCTAATGGAAGCGCAGTGCAAAGGCCCCGTACAGCCTCGCTGTGGCTTTGGGTAATAAATAGAGATGATGGTGCCCGGCGTCCCGGTGCACGTGGCTGGGTCTGGAAGTGAGGGAGAGTTTAAGCTTTACATTTTTTTTTTTTTTTTTTATATATATATATATATATGAGAAGTGGCTTGAGGAATTTGGAATCTTCTCCTGCTCTTCCAAGAGGTGAGAGAGATGTTGTGCACTCTACATTCATATGCTTGGCTATCATAGGTAGTCGTCGTGGCGCTTCCGTTAGCAGACCAGTAATTTATTTTTGTTTCTGCTATGGGGGATTTATTTTTAGTGTAACTCATAAAATGAGTATAAAATTAAAATAGCTTTGGTATCTTGAAGGTTGAAGCAGAATTACAGTCCGACATGGAATATTTGGCTGCCCTTATATGTGTTAACCCATTTTTTTTATGAGATCAGCCTACCCCAATGATCTGTACATGGTATATTTTTTGGCTGCCTTTTTCCTCAAGTCCTCAAAACGGTATAAATGATTTTCTCCAGCTGCTTCTGCTTGAGTTTTGATACAAAAAGTTGCTGGATTTTAGGCTTCTCAGACTTCTCCTGAGTATTATTTAGTAGTTATTGCTGCATAAACATTGATTTTAATTATACGAAAATAATTACATTAAAATGCTTGCACATTATTAGTTATTGCCAGCTGTTGTGCTAGCATTGGAGGTGTGGGTTTTTATCTGCTGCTGGGGATGGTGTAATTACTTCTGCGTGCTTATCTGGAACCTTTTTGTCACTTATTCATCGTCCGACTATTCCATGATCTTCGCACGCTTTACCTACTGGTGCTGCAGCAGGAAAGGGGGCTGTCTTGTTGCATTCCTGGGGTTCAGAAACCTAGGGAAAACAGGGAAATCTCCAGGGAGCCGAATCTCACAGTATCTGCCTGATTTGCAGGCCTGAGGGTTTGGTGGCTTCATGTGAGCTCTAGCTGAGCTGTTTGGGTTTGTCCATCACCGTCAATCACCGTCTTTAGCTGCTGATCGATGTAATGAGATGGGAGCCAGGAAGGGACGTCTGAATGCAGAGAGAATGCAGATTATTCTGAACTGCTGCCTCAAAACAACTTCTACGAATAACATGCACGGATAATCTTCCAAAGGGTTGAAAATGACAGATCTTCTCCATTTTATGTCCTTTTGCTACAAGGAGGAGAGGTGCATTTCAGATTTGCTGTTTTTTATAATACACCTGAGGCAAGAAAGGAACTGGGCTTTCCCATCATCTGTGTAGATAGCCTTGCTGTGTCTTGACCTAAAAGCACAGTACAGATGCTAGTATATATGGGCTCGAAGGTGCTAGTATTATTTTTCATTTTTTCTTTGAACAGCATATTTAAATTGCATATTTTATTTTTCTGCTTGGGACACTCTTCACAAATGCAAAACGGTGGTGGTTTTTTGCCCACTTGGTTTTCTGCAGTGAAAAACTGTAGCCAGTTTTCATGCAGGTTTGCACTGATTTATCATGTAGGAGTAGCCAGACAAAATTTGTTGGTACGTGTTTTGATTTGCTTTGCTTTAATTCAATTATACTATAAATGTAAAAATAAATGTATCTTGGAGAGGATGTGATACCTGGAGCTGGTATTGGAGAAATTCCCTCTGATTCTTTGAGCTCTTCTAAGCCCCTGTGCGCGCTGTGAAGCTGCTGTGATTTCCCTACCCTTCACCTGGCTGTGGTTTCAGTGTAATAAAAGAGAGGGGGAAAGTGATACCTGAGGAAACTTGTCAGACAAAAACTCGCTGCAAGGGGTTACTGCCTGAAAGGGGAAGTGTTCCTAGTAGGGCTTTCTCAGGGAAAACAGGAGCCTTTTGTATTTGAGTTTGCTTTGAATTTGGGAATAGCAGCCAGAGGATATTCCCAATTACCTAACCTGTCGCTGGCAGCATCTGCAGCTGCATCAGCCTGTCTGGCTCCTAATGCTTCCTTCAGGAGGGACATACCTGTGTGCTTATAGAGTATTTAAAATGAACTTGCGTGGTAATAGCTCCCAATCCATACACCAAACCAGTGTCAACTAATAGAACTATTACTACTTGGAAGGATTTTTCTTTCTGGCATTTCTTTTATAACTGCATTTCAAAGCCTTCCTGTCAAGAAGATTGTTTTGATTATTGTTTTTTCTTTTTTTCTTTTTTTTTCTTCAAATCAACCATTTTTTGATAAACGGATCCCTCCTGAAGGCAGTCAAGTGTCAAACACGGAGTTATGGATGGTGTCAGCTGCGTTGGGAAGCACATGCTCCATTTATTCCTTGCAGCTGTGGGAGCGGCGCTGCAGCCGCCGAGTGCCAGTTTGTGTACCTGTCACTTAGCAGCTTCTAATGACCCCTGATCGTGTATCCCAGACGTGTATCCGAGTAGAGGCGCTTGGAGGCAATTGTCAAAAACACAGTGGGAACTTTTTCCTTTGTATTTTTATTTTAGAGTCTTTAGGCTGAAGCTGAAGTGATTGCTCTCCTTTTCCAAAACTTCTATGTAAATATATCTTACTGTAACTTGCATCTCTGAAAGAAAAAAAAAAATCATTTTGAAGAGAGAAAAGGTTTATGGCTTGACTTCAGTCATCTTGGTAAAACTCATTGAAATTTTAGAGGTTAGTGTATTTTTTTTTTTTTTTTTTTTTTTTTAAATCGGAGTCGTAAGAGATTTAGTTCCAAAGAAAAGCTATCTCTGGTAGCTTAAAGTTATATTTAATTAGTCCCTTATATGCCATTTAGGGAAAACAAACACGAGCACTGGCACAGGCTGCCCAGAGAGGTTGTGGAGTCTCCTTCTCTGGAGATCTTCAAGACCCGCTTGGATGCAGCCCTGTGTCACGTGCTCTAGGTCGCCCTGCGTGTGCAGGGGGGTTGGACTAGATGACCTCTAGAGGTCCCTTCCAACCTTAGGCATTCTGTGATTCTATGATTCTCTGGCTCCTCATGCAGATGTGGGGAAGTAGCTGTTTTCGCCGTGTGTTTGGGTGGATGCTGTTTCTCAGCAGCTTTAAACTTGTGCCGAGATTTGTAGATCTGCAGAGCTTCTACCCTGAAAGCACCAAGTGCTTGGAGGAGGCAAATGAAGACCATGTGCAGTTACACCCTCCCTTAAGGGCAGTTTCCTCATACACCACTCAGGACGCACTGGCTTTGCTGCTTGTGCCCTGTAAGCTGCGCGCAGGGGACCCACAGCGCCATGAGGAGGTCCCTGGTGTCTTTGGGGAAACAAATAACCCCTTTGGGAAGGAGCTAGTTATTTTATCTGGAAATGCTGTACCCCTAAGTTCTGTTTTTATTATCCTTCCACTTCTGCATGGGTTGTTTCAGGAGACGTATTTAATGGAGATGTAGGTATTGTAGAATGCATTGGAGTGGTTTAATTCTTTTTATTATTTTTCTTTTATCGCAGACACATAAATGTTGTCTGTCTTAACAGATTTCATGCAAGTTTTATAACTGGAAGAAATTGCATGTCTGTAGAAGGAGGAAAATAGTTTGTGCATTGATCTAATAAAAATAGTGTTTAACTTCACGACTCAAAGGCTGCAGTCAAGTAAGTTGATCTGCTGGCTCTGCATTTGCCAGCAGAAGCAAGTCCTTGGGTCTCTAGAGCCAGAACAGGTCTCGTGGCACTGGGTTAGGAGCCACTTACAAATGTGGTTTACATCCTGATCCTGAAAGGTGCGGAGCTTTCGTGTGCCAAGTGACAGGCCTGTCTGAAGACAGAAACATAAGGATGTAGGTGGGTTCATTTACTCAGGGGCTCAGAGCGGTATACTTTAGCTCCCTTTTAAAAATGTTTTAACCATAACCTTTTGTATTCGAGTTCGCTTTGAGTTTGGGGAGAGCAGCTAGAGGATATTCCTAATTATCTAACCTCTCACTGACAGCATCTAGTGTATTTTTAGTATGATAGGATAAGTGTTATCATTATAAGTAATTTGAATTTTGTCATTTTTCTTTGAAGAAATTATTTTTTTATGATTTAAACTGTCCTCTTGAGAGCAAACCAGTGAAAATACTTGACAATTTTTAAGTAAGTTAATTGAGAATAAATATGTTTAAGATCCTTGTGGTTATAAAACTTGACAAGTTGCCCATGGATATTCTCCTCTTTTGAATGTTTCATAACATCAGCTTGGAGTCTCCATAGCCAGCACAATTTTCCAAGGAACTCTTGAGAAAGGTCTTTCAGAATTAAGTTCAGCTTTTCCTTGGTTTTGAAACACTTCACAGCACCCATTTGTCATGTCCCAGTGCACTGCAGGACTAGAGTCTTTCCAGGTTTTCATTGCAATGAGCAAAGTGGAGAAACCAGCCCATTTCAGAAGGCATGGCCAGGAGGGCCAGGTCTCGATCCTGCTGTACAGCTGTTGAAATGAAGGTGTCTTCAACCAGAATTTCAGCAGGAGGACAGGATTGTTTGGGTGGGGATTTTATTTTTTATTTTTTTGGTTCCTGAAAACCTCAAAAGGGTTTTTCTTCCTTGTAGAGAGTCTGTCTCTGATTCCTCACACAAGCATAGGCTAAAGCAGAAAATACGCTTTTGCAATGCATTTAGTTGAGAACGTTTTTTGGTTTGTGATTCACTGAAACCAGGGAGCATTTTCTGAACAAAAGGCCATTAACCTTTCAAGACTGTCCATCTGTCCAGGTTGGGAAAAGGAGAAATTCTCATCACACAAATGCGGAAGAGATGTGCTCTTGTCTCTCTTTTTTTTTTTTTTTTTTTTTTNTAAAAACAGCTTCTTCCAACCTCCTGTTGTGTGTTAGAGCAGTTCTCGTCTGCCACTCTCTGAAATGTGTCTCCCTCGTGCCGAGCAAAGGTTAGTGCTCCTAGCTGGGGTGTGAGGGATTGGACTCACATCTCATGTTTGAAACTGGAGGTGGAGAAGCTGAATTTTGTGAGCAAGGCTTCAAATTGCACCCATATTTGCTGCTGTCCTCTCTGTGCCAGGGATTGCAAATTTTTTATGGCTTTTATGGAACTGTTTATATAAGAGGAGAATATTCCCTTACATCCCCAAACTATTTGCATAAGGGGAGAATTTCCCCTTATAGCCCCAAATATTCAGCAAGAAATCCACTTTTACAGATGTGTTCAATATTACAGTTGTAGGTCCAACACAAGTCTCAGCCTAAACAGCATCTTGTATTTCTGACTTCGTAATAAAGTATTAAGTGAACCAAGCCAGGAAGACAGGATGTTAAATAAGTTTTGAGAAAGAAATGGATAATTGTTGAGACAGAGGTAATATACGTAATTTATCAGTTAATGAATTCATCCAGTATTTTGGAAACAGCAGGAGAAGCAGTACTCACTGCCATGGGTTGCGATATTCAATCCCACGTGTACTCGGAGGTGACAAAATGCATGTGGGGAGCTCTGGGGTGGCCAGCAAGGGAGCAGGGATCGAGAGGAGGTCCTAACCCACCAACACAGCATCATACCTGCTTGGGGAAGTGAGACTGTAATATCCTTTTCTGTCTTGTGCTTGAGCATTTCTTCTCTTTGGTCCTTTCCTACTGCTACATGTTAAGTTCTGTTCAATGTCTTGGTATATTTTTATGTCTTTTAAAATACATGTTGTACGTAGCCTCAAGTAGGACCTCAGTAGAGCCTCAAGTAGAGCCTCGGTAGAGCCTGCGTCTTGCTGTCGGTGCACTTCTTTACAAATGATAGTTACCACCTTCGTGGTCACTTTGCTGTCTCTTGTTGTGCTATTTGCAAATTAAAAGGTGATCGTTTTAGAACCCCTGCTTAGTAGGGAATATCAAAGTCAGCGGTTAAAAGTAAAATCCCACTAACTGGACGGCCACGGATCGTGCCTGCATTGGTTATTCTGTGCCCGTGGAAGTGATTAGCTTTTTTGTCATCCCTGAAGACCCTACAGGGCTTGGATTGACAGCAGCTGTGTTTTGTATTCTGCTTTTCTGCAGTTTCAAATTCCTTCAATTGTTACAGTGAGAGGCAGAGGAGAATATTAAGCATCAATAAATGAGTCAAGTCACATATGGAAGGCTCAACACATGGCAGGCTCTCGTACAGTAAGCCTTGTTATTATATAAAATAAAAGCATATATTCTGTCCAGCTTTCCAAATTTCCTCATAAGGTTGGAAGAAAGACAGAGATCAATCAGTAGTAGAGAAAGCCTGTGGCAGTGGGTAGGTGAGCTTGTCAAGTCAACTGAGAAGGCAATAAAACACACAAATATTAAAATATTTTGATTCTTAAAGGTTTCTACTTACAATCTTCAGTTTCTGCAGCCAGAGGCTTTCAGTTCCTGTGCAGCCTGAGGAAGGATCTTACAGACCTTGCATGCACATCTCAATCCAGGGTGCCCTTTGCACAAGCTGGATGTGAGAATGAGCCCCAGGGGGTCACCTCTTCCAGCCCTGTGTTAGGGTAAGGGGGAAGAAGACTTTAGAATAAGAACCTCTAGCAGCAAGTAAATGTTTGAGTAAGTACATGGTAAAGCTAAGTCAAATACTGAATAATATTTGAATGGTAAGGGTTGTTTTTAAAACTTTGGCCAGCCATTGTAGTGCGGGACCTGCGGAGTACAGAGAAAGAAACTTATTGGCAGCCTTGGCTGTGTGTGCAATTCAGGAATCTTAGGGAGAATTGAACAGCAAATTAAGTGCATGTGCTGCGGTGGGGGGTACATAATATAGAACATGTTTCGTTTCTTATCTGACTAATAGAGGGCTGCTAAGGAGCCCGGGGACGCGAATAGCAGTGACGGCAGCAGATGAAGCAGAGCATGTCAGCCCGCAGACGCGGTCGTGTGAGTCACGGCGAGCGCGTTTGCAACCAGCTGTAGCCTCTGCCTCCTAATTCCCTGGGCCCTGTTCCTGCGGGGGTCAGTGCAGCTCTTGGGAGAGACTAAAGAAAACAGGAGCTTTACGGCAGGTGAGAAGTGCCCGTGCGAGACCCGCTCCTGCTCCGAGGGGCAGCAGGACCCTGCACAGGGCGCGCGGTGAGTCCAGCACCAGCAGTAGGAGTGCAGGAAAGGAGGAGGATGGCTTAGAAACAAAAATATTGCTTCTATTTTTGTGGTGTCTAGGGAAAGCACAGCCATTCACCAGCTCAGGTAGAGAAAAGCTCAGATCTTGAAAGAGCTGTGGATTTTGTTGTTGTTTTTGAGGAGAGCTCTACATTTGGTAAAAGGAAAACGATCCATATCTGGAGCATTCAGAATTCCCGTTTGTATGTTCCTTTTATCTTTTTCAAGTAGAGAATATTACTTTTCAGTAGATACAAAGCTGGGAATTTATTTAATAAAAGTAAATAACTGTTTTTTACGGATGCAGAGCATGTGCTTTTGTGCCCACAAGGGCACCGTGGAGTTGCTGGTGGGTACCGAGGTGTAATTCATCCAGAATTGGTATTGCTGCTTTATGGATTAGAGCTTTCCACGACTTTGTCTTTAACAGGTAATTTGGAATTGGCTTTGTAGGTTATGGTGGTAACCTTCCTGTGCTCGGAATAGCACTAAAAAGACAAGCGTTGTGTAACCTTGTGATATTGCATTAGCGTTGCGTTGCCTTGAAATATGCTGGTTTATTGAAGGTCCCTAATAATGTCTGCAAATTCCCTCTTTTTTACGGCACAAACAGACAGGTGTTGCTTCCTGTTTATTGGATTTTTTTTCCTTTTTTTTTTTTTTTTTTTTAAATTCCTAAATGGGATTCAGAAACGAAACTTCAGCTGCGCTGCAAGGATAGGCAAAAGCACAGATGCGGAGTGAAATACTGGTTTTATTTAAACATTTTCTTCCACTGAGTTATTGAAGCAATTTATTTAACCAAGTTAGCCCATAGTTTGAAGTGGGAACATAAATGACAGACGGCTGGTCTGTGCTGCCCAGAAAATGCTATTTTGGGGACCTCTCTGCTCTCTGCAACTGATTCACTGGCTCTTTGCAAACAACCGGTGGCCCATCCTGAAGATGGGAAGAAATGGTGCAAGAAATAATCTAATTTGTAACCGCAACTGCAGCTCCTCTCAGCTGCCGACCGTCCCTGCTGCCGACCGTCCCGTCTCTGATTTTCTATAAACTAGCTAGAAAAGTAAAGCGCAGCATATACTTTCCCTGGCGAGCTGCTGCCTCTCGCGTGCATGAGCTTCTGCAGTGCCACTTTGAAAAGCAAAGCAGGAAGGAGACATGCCAGGGAACAGGGATATATTTGGATGTGTAGGCTGGATGCTATGCATATCTTGAAAAGTAGTTATAAATCAATGTGCAAAATGGTATGTTTACCAGAACTGCATGGACTTCTCCTGAGAAACCTGCTCCCTGCTGCCTTCATCTTTTGCTTGCTCTTGCCTCATTCCCTGGAGTTTTGCTGTGGATGCATAGGTGAGGTTCTCGGGGGGATAAATCCGAGGCAAGTTTATTTAGTTTTATTTTTAATTCTCCCCAGATGCTAGCCACGATTAGAACTGGAAATAAGAAAATAAGATTGGAAATATTGGCACACTGTTTATGCCAGGTGAAACTTTTCTTCCCTTTCACAAGGATTGGTCATCTGCCTGCATTGCCTTGCATTATCCTCCCCTCGTCCTTGCTTTCCTTGAGCTTTTTCAGTAGCTGATATTGAGCTTGTGCCTATGAATGTGAACCTGCTTAAAATAAAACTGGGGATTAGCTGTCCTCATAGTCAGTGTCTGTGCAGGTTGAACCACCACAGAAAATGCCCCACTTGGTCCCCAAACAAGAAAGTTCGAGGAGGGCGATCCTGCTACAGAATTACCAGTTCTGATGTTCAAGCTTTTATTTATTAGTGCAAAGAAACCAAAATGAAGTTTTAGTAAGCTAAATCCTCAATCTCCAAGACATTACACCAAAATTACCTCTGCAATTTGTTTTGTCATTGGTTTAGAAAACCCCGTGGCAACTAGAGAAATAATTTAAATGCGCAATAATCCTTGCTACTCAAAACGAGGCGGGTGAGGATGGGAAATCCACTTGTCCGAGTCTGTAGAGAAGAGACATTGGATAGAAATAAAGCACAGATGTAACTGGAGTGACCTAGCATCATGGACAAACCCCAGCTGTAGAAAGAGTTTGTCTCAGGCAAGTAGAAAAATCTTCAGCTTTCTGACAAAATACCCCCGATTTTCACTCTCTTTCCTTGAAATAGGCTTTGCTCTCCAGCAGAGTGCTTCGTGCAGTTTTGCCATGCCCGTGGCAGAAGTCTGGCTAGCTCCGTGTTCGCTCACATAAGAGCACGTAATCCAGCTGCCCTTTACAAAAGGCAAGACCTGCACTGCCAAACCAACCCCTTCTCATAAACACTGCGTGTTAAAGCACACTCGTAGGTGCAGACTGCACTGCAGTGGCTCTTTTCCCATCAACCACAAGCATTCCTGGCTGGAGAAAATGTGATTTTTATAGGAATTATTACTTGACATTGCTGGCTGAAAATGTTCAGTCGATCCTGATTTTCACCGAACAGCTCTGCTCTCATTCCCTGCCTGGGATTTATTTGCCAGCGGAGCACGCTACCGCAGCTTCCCTTCCTTCCCAGCTCTCCTAATATCCCAACAGCACTGCCATGGGCGCAAACCCTTATATGCTGGGAACAGGCATTATGGTGAAGGCAAGAAAATAAACAGTTAAGAAAAAAATAGCTTAATTTCTATCTCAACACTTTGCATTGGGAGAACAGCCCAGAGAGCGAATGTACACAAATGTGAAATCACATTCAAAAATAATACAGCAGCAATAAAGAAAAATATTAGAGTAAGGGAATTAGTGACCTTGAATCCAGGTATGTTATTGCTATATAGATATTGTTTGACTTTAATTTTTATTAATGTAGATAATGGCTTACATGGGCCTTATGGCTGCATTACTAGTGCTCTAAAATTTAATTAGATTTTTAGAGCAGCCGTTAATGTCTTCTCTAGGATTATCTAATTCAGCAGCAATGCCAGCAAACTTCATCCATTTCATTTCATTAGGCTCTGAAAAGAAACTGAAAATGAAGTATTTGGTCTACAATGCTATTTGAAATTCCTGAGCCTTTCCCACAAAATAAGTAAGTGCAATGATGACTGCTTGTTATCCTTGTAACCTGGCTTGTACAGAGCATGTTTAAGCCTGGGAAGACAAATGCTTTCTGGAAGTATTTTTAAAAGTTTTCAGGAGTAGGTTTTTGGTTTCTACTTTTAAGTTCACTCCGGAGTGCGCTGCCACTGCTCAGCAGAAAGTGTGTGACTGTGAGATCTGGGAAATGAGGGAGTCACTGCTCTCCTCAGCAAAATCTGCTGTGTGCCTCGCTTGGTGCTTTCTGCTTTGAAACTGGGTGTAATGCTTCATTCGTGTGATCACGTTTCTCTGAGATAATAATATGGTTTTATGTATGAAAGAGCTATCTGGATTGGTTTTAAGTGCATGAGATTTTTTTTGTCCCCGGTTTAGTCCACATCTGCATGTTTGTAACTTCCTCTGACTTTAACAGCGTTACTGAAATCGCTGTGTTTGCTTGCACCTAGAACCGAGCGGGTGACGTTCACCAACTGGTTAATCCAGGAATGCACTTCAGAAGTTTTATCTAAATAAATACAGAATAATTCTTCTCCTGTAAAATCTGCTTGCCTATAGGATGAACTGATTGGTTTTCACTTGATGTCTGTATCAGCCCAGGGTTATTTCCTTTGATTAGATGAGCACCGTCTTCAAAATAAAAATTGTTGCTAGTGGAACATGGTTAAGAGGCATGTGACAGATACATGGCAAGGAAAATGGGCATCACTTTGCAGCCCTAGGAACTAGAGGAACTAGATCAAAAATGTAGTGAACCTAATGCAGGAAGAATGGCTGGATAAGTGGAGATGGATCAGGCTGCAGGAGAACATTTTCTAAATCTGAAGTTATCTGAGTCCAAGACAAGTCTGGGTGACCTAAGGATTGTAATTTTCAAGGAATATTTTAATGGACGTCTTTCAGAAATGACATAGATATGGCTGATCCCCAGGTTGAGGAAGAACTCCATGATTTTCTCGCAGTACCTTGCAGCCCTTTTTTCTGTAATGTCCTGTCGCAACATCTTAACATGTCAAAATACCAAGAGGCATAAAAGCGAGTGACTTTGCCTAAAGGTTTATGGGCATTAAGTCATTTGCAAGTTGCAAATTGCGGTTTCTGAGAGCACGCTGTTCAGAAACGATGCAGAAAGGGTTGGTGCTGGCTATCAGCTGTCCTTGTGTGCTTTCCAATGAGAAAAGGAAAAAAAGGCATTTTCCAGGCTTTGAAATCTGGTGTGCGTGGTTCTTTCTTGTGTTGCTGTGGGTATCAAGAATGTACGTTAACAGGAAATAGCGTTGCAGGGTAAAAATGTTAACGGATCAAAGCATCAGATGTGTTAGTTAAAGAAAGGATAATGATAAATGACAGTGACCTAATTTATGAAACAATCTTCTAGTATAAAATAATTCACTAATTTGTAATTATATGATTAACTCGCCAAGAACAAAATCAATCATGTCAGAATCATCAAACAATATAACAAATCACTGCAAGTTTCGCAATAGCCTTGAGTGCTGCGAAACTGCTCTATTACCTCCCCTGAACTCTACCCGGGAATTCAGTGCTGAAAATTAAGATGAAAATTCAGAGGGCAACAGCTCAATTACTTGCTATTAGTGCTAACTAGGAAATGGGCAGGGAAAGTGTATCTGACATGTAAGGAATTGTGTCAAGGCTTTGAAGGAGGAAGATGAAAGGCACGTTTGCTGCCGGGCGCACATGGCACAGTGCAAGAAGGAGGGCTGGGTACTAGATGCAGTACATCTGTTGGCAACTGCAAGCCAAAAGCTAAACTCAATGAAGGAGAGGATGAATTATAGAATTAGGGAGATTGGGAGACCATTCACATCCTTGCTTTTTAAGGGAGAAGTGCTCCATTCCATCGGTCTGTGGATGGAGTGGCTCAGGAAATGACATGGTAACTATTTATTAACAAGGAAAAATCAGCATCCAGTGACACCCGTTACTCATTCAGCGCTATAGATCTCGCCTGAGGCGGCGATAACGTGCCTAGCGAGTTGTTTCGGCACGGTGCCACGCGCAGCGTGGCCTTGCCAGGAGAGTCATTATTAAAAAAGTCTTGCATCAAGCGCTTGCACTGTCCCTGGTGCCATGGGAGATGCGGAGCAGATGTCCTGGGTCCCGCTCGCGCGGGAAGCGAGAGAGTCAGCGGCAGGAACCGCGTTACGCCGAGCGCTCCCCGCCGCTCGAGGCGGTGAAAGGCGCCGTGTGATGCCTGTGTCTCCAGGTGCGCCTGGATGTTGCCGTACACCCACTGCCTTTCTCGTTGGAAGCTGGGAAAGGTTGTGAACACACAGGTTCGTGCCTCTGTCCCCATCACTTGGGTGGAAGCTCCAGGCACAGATGTCCTGTGCTGCTTCCTGAGAGCTCAAATCCAGACAGAATCCCAACAGAAAGTGTTCCTAAAGCAAAGGCATTTCATTTGCAGGTAGTCGAATTCCGAAAAGCACTGCTCAACCTAAAAACCTTCTCTGCTCCATATTTAGTAGAGCTGCGTTTATAATTCCTAATTTAATCCATCTGATTGTTTTCCTCTTTCAGAACACTTTCAAAGTACAAACAACTCCTTCAATGTGCTGCTTCAGGTACTGGGCTGGTGGCCCCTCTTTCTATATCACTTATTCTTGTTTCATCTTTTCAGAGGGTTACGTAGTTTGAGCAAACACAAATACAAAAAAAAAAAAAAAAAAAAACTTGCATAAAGGTGTGCTGAAAATCCCTTTTTAAAATATATTTTTGGTGACAGTTTACACTATTAGGCTTAAATTTCATAAAGGTGCATAGAAAATAAACACAAAAAGAAGATATTGGAGGTAAATGGATTTTAATATTCAAATTAACATTCATAGAATGCATTTTGCATTTTGAGGGAAGTAATATTTAACTGAATCAGCAACAGAAGCACTAAAATGTGCCCGTCCCAGAGATCTTGGTAAATGCAAGATGACAAGGAATGCTCCCCGAGGTTCTGGGCAGGATTCCTCAAGTTTGAAGTCATTTAGAACCATGCTCTGACCCATTTGCCTTTGTTATTTCTTCATATTTTGGAATAGGTTAATTTCTGTTCTAAATCAACTTCTCAAAGACCAGAAATAGTTTCCAGTGGCAGGGCCACCTCTCTGGAGTTGCAGCCCTGGGTTGACTAGCGTCCCCCATCATGTCCCCAGTGTCCCGGCTTCTGCTTCAGGCCCAAGGACGGGCTCTGCCAGCAGCCTTGGAGAGAGGGAGAGTTGTTTTTTATCCAAGCGGTGATCTAACCATACTAATCACAACTAATTGCTCCATGTTGGTAGATGCACAGAAATGTGCAATACCGTTACTATCAAGAATTTGATTTATGGAGTGTTTTGCTAAGGGCAAACGTCTGTTAAAATAAGCTCAGGTGAAGGACAGGGGGAATTACACCAGGGCCTTCCCTGTGTGGAGGTATTCACTTTAACTTCCACAAGCTGCTTATTTTACAGCTAAAATTAGAAAAATAGTCAAATACATGGACTTAAATTTGATGGTTTCATTAAATCTGAGAATTTTATTTGGCCGTTATCTTTCTTTCACCTTTTACTAGCAGTCCATGGTGGTCATTGCAGGGGACTAGCGAACCAATGCGGTTTGGTAATGAATTTCCTACAAATTAGTTTTCTGCACTAAGGCTGGATCTATAAACACTAGCAATTATGTTACATGGGCTACGAATAAAAGAAAGCATAACAACTTTCTTGACTTTATTTTGTGGAATTAAAAGTGCTTCTCTTTTGGCCTTTTTCCATATGAGTCCCTGCTAAATGATTGCAAATAAAGTAATGAGAACTAGCATGAATTGCTAGATACAGCTAATAATGCCTTGTTTGAAGCTATTGACTTAGCCTAATGTATTTCCAGATGTCACTGAATTTTATTGCACTAGATCTATTGATAGCTCTAGGTGGCTTTTCTTCTGGTTATTCATAGTCACATTTAAATAACCTTTTTCTCAAAGAACCCTTTTTTCCAGCTGAAGCAACTAAAAGGTATCAGCATCAAATCTGATAAATGGATACCCCATGGTTAAGAAAATTACAGAGGCTTAATACCTGAGGCAAGTGAGTTGCCATCTCAGCAAAAGAATCTACAAGGAGGATTATTATTTACGGAAAAAGGAGCGTTAACACTTTCCTGTTAGGTAGGAAATAAGTAAAAGTTTTTATCAACCTATCTGCTCGGTCAAACAGAGGGTGTGCAAACATCCCTGGATTGTATGCAGTGACAGCATCTCTTGGTAAATGTGCACTTTTCTTGGATATCTGCTTAGTGAGTTGTTGTGGGGTGTAAATTAGATCCTTATCAGCACCCAGGGGGCTGGTATGAGGTTCTCTTCATCCTCAGGGGAAAATAATTTAGGATATGGTTTTCCCAACACAAACTAGAGCAGTGAAGACGAAAAGGAAGGGCCAAGGTGCCAACAGGCTGAGGCTGGGGCGACCGGTGCCCCGAACCCATCACCTGAGTGACATCCCTTGACCCTCACGGGGGCAGAAAGGTTGTTTTCATAGGAGTTTTTAAGGCTGTGCCAAGAAACACTGGGATCTGCCCATGCTGGGGTTGTGCTGCAAGCTGCTGCCTGCAAGATGAAGGCTTGAGGCTAAGACTGAGGCTGTAGAAGATGTTTGTTTTTCTTCAGAAAGCCTCTAATAGCAGATAAGTGTGGAATTTAGAGGATTAGCCCTCAAATCAATATAGACAGTTATGTAAATATGCCTCCTTCTTGTAATACATGATTTTTAGGGATAGAAGTGAAGCAATGCAAGCTCACTCTTGCTTAAACCCCTCCTGCAGTCATCTTGCATTTTGAGAAGCCCAACTGTGCTGTTGGATCACGCACTGATGGGCAGTTTGGTTATATTACTTTTAGACAGGGTCCCTAGAAATGCTATCCTCAGGAGACAGGTTTAGCTGAGGCACAAATTTAAACAGAATTTTTTTCCTACTCGCCTTGAGGAATTTTAGAAGTTACAAATTATGTAGCAAAAAACTTCCATTTAGAAGACCTTTGATAGGAGAAAAATGAAAAGTGAGAGAGAATGCTTTCAAAAGCAACATTTCAATTCATGTAATAAATATGAGCAGAATAGACGTCTGATATGGGGATGGCACTCAAACACACAAGCTGGTATAAAACAGATAAAAATAGCATATTTTCTTTCTCTAGCTCTGAAAGCAGGGTTTTAAATCCTTGGTCTTAAACCTAATGAAGGACTTTGAGACAGTATATTGAAAGAAATTTGAGCAGCCCACATACATTGCATTTACTTTTGAAGAGAAGCACAGTGTGCATCAAACATTAATAACAAAAATCAGGCCGCTGAACTGTCCATAGTCAGAAATGTGGTTGGTGAGTGAGTCTATTTTTGTCCAGTCTGGAGCTGTAGGTATAGTTTGGCACTGAGGATGAGTGTAAGTATTTGGAGATGCAAAAAGTTTAGTTTATAAAGTAGATTGTTTTGTAATAAGTTTTTTTTTTTTTCCTAAACATTCAAAGAAAATGTTTATGGAACCTTCCCACCCTGATTTCTGCTTTCCCATGGAGCAAGGGTAAGTGGGATAGAGGGATTTGAAGTAAACAGTACAGGTTTAAGAGATTATTTAAAATAATCCTATTGTAAATTTCCTAATGCTCTTTACCATTTAATGTTCAAAGGACAGGGTGTTTGGGTTGGCATGGAAAAGTGTTATCATTGGGAAGTGCCCCGAAGCATCCATTGGGGTGCCAAGGTGGGCAAGGTCAGCACCATCCAGTGTGCAAGGCACATGTAATCGGCTGCCAGCAGAAAGCACCAGGGAGCTGCGGCTGTTCCGAGCACTTGGATGCACTAACCCAACGCAGTGAAGCCGTCGGAGCGTGGAGGAGGCTCGCTAAGCTCGAGGAGGTGATTACGGCAGCTGTGCCGTGCCTGGATCACATGGGCATCGACTGATCAACTTGAATCTTCTTAGTGATTTTTCTATTAATAAAACATATCTGGACATTCCAACAGCTTGTATGTATGACTTTAGGGAAAGTATATTTAAAAAAGACACCCAGTGAAGAGGCTCTCATAAACAGTGATGCAACTGGGAACCGGAAAAAGTTCCAGCAAGCAATGCTGAAATCTGTTAATATTTGTTGTTCAGATGAGTTATAATGCTGCCTACTGTGGTCTGTAAGGGGAGGAAGGAAGTGGAAATCTGGAGGCCTCGACTTTGAAGTTGGTTGGAATTTGTGTCATTCAAAATATAAAGTCAACTTCATTGCAGTGATAGGAAATGATTAGTGAGAATGAAGGTTCTGCGAGACAGGAGGATACAAGGCATGATGTTAGGGTCTGGAGCAGCTGATTGCTATTGATTTTTATTTTCCTTGTGTGGCAAATAAGTCTTGCAGTGTTCTTCACTCTTGGCCTGTGAGTGCTGGCCTTGGGTCTTCTGGATTGTGCAGTGGGCAACTCTGGCTGCAGGCGTTACCAGAATAGTGAAGCGAGGTGAGCTACAATGGCAAGTGGCTCCTTGAGTTTCCTTTTCTCTAGCCAGACGGTCAAGGTGCTCGACTGTTAAGAAGGCACTAAATATACTTGGTGCATGGCAGAGCATTAGATTCTTGTTTCAACTCTTCTTTCTGCTACTATTACATGACTTCAGATGAGTCATTTGAAAAATCTATTATTTGAAACGATGTCGTTTTTTTGCTCTCTTTATAATTATTATTTACATAATAATGTGAGCAATTGTATCTGGTTTATATATTATGCAGCTTAATAATGGTGAATTTTACATTCTGTGCAAAGGGCTCCTATTGTACTGACAAAATCTGTTTTGCAGTTCCTTGGAAACTTCTGCCTGTGTGTCTGTTTTCTGTTGTCCCCTCTCAGCAGTTCATTGACCCTTCTTCGGGGAAGTGGCTGCCTGCACCACTGTGTTTGCATCTTGGCCAGCTTACCCACTTAGTGTAGGCCACAAGTTCTGTGCAAATACAAGCAATTAATGAGTAATCTCAAATACGCACCAAAATCTAATGCTTCATTCCCTCTATCACTTCGTGTGCTAAGATTAAAGACTAGGACCCACTCATAGATGTTACTCCTCACCAAAGCTGAGCATATTCAGAAATTGCTATGCTTTTGTTGCTGCTAAGCTAATGCAGGTACTTTATTATTTCAGAACAAAGAAACCAGACTTACTCTTCCAGTCATCTTAAGTGATTTTCTTCATCCTTATCCCTTCGGGAATGTACCTGTTTGGGAAAGGTGACACACATACTGCTCCCTAGCACATTACCCAGATAACTGGCTGGGCCTGCAGGTACTTTTTTAAGCTGGGGTGTGTTCATTGGTTTTGGTTTTACCTGATCTCTCTTCACCCTGCTTTTTTTCTTTGCAGTGTTTTACCTTTCTTTATTCCTTTATTCTGTATTTTCCTGTTATCTGTTACTTTGGGGTCTTTGTAAGTTTTGTGCAAGCCTCTCTGAGTCTCTTTTTTTAAGCTTTTTGTGTGTATGTTTTATGTTTCGCTCCCTCCCTTCTTTTTTTTTTAATGCTTTTCTGCATTTCCTTTCTGTAATTTTTTCCCTTCTGTTATCTTCTTCTTACCTTCCAGTTACGTGGAGGGGCACCTCTCTGCCATTACCTTCTTCTCTGCTGACTGATTTTGCCCCAGCTTAGCTCAGTCTTAAGACAGAATAGGTATCTTAAACCATTTCTTTACCTAACAGTAAATTAAATAAACTAAATTAACATGTCCTATAGATCTTTGAGCTCAGAGGGTCTTTGTGTTGTCTTTGCATTATCTTGCATTTGACTTGCCGAACCAGTCATACTCTACCCTTGCACTGCTTTCCTGATAGTAAAATCGTGCAAGCTTTGGTGCTTTGCTGCTGTTCTGGTTTAATATTGCATACTTCTGTATGGTAGGGTTTGTTTTCGTTTCCTCTCATCAGCCCTGCTTACGAACAGAAATGTTGTGCTCAGCTTTATGATTTCCTGTCTTGTCACCTTGATTTAAATAATCATCAGCTTTTCACCACATCTGACGCTTCATCTTTGAGTTGGTTGTGCCTCAGCCTCTCAGCTTGCGGAGCTGATGATCACAGTTCAACAGTTGCCCCTTTTTTGCATGGTGCTCACTTTCACTTACACAAAACTGCTTAAATTATTCCTCTTTGTAGATGCTTCTTCAAACTTGTACACACTGGTACAAGCGTACAGACCTCTGCGGAGGTGCAAGCCTCACCATTTCTGTGATCCTCTTGCTTCTTTTTCTACTTCTGCTATTCCTGTAGACGTTGGCCAAGATGAAACAAATGTCTGTTGATTCGGACGTTTGTGGTATTTCTAAGTTAATCAAAACAGAAATGTTGTGCCAATTAAGGCATTAAGGTACATACGGTATACACTGTTCTCCGTAAGTATTGGACAGTGTGCGTTTTTAGCAGATAGTGAAGGTTGTTATGTAAATTCTACATGAGGTTTGTTAGCAGAAGTAACAGCTTTCATTAGAGCAACTGAAATACGAAAAAAAGAGTTTTGTCGCTTCTTTAGGCTTGAAAACAGCAACCTTCAAGCCAAGTACAGGTCACACATGAGTGTTCAGGTTGGCTTTGCTTGAGAAGTTGGAAAGAAAATCTCCTTTGAAGCACAGGAGCAAGAGGGAAGTGTTGGTAAGAGGGAAGGGACCACGGCCTTTGGTAGAGCAGCATGAGAGCTGCAAGGGAAGACGCACATGCCATAAAGCAGTTTGAGTCCTTAAAACCTGTGAATTGTAGCCCACAGCACAGTCTTTCAGAAGGTATTTTCAGTCCTCCTATAAGGATCAAGACTGAAAGGTTAGAAAAGGTTGAGGAGCTGTTTTGCAAAAAATACTCTCCCGCTGTTGAGGAGGCATCCATCCTTCATCAGCTCCGTGCGCGTTCCTTCCCACCCACCCTAGTTGCTTGGTCTTGCCCATATAATTTTCTGAGAGCGTTTAGTGTGCTAAGTTCTACATACATATCTAGGACCCCGAGTTTTGGTGCTCTTGCAATGAGGGATTTTATGGGGGACGTTAAGAGAATAATTGAGGTTGTGTTTTTGCCATTCCTATCCTCTACTTATTCGATGCAAAACCTTTCTCCCCTTCCTTCCTGCCCTGCTCCACTATTTTATCTGCTATAGGGATTGCGGATGGGAGAAAAAGAAAAAAGGAAAAAAAACACTCGAGTTGTAAAATGTTTTACTTGAAGGGAATTAATTTTCAAGTAAAAGAGCTTTGTACTTTCCTTTCAGCATCCAGAGGAGGCAGTTCGCATGCTGTGATGCCTAGGGCACTGCTGCCAATGGAGCCCTTTGCTGCTTGGGTCTCTCCACTGGGCATCAACCCTGCGTCTTGCCTTTGAGATAGCTGCTCTTTCAACCGATAGCCAGTGTCTTCAGAGGCGAACTCTCACCTCAAACTGCAGTTTATATATTTCAGAGTATTTTTAATTTCCATATGCAGTTGATCTCACATTATCCATCCTGTTGATGCCATCAGTTCAAACACAGTATAATGAATTACTGCAAGTTTTCTCTATTACAGACAGAACATAACTTTGGTAAATTAACAGCCATATTTCCTTTATGTTCTAAAAGATCATAGACAGGAAATTGGATGTAATCTATTTATGTATCGTAATCTATTCAGTGCCCTAACTTGGTCATTCTTTTATATTTTGCAATTTAGATAAACTAAATGGCAGAGTTGGAATCGTGCACTCAGGATTACCCTAGAGTTCTGCTTGCTAAATCCGTTGCCTGAAAAGTCTTCATTAACTAGACTTGAATCTTTGCCGAAACTCTGAATCCTTTCAGCTGGGCACAGGATCTTCACACTTCAAAGCGAGGAGATGGAAGGTGATTCCTGCTGTGGCAGGACCAAAGTAGCCTCGCGATTCCTTTGCAGTAGGAAATGCCCCGGTCACAAATAAGTCATTTCAGAGTCCTCTGGATTCCAACAGAAGAAATCAGCCATGTAGTAAAACTACTCTAAATGGACTACACTGTGCTGCCAGCATGGGGTAAATGTGGTTAATGTGGTGTCAGCTCTGCTCTCTTTTATAGCTAATTGCTGTTTGAACATCCTCGTTACTGAAGCGAGTGCGGAGCCCTGGTGCTCCTGGTGCTTGTGGCAAGGGAGGGGAAGCGTTTGAGGCAGTTTTCTTGGCAAGCAGCAAAGGGTTAATTCTCATTGTCCTTTGTATTACCATGGACCTTGGCTAATTTCTGGCTGCCACTAAGGTTTATATTAAAGCTTACAGAGACAAGGGTCTCTTGCCGGGTCTTCCCAGTTTCCAGCAGTCTGACAGCGTGTGAGGAGGAAGATGAGCTCCGGTGGGGCTGAAAAGTAGGTGGTGTTTAGAGTGAGTGTATTGGAAAGGAAGGTGTGAAAATTCACAGTAAAAGCAGCCGGTATGTACCTGAAAGATGCTGCATTTAGACTAAGCTTTCTGCTTGTGTGGACAAGCTGCTGGTCCTGGGATGGTGATGAGTGAAATCGAGAGTGCAGAGGCTCAGGGTTTGAGAACTGAGCGGGTGAAATGCAGGTTGGTCACAGGTCACCTCAGTTCTCCCTCTTGAGCTGCCTCCTTGGCATCTCCGAATCCCGTTTCTGATGTGGCCTGCACATAGCCTGATCTTGTCATCAGACTTAAAGCATTGCTTTTTCCATAATAAATGTGCTCTGAAGAAAATGCTTTCTGTTTGCCACAAACTTTAGAAGGGCAAGGTGAGCAAGGATGAAACATCTTTCCTGTATCATTACCTGTAAACAGAGCATCCAAGCTAGGACAGTTGTCAAATAGCGACATTCTGTTTCAAAGTGCTTCAAAAGAACCTACAGAAGGGGCAGTGTGTGGTTTCATGCTTTATTGTGCCTCAGTGTGTTCAACTTACAGGGAAAGAGGCATTTTTCATTCTCCTGGCTGCCAGCTTCGCCAGCGCTACATGAGTTCAGAGGCTCAAGCTGTGATCTTTCCGGCTTGCACATTTCCATCGGTAATAAAGAGCCTGCAGGACAAATTCTGCTTCGTTACACCTGCACAACCCCGTGATCTCCCAAGCTTTACTGGCCAAGTCGAGGAGGCAACAGCAGCCTCTGACAATAAAAAGGATAGGAGTCGTCTGAGCATTCAGGAGAAAAGCTGCAAGTTGTAAAAGTGTCCATTTAGACTTGTACAAAGCAGCATTTCATGGACTGAAAGGTGAAACATAATTAAGAAAACATTACAAAGGAGAAAATTTCCTGAGAATGAGATTTACAGAACTGCATGATGTGCTCCTGGGGGAGGGAGTGACAGGTCCTTTGCTTGGATATTTTCCATGAAAGAGTGAAAAGAAGATATAATTCGTCGTAGCTGGAGATAATTCAGGCATTTGAGGAGCAGTGATTTGAAAAATATGATAGATTTGCTGTGTTTTAAAGTCTCCTAGGATTTTTTTAAAGTAGGACAACTCTGCTTTGTTCCACTTTCTTTGATGTTTTTCTTCCCAGAATATTTCAAAATTCCTTTGACTCATCGGAAGTGCAGAGGGATGACTATTATAATTTCAAGCTTTCCCATCCTGGGCCTTCGGTATTATGTATGTTATGGGCTTCTCTAATATGTGGTTCTGCAATAGGAGGCAGCTGCTGCAGCAGAGCTGTTGCTGCCAACACTCATCCTCCTGCCCCTTCTATACGAGTGATGTTAAGTCACCAGGCGAGTAAGGGGTGAAGAAGACCCGTTCACATGAGCGGCGACCTGCTGGAGCTGCAGCCCAGAGCTTGTGGCCTCTCTGTTTCTCTTTTCTATGGGCAGCTCTTGCAGCATTTTGAATTTTGTAGCTTTTAGGTAATTATTAAAGAGTTATATTTCACTGAGGTTTAACATTGTTCTACAGCAATTGCTCTAATATCGGGATTTTTTTTTTCTTTTTGGTAGATGTTTTGTCTAGCTCAGGCCTTGCAAAGTTATAATTGTCTAAGAGTGCTCCAAATACCTCAAGCTTTTTAAATGTACAGATGCTAGATCTATACATTTTAAATGTTGCAGCAATCTGGTGGATGAATCAATTTTGTAGAAGGAGAAAATGTTACAGAGACCCAACTTGTTAAAAATATAGTTTCCATTGCTTTAGGACCACAAACTGCAACATACCTTTGGTCTTCCTGGAGAAAAGCTATTTGAATGCTGGAGCTCTGGACACAATTACAGTGATGCTGTTAGAAACACTGCAAAGTTATAGAAATGGCAGTAGCAAATGTAAGATTCAGTGAACTGGTTTATTTTGAATAATGCAAGATTTTTTTTAAGTGCAATCAGGAATGATGTGATTCAACCATCTATTGGTTAAATAGAAATATCCCCTTGGAAGTTTTGAACAAGTAGACATTTCTGATACATGCCAGCATTTATATGGCCAAAATTAGTAGAAAACCTGTCTAAGGAATTGTGCTCCAAAGGTGGCCTTAGAGTTGCACCCTAGCAGCTTGTTGAATGTCAGAGTCATTAAAACTGGCATCTTTTAATCAAATGTCGCAGCATGCTGTAAGGCCATGGTTTGTGCAGTAGAAACTGACCATTATTCATGCTTGATAATGATCTTGGCAGCGTCTTCCCCTTAGTCCTGTCCTCTCCTAGTGTGGCTTCTCTGTGCTATAACTGAATTCATGGTAATAATATATCTTATGAATATAAAATGCATTGCTGTGTTAGGGGGATTATACTATTATAACTCAAACCAGCATCTCCTATTTTAGAAAATGCCCTGCAGGGCTTCGCAGCAAGTTGGTGGGTCACCCAGGCAGCCAGTCCCCAAAAATAGTTCTGTGAACAACTAGGAACATGGAGGTGAGTGTGAAGATATAAGGAATTTCATGTTCCCACCAATAGTGATGGTTAGAGGGTCTGTGGAAAGCCAATGTACTGTTTAATGAGACCTCAGCTAAGACCTGGAACCAGAAACTGCTGACCTGCTGCTCGTTGAGATTACATCTATATGGCAGTTTATATATACACATATATATGTGTGTATGTGTGTGTATATATGTATATATATCTTTAGAATGTGTATGTATATATGTGTGTACTCACACACACACATATATATATTATATATATATATATATATATATATATATATATATATATAAAAGAATCTATAAAAATAAACACTGCCACTCTGTAGTTGCTGAGATTTTCCCCTGCCCGAATTCCTTCGTTTTATGTCTCAACACCGGCCACTGCGCGGTGCAGATTAGTGCTGTGTTTAGCTTTATTGTTGTCTCTATATTGTGATCAATGGCAACCTGAAAACAAATGATGGGATAATGCTTGTAAGTTGAAATCATGAAGGTTTTTTAATAGCTGTTTTAACTGAAGCAGCAATATTTTTTAAAAAAATGCTCCATTACTCAGCACTGCAGTGCGAAGGCATCCTTCAGACTCTTGGCTTTGGAGGCAGATGCCCTTTCACTCCCTTCAGTGTCAAATTTCCACTCTACCTGACTCCAGAAGTCCATCAAGATATTTTATTAGCAGAAGGCATCACAAAGTGCCACCATTTAGCCACTAGAGGGGAAGGAGCCAAGTGAGACAGAAATGAGATAGATAAGCACAACAGAACTAAGGAATTCTGCATATTCTCCTATTGGGTGTAAAAGAGAACTCTCATTTTCACACATGCTAATCTAACACATTTACTGAGTGTTACATTTTGCTAATAACTTTGGTCCTGCTCTTGGCTCTGGCCCTGAAGGACAAACCCGATATGCAGAGGGTCAGTTCTGCAATCCTGGCGGCCGGCATGGCTTAGGGAGGCCCTTTTAGTTTCATCCTCTCTCTCATCATCATGTGTTTTGCCCATTAAAGGACCAAAAGCAGTTAATCAGACTGTGATTATCCGTAGTACCACGTTGGCTTTGTGGGTATTGGCCAAACAGCACCATCGCTCACACTTGAAATGCAGCAGTCTGCAAGATCTAAAAGGCAGAGTCCCAGCAGTTAGCAATTCCAGGCACTATTTTGCCTGAGATGAGAAAAGGGGTTCCATACCTTCCTGACTTCCTCCCCTGCACTGTTACAGAACGTCTGGGAGCAGCACAAGCCTCACTATGGTATTAATGCATTAGCATCAACTTCAGTTGAAGTGGCTTTTAGGAATGATGGAAGCATCTGACTGTCACAATATTATTTAAATTTAGTGTAGGTGCCATTTCTAGTAACAGACAGTTTGGAATTCATAGATAAAAAGGTACAATAAATAATACAAAAGAGGCAAAGCATTCATCGTAGCGTCACTGCATTGAGGCTTGCTGACTTGCATTAGCTTCTCTTTGGCATACAGCCTTATTTTATGTTACACATTATTTTTGCATTATGATATGAAACATTTGTAGATCTAAAAGGCGCGCAAATTTCCTGGAGTGATGAACCAGTTGCCTTAACAGTTCATAGTTCACTGATACTCTGAGAGATATTTGTTCATGTCTTAATGGAAGAAAAATGAGTAGCGTTAAAAGAGTGAACTTTGCTGTAAGACACTATGGTGATTTGGATCCATGTAGTAAGTCATTAAAGATGGAGCAAATAATTGTACCTTTTCACAAGCACTTTTTTTATATGGTCTAGAATAACACATAAGATAATTTTCTTTCTTATTCTAAACTCATGTTATTTTTGTGATTCCTTCAGTGTTTGTGGGGTTTTGTTTTGTTTTTTTACTTGTACAGTATATCCTTTTAGTTGGTAACTCTTCTGCAGGAGTTGGTAACTCCAGCTAAATGTTATTAGTCATGTTATTCATGACTACTCATTTTAGCTGTGGATGTCTTAGCTAAACCATAACAGCAGTAAGCATTGTACTTCAGGATGTTTTCTATCATGCTGCTCCTAACAAAAAATTCCTTAATGGCACGTAAAACAAAAAAACATTCTGGAAAGGAATCTGAGATTTGCATTAACTATTCCATTTTCCATATCTTTGATTTCCCCAAGATAAAAAATTAAATTATAAATTCTTCCGTTACAGAATATATACATATATATATACACACGCACACACACACACACACACACCAGCAGGTGCTGGTTTATAATATTATTGCCCAAAGCTTCTCTGTCTCTCTTTGCTTTTAAAATCTTACTTTACGTCTAATTTTGCCATGGCATTCTTGCATCTTCTTTCTGTGTCTCATCTTCTTTGCTGCATATTCTACAGCTTCACCTTCCTTCTGCCTTCCATGGGATAAGGCAGGATGCAGCGAGTCATCCCCTCTAGGGGGGATGCTCTAGAGAGCAAAGCAGTCCTATGCGCGTAGCTGCATGAGAAAGAAACCATTAAAATGACTGAATAAATAAATAAATATGTTTTTGTTTCAAAACTTCCTGAAGGTTTCAGTACAAGGCTGAGTTTTCTGACAGGAGCTAGTGCTCGTCTAGTGGCTTCATTGGAGCCCCGAAACTTGTTTGTTGTAAAACTGATCGTGTCCTGCAGTGACAGCAGGGAAAGGCTTTGAAGAACAGGCCCAGGTTTCCTGGCTGCCACGTTTCGCGCAGGGGAAGGCTCCACCTCGAGGCAGGAGCTCAGTCTCCCTAGGGAGCGGGCGCTGCGCGAGCAGGATGCGCCTGGGAGCAGAGCGGTGGCCGTGCGGGCGAGCGCGCCAACGGGTGCACCCTGCTGCTGGAAGGGGCCTCTGAACCTCCCTGCGCCCACCGAAACGCCGCCCGGTGCCTGCTTTCCTTGGAGCATCCTGAGTGCGGCCACGCTGCTGCAAGAGGGGAAACGTTTGCCGTGTTGGGCAGCCCAGCAAAGCAGGGGATTCAGAGCATCCGCAGGTGAGGTCACTGTGTTTGATTTATCAAACTTAAACACTTGCACTTCGTTTTTTCTCTTTTTTTCCTCTGGTGCTGTCCTAGCGCACAGGGGCTCTCTGCTCCAGTTTTGCTGGTCATTCCATGCATACAGAATAATTTAGTACCCTTTCTTTTGGGTAATTTGTTAGTTAATTTATTGCTAATATACTCTAATTTAAATGAGTCGTCTTGATATCATACAACTTACGGACTTTTGAGCTTTCTTATTTTTTGAGACTCCCAGGTGAATATATCTCAGTGAAATTGTGTTTACCACTTACCACCCATGCTTAGAAACACACAAGTCACAGCACCATGGTGACTCCAATACAAAGAATAATAAAAAAGGAATTAAATAATTACTAAGCAAACAAAGACTGAATTGAACTTGAAACCAATTAAACTCTTTATTTCCATTTTATTACGGAATAACTACTTAAGAATATTTTCATTTGTGCCACTTTTTATTTGCCTATGGGCTCTGCTTATTAATATAGCTGGGATACACAAGAACTCTTTAATTAACCTGTTTTTATGTGCAACTCAAAGCGTCTGGGAAATATGTGTACTGAAATTTATGTAGCAGTAGTAAAAATAAAGGACAGATTTGTAAGCACTGGTCAAGTATAAAAAGTTCCAGAAATGCAGCCTTTGAGTTATTGGACCAGACCTTTGTGTAAATGGGAATTTTGTTAATTCATTGGATCTAGGCCAATTCACATAAAGTTATGTTTGGTTTCTAAATATTACACTTTAATGGAATAATATTATATTTGCTTTTTAGTGGAATAATATAATACTTGCTTTCTAGTTAGCAAGTGCAGAACTATGCAGCATCCAAGCCGAGCTGGGCTTGGGGCTCGTGCGGGCAGAGGCGGGTTGTGAGCGTCACAGGGAGGCTGCTCCCTCCCTCCCTCAATGCGAGGAGCTCGGCAAGTGCCTGCACCGCAGTCCCCGTAGGTGCCCCGTAGGCTCCCTCCAAGGCCCATATTTCAAATCCTGCTCTGGAGGGGTCCATACACCCAGGTTGCTCTCGCTACTTCCTTCTGTAACTATTTCTCCCATTCCGGGGAGTTTCTGCAGACTCATGAGTACATAAGCGCAGTTACCATAGTTCCCGTGGGTGCCTGGTGCTATTTCAATGCAGTTACCGTAATCCCTGGCTGTTTTTCTGCCTGCACGTGGAGCTCTTGGTGGCAGTTTGCTGCCGTGGGTCTGGTACATCTCTGGAATAGCCTTCCCTGTTCAAGCAGCAGCATCAATTTGTGTCACCTAAAAGTTATGAGCGAGGTAAGAGGAGCAGTGTTACTAGAAGCAACTGGAAGTTTGAAACTGGAAATTGGAACTGGATGTGAAATGGCTGGAATGCATGCTAGGTGTTTGCTCTATTTGTAGAAATCCTAGGTGCAAGAACGGCGCCAGCGTTGCAAACTCTGCGCAACCGGCGATAGCAGCTCTTCAGGTTGGTAACAGAATCCATGTGGGTATATGGGTTCTCTTGGCACTGCATGATGTTAGTATAGGTGTTGTTTTCTGACTGTGCACATTTTTATAGAGTCCTGTCCCAGGACTCTTTCCCCTGGCCCCAAACCCCAGGGATGCTTGGTCGGCCGGAGAGTTTTTACATTTGGAGAGCCAGAGCAGTTGCTCGGATGGAATGAAGTCCTGCTGCACAGGAGCTGCACACAAGAGAGAAAATACATTTTTCTCAAATAGGCAATAAGTCTCAAAGCAGAGAAAACGACAGGCTATGAAGTGTGAAAGTGCCCAGCTAGTAAGGACCGACTCTACTCTCGTTAGATTTGGTTGAGGCGAATAGTATAGGAAGAGCAGCGATAACTGGTTACCTATATAGTACGGATATTCCTAGGGACAAAGAGCCCACGGGGACAGACTAAGGCAAATGTAACATTTAGCGAGCAGAGATGCAATATGAGGTACATCTTTGCGCCTGTAAGAATCCTGCCCTCCAAAGGTGTCCTGGGATTTTATTATGGAGCACTCTGCTTCCGAGGAAAACAGTGAGTCTGAGTAGAGTGTGCAGGATGAATATATTCCAGGTTTGTTGTTTTCAGCATTTTTTACTAATTGAAAGGAGAACTTGCCCTCGTTTCAGAATAAAAGGCGTCCCCAATGAGCACCGGTTGTAAAAGGGCTGATGTGAATATTATGATGATAATTTATTTTCTTAGGAATGTTGTAATTTCAGCATTTCTGTAATGATTATAAGCAGATGCAGCAAAGAATGTGATACTGCTTGAGCATACATCACATTAGCAGAAAGCAGTATACTTAGTAATCTGCCAGGCTTTTGCAAATATATACATTTTCCTTTAAAAGCATAAATAAATAACCTCATGCTTAGGTCTAAATCTTGTCAAGTTTTTGCATGGAGAGTTTTTTACTTCTTGCTGAAACTTGATCCTATTGCCAGCCTTACCTTGGGCAATTAAGCAAAATATGTATTATTTTTCTGCTGTAAGCAGTGTGAATTCTCTAAATAGTATTTTTATATCTGTTACTTAGCTGTCCTTAAATACAGAATCCAAGTTAATGGTCGTGATGGTGGAATGAGCTATGGCTGGTTGCCTCCATTACTGGTAATGGTTTTATTACAAAAGCATTGAATATTAGCAGACTTATGCTGTTGTTTATGGAGTGTTCAGCTGTAGTAGTATTCAGTCTCATTCCTGTGCCCCCGCAAAGCAGTCTAGCTTTATGGAAAGAGCTGCTTGAAATACTTGTAAGTGATCTCTGTCCTGAGCAAGGGGCACAAGCAAACTTCCTTAAGCTGCTTAGGAGCAATACACGTACCTTAAAAGAAACATATTTTCTGTATGTTTTAAATGCTTTCTTGTACATGATTTAAATCTCTTTACTGCTTAGAGTGATAGCTATCACTTCATCTTTTCTCTGCTTTAATTTACCTCTGCTAATGTTGTTTCTGATTAAAGTTATATGGAATAACATTGAACCAAGAAATAGTTAAACTTTTTATGAGCACAATGAAAATCCTATTGCTTTTGGGTTTCAGAAGTATCAATATACTAGCTGAGCAGAGCAGACCTAATTAAGAGAAAGCACTGATGCAAGATCTGCCCTTCTTTCCACTCTGTTCTCGCTCTGCAGTGTGTGTCCGTATTAAAGCAAGGTGTATTTCTAGCTCGCCAGTCTGTGTTGCGCTGACTATAGAAATGGCAGGGATTTTTGCTTTCTTTAAGCTGCTAATTCCTCCACTGCATTGACTTCAGCAACCTCATGCATTTGGGCTTGAACCAATGAATCAGAAGGTTTTGAATGCTCAGCTCAATACTGCTTAGTTAATAGTTCCAATGGAGCACCAGACAGTTTTATTGTGTGGTGGGAGGCACGCTATAAATCATAGGTAAGACCTGCTGGTATTTATTGCCTAGAAAGCCTTTGGTAGGCTGCTGTTTCACTACAATTAAAAGGTACATATTCTCAAGGAACCTGTAGACTAGTTTTGCTCATAAAGCAAAAGGCTGCGCTAAAATCAGCCAGGTTTTCAGCAAGGAAAGCCACTGATTTAATATTAAGAGGAAAGCATCAGAAGGACAGCAAAGAAATAAAGTAAATCTTATGGCAAGGTATAAAGTGCAGCGTTGTAGATTTTAAAGGAGATGGCAGGATTTAGAGACGCTGACTATCCCAGGCAGTTGGCAAGCAGACTAAAGAAGGCAGATTTAAGGCTCGCCAGAAGGAAACCCTATATCAAGGGAGAGAAATTCAAGTACCCTGCAAAGCAAATGTAAGTAAATAAGGCAACAGAAGTCATCGAGAACTGTGGTCAAATGAAACGCGGGGAAACAGTTTCAAGCTGAGGAGGGAAGATGTGTCGTGTGTGAAAGAATATCAAGGGTAAGACCACGGGGAGAGATTCAGCAGCAGCTGTTACATGTGCTGGTAAGTAGTTATATAAATGATGAAATGGGAATAGCTTATGGTGTGCAAAGATGTTTGGAAGGTAATTGCCTTTTGCTCCTTTTTGATACCTAAACATGTTAATAAAACTTCTAAGTAAGCTAGAGAAAAACGAAGAGAAAATAGCACTATTTACTAGTAAGTGGCAACAGCATGCTAGGATTTGGCTTTTGAAGTGCACTCTTTTTGCTCTTTTGTATGGAGACATTTGCTTGATCGATGACGGTAAGTTACAAGAAATTATATGGACAAAGTATATAAGACCAGTTCTCCCAAAAATAGCTCTTGGGAGACAGGTCTCAGAGCAGGGCTCTTGAAGGCAGTTTCTGTAATGTGGATTTTTTTGTTAGATGCTTCAAAAGCAAACCTGATGTGTTGAAGTCTTTTAGTTGTTTGTCTGAACTCCTACTCTGTTTATTGCAAAGGGAAAATGTGATGCTCAGAGAGGCTGGAGTCCTCTGGGGAGACTCTCTGTTGTGGTCATTAACCTCCTTTGGGGGTTTGCAGCTTGTAAGGTACCCAAGCAGCTCCATAACCCAGTGAAATGCACCAAGGTAGACTTTATTTGAGACGATTGCATCCAGAGTATCTGAAATTGTTGACTTTTAAGTTGTTCATAGGAAAATCTTGGTGTCCTGCTTGAAAAAGTGAAAACTATGAAGTTTCCCCATAGGAAAATCTTGGTGGCCTTCTTGAAAAAGTAAAAACTATGAAGTTTCCCTAATTCTTTGTTCAAGCAAAAATCAGCAGCTGCCCTGGCAGTTAATGAAGAGCTGGTGGGTCATCCCACCACTGTCCAGGAACGGAGGTGGCCCTGGGGACATGGCTGCTGAGCTGTGCAAAACAGGCAGCAATGTCCTGCCCTCGCACTAGGGTACTGCAGCGCTTGCCCGTTGGTGCAGAGCTTTTGTTTAGAGGGACCACGGTACAAAATACACCTGTGTTAGGCAGTAGTAGTATTTTTTTCATAATTGGTTGAAAAATATGCTGTGAATTGTGGAATTTAGGCAGTCCTGGTGTGCATTGTATGTGCAGCTTGTCTCTTTAAAAATGCAAAGGTACATTTATCTTCTCATCCTGGAGAGCATATTTTTGGATTCGCACACCCAAGCTTCTGCTCTTGTTTGAAAGATGGGAGACCTGGCTGAATTACTGTGATACTTTCATGGTGTTACATGTGTTTGTTACAGTCCTCAAACTGGGGAATTCAACCTTTGCACCAATCTTCCTTACAATTAAAGGATTAGTTTCTAAAAAGATAAGGATTTTTTTCAAAACCCAATTTGGAAAAACTTCAATAAAAGCAATCCATGAAACTTGAAGGTTTAACTTGTTAATGAGAAAAATGTTCCAGAGGATTGGTCCTACTTTTTGAAGGATGCTGAGGCGCAGCTCTAAGTTTGGGACACCTGCAGGTTCACTTCATGGACATTAATTTCATATACAGGTTTGGAAGAACTCGCCTGTCTGGCTCCCATCTCTCTGATTTTATGAATTATTCTGGAAGTGTCTCTGTATATTTTGCAAATGGAGCATGAGAGCCTAATCAGTTTAGATGTTTGGTGAATTTCCCGTGGTATAAATTATGGATCTGCACAGATCTGATGATGTTGGATATCTTCTGCTGCCTCTGCGCGTACTCTCCATCTGCTCCCAGGGGAGGGATGATGGAGGGTCATTAAACCATAATGGTATCCACTGGAGTGGAAGCATCTTGGACTGCCGGGTGACCACATCCTAGATGGAAGAAATAGGAAATTATCTCCTCTTTTTAGCATTCTTGATAGCATGGAAAGTGTAAACAAGCCCCAGATTCAACAACAGCCAAGATGATGGCGAGAGGAGAGACATGATGGAACAGAGGAAGAGAAAATGTCTTTAAAAGGCCTGCGGGAAACGTGGTGCCCAATTGGTGGAGGAGAGGCTGAGCAAGAGCAACGCAAGCCCCACTGGGTCAGGGCAGTGATGGACGGAGGAGGCTGAGGGCTGGGGACAAACATCGTCCCCTTCTCTAGGTCCCACCAGAGGCAGCGCAAGGGACAGGACAGGGCAAAACATTAGAACTGGGGAAATGACCTTCTGCACTGACCATGCTGATCTCCCTCCTCCTTCACGCTGTTTTGCCATGAACTGCAGCGATTTCCCTTCTGGCATCAGAGGCCTGTGGGAGGACGTTTCCAGGTGAGTGTGAGCCCTCGTGATCCAAACAAACAAGCAAGATGAAACAGAATGCAGTAGGGCAACCTCGCTCTGCGCTTCCCCAAATGACCTCTGTCCTGACAGAGTTGGAGGCTCTGCTGGTGTCGACATACTCTGTTGGCATTAACAGAAATAGGTTTGTTTATGCAACCTGGGCATCTAGCCTGTATTAATTAAAAAGAAATTTGACTGTTTGTTTCTTAGTAGCTTAAAAACTCCTGATTATACTAAACGTCTTTTCCCTAGTATCAAATTGATGTAGTATTTTAAAGCTAAAGATCCATACATGAGTGTTAACAAGGCTGTTGCTGTTTCGAGAGACGCTAACAAATGGTACTGTCTTAAATAACAATTGATTTAGAATATCTTTTAACTTTACATCAATATTAGGGCTTAGTCTAACTCTCCCACAAGATATCTACAGAATGATCTGGTGATCTTTGTGCTATGTATTAACGTATGGCGTATGTACCGCCTTTTGTTCCCTTAAGTGCTGTTTCTTTTCATATATTGACTGGGAATTACATCTGTTAGGTTATGCGTAAGCATAATTACATCTTCTTAGTCACAAAATTATGTATATAACATTGTTATCAGAGCAGCCAGCACTTCAGAAAGTTACTGCATTAGCTTTGCCTCCAGCACTGCAAGCAGAGTAGTGTCTTTACACCCAAGTGTACCGAATTGGTTACAGCCAAGCATTGAAATATTCTGTAAATGGTCTGCTTTTCACCCACCCCCTGAAAGTTGAGCTCTTGAGGGAAAAAAAATCAAGTCCTTCAAATCTCTTTAATTCATTTTGGCTCTGCCTGTCTACAGTGCCATTAGGGTTTGTGCACTGCTGAGGATGCAGGAGGACTCGGTCCTGCCGCGGGTTGGGGGTGAACACCAGGCTGAATTTCACCTCCTGGGGGCTTGCAAGTATTCCAGAAAGGGAAGACTTGGACGAGCAAAAACTGAGGGAAGCCAGCAAAGGAAAAACTACTTTCTGCGGCGGTTTGTTTTTAAAACAGGAGATGGGCTGCAGTGAAAAGTGCTGGAAAAGCCAGTACCACAAATGGCATACAGTTGTGAAAGGTGCGTGAAAGACGTGTCAGGATGCTGCTCATGTCCTCTGATAAGAATATCTTTGCCACCTAATGTAGACTGTTTTTACCTGTAGTCTGCTCACTAATCCATCATTTCTGCTACCTCCCATCTCCAAACTTGTAAACAGCCTGAAACATCATCTTTTTTTAATATACTGAGGGGAAAGAATCCTTTTTTTTCCCAAATATACCTGTTTCTTAGAAATGAATCAACAGAATGAAAGCCAATAGACAAAAACTATCTCAGCTGGGAACACAGAATAGATACTCAGCCTTAAAATAAGGTTTTGGAAGTGTAATTTCTCACATTCCATCACAGCTGAAGATGTAAAATTTGTGCATTAAGTTTTTTCACCAACTTGTTGAGTTAGGCAAACCTGACTTGAGGCTTGCAGTTTCCCAGAACTTCAAATGAAATGTGACGTGGATTTGTATCCAGTACAGCCTCCAGCGTCATGGAAATAGTGTGTGTTTCAGTGTGTGTGTTGTTGTTTCCTCCCTCCAGAGTTTTGCAGGGTTTAGCTTCGCACCTAAAACTGAGCTGGGTGCCTAGAGAGGTAACCAATAAGTTTCCATTTGTTTACTTTGTTCACCCTTGGGTTGTGCTTAGGAGGGGGTTGCATAACCCCTTCTGCGTGGGCTGATCCTGGAGGTTTTGTTAAAAATAACAATAATAATAAAATCCCATGAAACTTTCAGCCATTTTGGATCGCCCCTTCATTTTGTGTGCCGGGGCATGCAATAAACATTCCTGCGTCTCTGGAAAGGGAATTGGCAGGATTGACTTTCTGTCTATGAGGTTTGAGGGCACGTTTCTTAAGTGAGCTGTGGAAGATTAAGTGGGTCAATATTACTCAAAATACTATAGCAGAATGCTTGGAGACGTGCTCTTCTTTGTGCTTGGCTTTTGTTGAGACGCCAGGTCGGTGCCAGACGATTAGCTCTCCCCTGCGGTGACGCTCTGCATCTACAAAGGGGACAAATGTTATTGTTGAAAGCCTATTTTGTTAATATTTCCTACTTTGTGGCAAAGATGATCAATATGATCATTTGAACTCCCAGCCAAGGGTGAAATTCTGATCATTTATTGTACCTGCATTCCTTGTGTCGGCACGTGGGCAAAAGGAAGGCCCGGGACACGTCTCCAGCTCGCCCCCCCTCCGCGTCCCCATCCCTTTGTAGCTGCTCTGTCTTTATGGCACTGAAAATACCAGTACAGCAGGTTGGTACGTGAGAGCAGGATGCGTTTCCAAGCCCACGTGCATGAAGCAGCGGATGGAGCAGCTGCAGTATGGGTTCCAGGTGAAAGGAAGTTTCCTGCTGCTAATTAGTGTAATAAATCTAAAAACTAGGTCAGGTTTTGTGGAAGGTACCTGAANATTGTACCTACATTCCTTGTGTCGGCACGTGGGCAAGAGGAAGGCCCAGGACACGTCTCCGGCTCGTCCCCACACGCGTCCCCATCCCCTTGTAGCTGCTCTGTCTTTATGGCACTGAAAATAGCAGTACAGCAGGTTGGTACGTGAGAGCAGGATGCGTTTCCAAGCCCACGTGCATGAAGCAGCGGGTGGAGCAGCTGCAGTATGGGTTCCAGGTGAAAGGAAGTTTCCTGCTGCTAATTAGTGTAATAAATCTAAAAACTAGGTCAGGTTTTGTGGAAGGTACCTGAATTTTTAAAGGCATTTAAATTATCCTCTCTGTGACTTTTTGTTTGTTTGCTTTCTGAACTTTGTAGTTAGCTGAACAAACATTTCCCCGAATGAAACGTGGGAGCAGCTAGCGATCATGTGTTCTTCGTTATCAAAAGCAGTGGTTTCACATGTGAAAAGCAGGCGAAGCTCAGCAGGGTTAATTTATCTTTGCATAGAGCTTAGTATTTTACAAATCTGAAACTCTGAGGCAACTTGGTTTGAGGAATGCTGCAAAATCGAGCAGACACACACAGATAAACTAAGATAAACTAATGTCTTTGTAGAGGAAAATGAGGGTTTGTACATATGCAGTCTTGACACAGTCAAGTCCCGTGATTAGCACTCAGCAGAAATGCCTGCTGTGCCTTCCTGTGGCTTTCCTTTCTCATGCATAGTGACTGGAAGAATGAAGAAATGTGGTTTTTTTCCTGCTGTGTTTACAACCATCAGTTTGGCTTCTTTGTCTCCTGTCACGTATTTTTGGGGTAGCGGCTTTCCCCACACTCCTTCCTCCCTGCAGACGCCAGGGGGTTTAACTGGCATATTCTGTAATGCAAGTATTTATCACGCTGCAGTATTTCTGCCATCAAATATCTTTCTTGATATTATTTCCACTGTGGACCCATCCAAAGCCCGTTGGTGCTAATAGGCTTCTGTTAGCATCAGAGCTCTCTGAAGTCAGGCCATCAAATTGGCTGTTTCTGCTCACTGGTTACAGATACTTTGGTTGTCTTAACTGCCTTAACAGGAGATAAAAATAACATACCAGTGCTGTAATTTAAATTGCAGAGTTTAAATTTTATTAGGTGCCTATAAATTTTTCCCTAGCTGTTCAGGAGACCCCTTTAATTACTCCAGTGCAGTGACTAAGTTGTATTTGCATCGTGCAGGCAAATGTTGGAGTCTACCTGCGCATAAGCATGTCCCTTTCCCAATTCTCTGTGGGACAGTTCCCTCCAGCATCCCTATCGGAAACCCTGACAGTGTTGGGCACTGCTGACAGTCACTCTGAAGTCACCTCCCCAGGTTTTTGCAAGGAGACACAAAACCATTTCAGCAATCTTACTCCAAACCTGCAGTGTCACAACTAAAGTCATGCATTAAGACCCAAAAAACACCCACCAGCTGTAAAATAATCCCACTTTCATGATAACATTTTAGAAAAGGTGACATAGAAGAGCCCTAGACAGGAGGCTGAGCTCCTGTCGCTTCTTCTGCACTGATTTAGGGAAATGATTAAGGGGACAACCTCAACATAACCAGATTTCTGACCTCAACCCTACCAAGTGAAAGTGCATGATATTTTTGCTTAAACGTTTTCTGTCCCTTTCCCAGTTTCCTAACTCCATACTTGGTATTTCCTGCTACTAGGTCTCCTATAAGGTAACATTTCTTTTTAATTTTTTAAGTTCAAGATGTGTTAAGACCTTTGAAAGAAGTTGTCCCAGAAATTGTCTCCCACATATTGCTGAGATAATTTGTCACATATTGAACATACTAAATTTGGGGTGAAAAATGCATCTGTGCAAGCTGGGAAGTGGAAAGTATTGACTGAGGCTGAAAATGAGTTGGCAAAGATGAGGCTTAGATGAAGGTTGAAACATTGACAATTAGCACGCTAGAAGATATTGAAATGGATTTTTAATAGGCGGTAAAAAAGATGTTTTGACAGAGTGCTGAGGCACCTGGCTTAGGTTTATTTTTTCCCTAGAGAGATGGACCTACCTTGAAGTAGACAAGAAGGGAGCCCTTACTGGCTCTGCATGGAATAGCCTGAATTTGGGAGCAAAATTGTGCTCATCCATGTGTTTCTCCATGCGGATTCAGTGTGAGATGGGAGGATTTGGTGCTCTGGGGTGCCTTGGGCATCTCCCCACTATGCTCTAGGCAGAACAGGCCTGAGCTTTGGAAGCTTGGGGAGGAGGGACAGATCCCAAGGGAAACAAGAACGAGTTGTATTACTGACTGGATAACCCAGGGATCCGCCGCCTGCAGGAATGGAAGGTATATAGAGCCCTAAGCTAGGGATAACAGGAACACATATTTTCGTTCATGCATTTTGAAGCTGCTATACATAAATCAATGCCGCAGTCAAGTTTGCAAACCTTATTTCCTTTCATCTGTTTCGTATGACAAGAAAACCAAGGGATTAGTGTGATATCTCAATAAATCCTCGTGCTACCGTGCAGCCCTCCCTGAAACGCCGTGCAGCTCAGATCATTTGACACAGTTATCAACCGCAGAGAGGCTGCGTGTTCCATCTGGCCGAGGGGCTGCTTCCCCAGGAGCTGATATTCCGCCGCGGAGAGCGGAGCGGTGCTCGCTGCTCAGCCGGTGGCGGTGCCAGCCCCTGGCTATGCCGAGTGCAGAGCCCTCCTTGCTCTGCTCCGAGCAGCAGCTAGTGCTTTAGTACCAGGATGGCTTTAAACAAATTCATTTCCTCTATGAAAAATGACAGAGGCAGAAAAAAGCAGTGATATCCCATAATCTGCATAGTTGATGTGGGCGAGCGGCAGTGTGTTTTCAGCCCATAAACACACAGGCTTTATGGTGCTCGCCGGAGGAACGGCTCCTGTAAATCAGGTGCGGTGCAGTCTCTGTGTTTGCGTTCTGGAGCTTTTTTCCCTTTATGTTTCATGATTGAGTCAGAGGCAGAGGATGGTGTTATGGTGCAGAGAGGCTTGCTGTGCTTGGGCACGCAGTGGGGACGGGGCACCACAGCATCCTCCCCCAAAAATAATTTTTTTTTTTTTTTTAACTCAACAATATGAAAACACAGCTTAAAATTGCACAATTCTGTGCAGACTGCATTAATATTTGTGGTGGCCATGGCCTCACCATCCGGGTTCAGGGTCCCGGGTGCGGAGGAGACCGGCCTGGTTTTAACTCTTTGGAATATATTTATTATACCTACATAATTATTCTGTACGTGACTTTAGTCTTTTTTGCCTTGAAGTCTGGCAGCAGAAGATACTGAAATGCTTTAAGTGGCAAAAAAGAGCATCTTTTCATCTGAGTGCAAAGATAACCACTATTTCCTGCCCATTGCATCCTCCAAGACTCAAGTATAGAGATTTTAGTTACTCGCTTCTGGCTTTTGTCATTAATTACCGAAAAATGGATTTTGTACATTCTTGGTTTATATCGTATTGCAGCATGAATAAAAGTACGCAGATAGTGCTAAACACTAATAAGTTACTAAACAGGTCTTTTAAAAATAGAGCTTCTGTGGAAGAATGAAAAAAAAGAAAAATGTGAAAAATGAGGTTCACTTAAAATAAGGCTGGTGGATGTTTATAGAACTTTATTAGAATTTTCTCAGCCCAGGGCTAATGTGTATTTTTAATATTTAATACAAAACAAGATAAGTAACTAAAATCCATGTGAAATGTTTTCTGCAGCTGAATTTCTCATAGTATAGGAATCAAGAGGGTTTTTGGAGTTGAGCGTTAGACGAGCAGGGGGGGACGGGGAAGAGGATTCAGCTGACTGCAATTTTGGCTGCTAACCATGTGTAACGTGAAACAAAACTACTGCCTCCGAATGGCAATGGGGATTCTCCCGAGTGTGTTGAGTGCTGCAAAAATTGAGGCACAAATAGTTATAATCCGAGGTCAGCAAAATCATTTCATGGTATGAAAAACCTATTGTACTGATTTGCTCTGTACCATTTAGATGACTTATGTTGTAAATATTGCCAGAAGGATACAAAGTGCCATAATATTGAATAAGGTAGAAAAACAGAGGCCAGCGGGGGCCCTCCTGTGCGTGCCGAGTCCCAGAGCGTTCTGGACTGGATTGCTGCGGACTTGGGGATAGAGGGAATACTGTGCACCTGCAGTGCAAAACCACAGAAATCACAAAAGTACGAAAGCCGTTAATCTCTTTGTCACTATTTATTCAGCTCTAAATTTGAATCATGTTGATTTTTTGGAAGGTTGCATTAGAGCTACAGTTTAGGTCTCAATATGCCAGCAAATGCTGAGGAACAAACCCACCCTCTATGCTTTTGCTCCCAGTTACTCTAGGAAACCTATTTTTGCCAGTAAGAGAAAATATCTATGGCTCTCTGGATACCATTAGTTTGAAAAATAAGAGAGGATGTATTTTACTCCAAAAGGGTAGAACTTTAATGGCATCACAGCGGAAATAAAGTGCCAGGCTCCTAACCTTACATCTGAAAAAGCCGTTGGGCGAAAGCAGCAGCGTTTCCTCTTAACACTCAAACTCAGGGCAGCCTTTTAAAGTAAACTTTGGGAAAACAAAATAGTAAATAATAAAATAACAGGGTTATCAAAATGTATTTTTCTTCCTTCCCTAGCAGATTCCAGACTTTTACAAAGCAGTCACAGCTATTTCTCAGCCCAAACAACCCAATTATCCAGGTTTGAAGTCTTGTGTGGTAATGGGTGACCTGGGAGCTGTTGTTTTGAACCGGTGGCCCTGGGGATGCAGCCTCCTCGGAGGAATCACCCTGCAATCACCTTGCAGGGTGTTTTTTTCCGAGCTGCATTTTTCACCCCGCTCCCGGAACTGCCCATGTTGCATGGGGATGGCTGAGCTGGAGCCTGCTGGGGGGCTCCTTCACTATCAGCAAAGTGCCCTTAGGTGTAAAAGCCTTTTTGAGCTACAGCCATGGATGGCAAACCCCTGGCATGGCTGGGAGAGCTGGGGCTTGCTCTCTCCAAAGTGAGTTGTCCCTGCGCCCATGGGTCAAAGAAGCCGGCTCTGCTCCCTCTGTGCCAGAGGTTATTCCCTTTTCCTGGGATGAGTACAATAGCCATTTATTTTAAACCTGCAAAGTGCTAGATTGAAGATCTTGCTGTGCAAGAATTTGGGAATTGTTTTTAAAATACTATTTAAGGTAATTATTCTAGGCAGCCCCTAGTAAGAAAAGTGCATTTTCCAAGGAGAGGAATTTGTAGCGGGTGCTGGGATAGGAAGCTTCACTGCTTGCAGGTTCTATTGTGATGATGTTAGCTCTGGTTGGAGCAAAGCCCTTTCTGGGTGTGTGGTCCTCTTAACAGGAAACTCGCTTTTCCTCCACATTAAGAAAGGCTTGATGATATCAAATAGGTGCCACCTCGGGTAGGTTTTTTTTAATATATGCCTGGTTGTGGAAAAGGCAAAACTACGGGACAAAACTTGTCCCTTAGTTAACACCAGAAGCCTTAATCCAGGCTTCCCCAATGGCACACGGCTCTGCGAGGGGAATAGCAGCGTGGAGATGGTGGTGGTTCCCATCGAGTTGTTTTTCTTAGTGATGGGGGTTCCCAGGGAATTGCTGCAGTAGGGTGACATGGTACAAGGGCGTGTGACAGTTGTTATCTGAGTAACCTGGCATAAGTTAGAGCTTCTCGTTTAAGCTATTACATATAAAGATAGAATATAGATGTATTGAGAACAGAATGGAGTCAAGTGAGGTGGGCACTTGCACTTGTAGAGGTGTTAAAATTCCCTGGATGAAGGGCGATCAAATCTCTATCCAGTGAGCATGAACAAATGTCCAAAGGAGGAAGCAAAATATAAAAAACTGACATTACCTTTTCTGTCTTATTTTTAGATGATTCACTCTTTGACATGTTCCATTCCTGTTATAAGCCCATCTCAGAAACATGTTGCGTCTGTGTCATTTGCTTCATAGGGCACAATATGCCCATCTATATTTCATAATGTGAGAGTTATGCATTATATAAATGCAACTCAAGAGTGTATCATTTCAGCAAAGAAATGTGATCTTTGTCAGGATCTGAAGGATGTGTTGGGAGTGAGGAGAGCTCTGGGTGGGAGCCCTGGGCATCCTTCACCCCCCCCCCGTCATCGTCCTTCAGTTCCCTCTTCTTCATCGTGCAAAAGGGCTGCTCTGGAGGGGCAGTGTTTATGTCGGGACTGGAAAAGGGATGTTTTGCAGAATACAACCCCCTGGAGCTGAAGCGGCGAGGCCCTCGGGTCTCCGTGCGGTACCCAAGCGATGCTCTCCCAGCACTGGTAACAGCATTTGCCCTGGATGTGGACGGGAAAGGTCAGAAACCCGAAGCTGAGCTGAAGGATTTCAGTGTTTTAGCTCTCTCCACCTTTAGCTCTTCTTGTGTTTGGGCCATTAGAAGATGCCTGTTGCAGTCGACATGCGCAGCACGCTTCATTAGCGGTGATTTATTTGGGAGCACGGCAGGCCTGGCACCGTGCAGCGCACCGGTGGGCGCAAGGAGGACATGAGACGGTTGCAAAGGCACCTGCCTCGCTGCTGCCATGGGCACAGTGATGATGTGGACATCCCTGCAAGTTTTCCCACAGAATGGAGAGCTCAGATAGTGGAAACAGTGACCAAGGCAAGGGGAGGAATAATGAAGATTTTCATCTTTGGGGGTTGTGTCCATGTTTTGAATGCATCCACAATAGCCTGAGCTACGTGTTTTATTTCTGTGGTGTTTGTTTTTTCCAGAAGTGTTAAGCTTTGAAAATCAAATGGAATTCCTGACAAAACGCCGTGCCTGCTAGCTCAGAAAATCCCACCGCAAATATTCCAGCAATGCTTTGCTTTTATTTTTCCTTTTGCTTATTTTTTTTCTGCCCCCCATCTCAATTACAGTCAAAGCTCCTCAAGTCAAGCTTCCTTGTCAAAATCCAATTACAGACAAAGGTGCCTTTCAGGTGCGTTTGCTGCGGCCACGCTGCCAAAGGGAAGTTAAACAGACCTGCGCACGTGGTGCCGGGAGGTTTCCCGATGGGATGCTCCTCCAGTCTAACACGCTGCTCTCGCGTTTTCATGTTTAAAAAATACATAGTGCTGAAACTACATAGATAAGCCCTTCTGGAAATAAAATAATACGTTTTACAAGTTTTCAGGCATCTTATGTTCTTCAGAAGCAGCACACCCCCCCCCTGGGATTTTATAGTCAGAAAACATTTAGAAATGGGCAGGAGCTTTTCAATTATGTATCTTTTGCTCCAGCACAAATGTTGCCTTTCCTGAAGTTGTTGCCGTAAAAAGGCAGCGTGTTTCCACGGTCTGTACATGGCTGCGAACAAGCAGCTGGAACAGCAGCTGTTTCCAAGGGGGCGTTTTCAAGATCGGATGTGAAATAGGGAACGCTGCTGGGAAATGGGAAAGCTGAGCAGGAGATGGGACTGCCATTTCCATGGCATTTCATGAAGCCTTGCTCCTCATCCTCCTGTCAGCTGGGTCCTCAAAGCCTGGGCTGCAAATGGAGGTGTTGCACCTGGTTTGGGCAGAGTCTGGTTTCCCTAGACCTACCTTTTTAGCTTTCGTACCATTGGAAGTGCTTACAAACATGTAAGACGGTAGCTGCTTAAGTTGGTAGATCAATATAGAGGCCTACAATGACATTTTCTACAAAAATTAATAATTAATACTCTAATCGTTCACATAAGATGTTATTAGTTTTCATTGATCAACCCTTCCTGCTTATCCCTGGCTAGCCTAATCAGTGTGTGAGCAGGGATGAATATATTCAATTAATCTCTACCCCATAAAGACTGCATCTTCAGATCAGAAGATACAGATTTTTAGCCCTCCTAGTGTATTGGACTTGACTTTATTAGGAGGATCTTACCAATTTTAATTCACAAAAGCAAGCATAGACCTCTGATGCTACCCCTTCACATGCTATTAGTCATGTGGTTTATCTTGTAAGCATGAAAGCCCCTTAACTTCCAGCCCTAAGTGATATGAATAAATTATAAGAATGCGTGTCTGACTTGATTTATTTATTTTTTAATATTTAAATGCCTGCTCTGGAAAAGGTTCCTTTCATAAGCGGTGCCGTTTCTCTCCTTCCCCAATGCAGCGGGGGAATGTAGTGCAGGGATAAGCAGAGTCTTATGTCTTGCTGCCTTTGCTTGACCTGTAGTTTTCCTGTTGCTGCAACTTTCTCCTTCCTGCGATTTGTGGAGTTAACTGGTTGTGCTCTGGGTTACTGCAAGGTCTGAACCTACCGGTGGGAGAACTGAGAGATGTCCAAGCACCCTGGTGGAAGATGCAGCTGCAGGGCAACCTCTCCTGCTTGCAGTACTCAGGTTATTGCTTCTGCAAAGTTGGTTTCCTCTGCAACTTTCCTGACATCTCCACTAATAATCTGTTTATTTACTCCTCTCCAAATGATTCTAATTTTAATGCTTCAGAAATTTTTAGTTGATCTTCAGATATGAGTGTGCTGGAAAGATTGTCAACAAACAGGAGAAGTTGCAACCCTAAGTGTAATTGTAATTTCTCTTTTGTCTTTTACAGATTAGAGGTTGCATAAAAATTTGGAAGGAGCCCTATTCTGCCCTCCAGTTACTAGACTCGAGCCTGCCTTGACCCGGGTCCTGAAGATGAGGGTGCTATGGGAGCTGCTGGTGCTGCAGTCGCTCATGGTGTGCCTGGCAGGTAAAGTGTCCTTTGAAAACTTCTGATGTAGAAGTGCTGCTGCGTTGAACACAAATGCACAAGTGCACTGTGCTTTATGTGCTGGCGAGAAAGTGGCAAAATAAGTCTCTGCTCCATAAATGGCCTTAGCAAAGGTTGCTGAATAGATCAAACTGAAATTCTTAATGAGCTCCTTTAATATGGATTAGTGTCTGCACAGCAAACGCTTGATGTTTCAAAGATCTGTTACGCATTTTTAATTCAAAGTTGCTGTTGATGAAAGTTGTTTTCCTGTGTTTGGTGCTAAGTATTTCAATGCTCAATTAAGCCTACATATAATATAGCTTCAAATTCGATTAAAAGGATATTGTGAGGAGCGGTACATCTAGGACCTTGCTTCATTTAACAAATAATTAGAGTAACATATTTCAGCATTATAACCATCTTCGGTAAATGTCCTTATTTAACTGTAGAATTACCATAAGGGTGATGGAGCCAAACTCCTCTTGGTGATGGGACTGAGGCAAGAGGTAGCAAGTGAAACACCAGCAGTTCTGGTTGAACTTCAGAGCACGCATTTTTTAATGTGAGGATGATCAAACCCCCAAAGCTGGACTGGGGCTTGGACCAGACGGTCTCCAGGGGTCACCTCAACCATGCAGACATTTTGGGCAAAATCAGATTTTTGTGCCCTTTCCTGAAACAGTTGCTAGACCCCAGTGGACCTGGATGCCAAATTCTCCTGCTATGGGCACACTAAATTTCTCTATGGGCAGACTAATTCTCTCTGTTTATGTTACCATAGTATTCCTCTCTATTGCTCCAGTTTATTTGCTGATTGGTTCTCAGAAAATTTTTTTTTTACTGTTTTAACTTGTCCTTTCCTGCCTTTTATGNTTGATTAGTTCTTAGATTTTTTTTTTTTTTTTTTTTAACTGTTTTCTTTAACTTGTCCTTTCCTGCCTTTTATGCATGTTCATTGTCAGGGTACTTTTGCAGCATTTTGTGTAATAGTGAACCACAGAGAATAGTGTTGACTTTCTTCTGCTTAGCCCTACTGAACACCAAGACTCTTCATGCTGGTGTTTACTGACATTTATTCTTAAATTTTGGTTCCCAGTCATTTTAAGGTGGCAGAGAATTGCTTGCAAGCAGGTCTGCAATGCGATGTCATGTGCGTTGTAGCAGTCCTATCCCTATAAAAACGATGCTTTCTGCGGGTTTGATGGTTGATATATATCGATTTAGGTATTCCTGGTATATTTTCAAGAGCCTTTAGTTCGGATTTCAGATTTGGGAAGCAGTACTGCAAATGATTCCCATAATATTCTGGTGCTGAATAACTCTGATTTGTTAGGGCTGTCAAATTATTTCAGCAGCAGTGGGGATGATGGTGAAAAAAAAATTGAAAAGAAATTGAAGAGTAAGACAAGAGGCAGAATAGTCTATCAAACATAACGATCCGCAGCTGGGGTGGTGACTGTGCAGGTGAGGGCTCTCCAGGCCAGCGCGACACAGCCTGCGGCTCCGGTGCCTGCACGCGCCACGGGGACCGCGAGGACGGGGGAGGTAGATGACAGCGCCTCATCGGTGCCGGTTTGGAAAAGTTAGGAGTGTCTGCATTGACTCCCCGGGTGGTTCCTATAAATTACTTAATTTTCATTAAGGCAAAATGAAAAGCATTGTTTCACCTTTTATCTGTTGAAGAATATGCTTTTCTAATCTAGAACTGTGCACTTGAGAGCAGAAGTCAGGAGAAAGAAAGAAGAGAAACATTTCTGAGGATCATATGTTTTGGGCACTTTTTTTTTAAAACATGAAAATATGCATATAAATATCTGAGCAGGCATTCTTTCTCCTTTTGTCATATGGTGATACAGCATAACCAAATACCTCAGTAGTGATGCAGACCACAGTATTTAAAGCATGCCTATGTATTTCCTAGAGGAAAATATATATGTGTATATATATATATTTTTTCAAGTGTTTCCTATTGCTACACAAAAAATCACTGTAATTGATGTTTGTATGGTCTCTCTGACATGGTTTTCCCTTTGGTAAGTAGGTATACACATTAGAAAACCTTCTGCAAGGTTAACTAAAAGCAGTAATTTCTCTTAGGTGACAGTGTACATACATCAGAATTTAAAAATGTTATGTTATTTAGAAAAGATATGGATCTGATAGAATATTTTTTGGCTTTCAGATAGTTCAAAATAACATAAGGCTTAAATTAATGTAGATTGTTTTGTTATGTCCTATATAAGAGCTAAGCATTCAGTAACAAGTAGTCACTAATGTCATTCTCTGACAACTAAAACAGGAATGTTGTCAGAAAACATGAAAGTTTGTTCACTAGTGCCCAGTGAATTGCAATAAAATGTGGGTAGTCATCTCTTAAAAATTTAAATACAGAAATGATGTAAAAGATGATTCAAAGATGAATATTCACAAGCCTGTTTGAATTCATGCTTTTGTCCAAATAGATGTAGGTTAAATATAAAAGAGAAATTGTGCTAATGCCATGTCTAAATATAAATAATTAAACCAAGAAGTACTGTTGTACATATTAAATGATGGTCTTCTGCAAATGATTCAGCAATTCAATTTGTTCTGCGTTTTTGCTCCTGCTGTGTAGTGCCATGTGTGGTGCTTTGTTGGTAGTGGGTAGCTAGAAAACGATTAATCTGTTGCAGTGCTATAATTAATTTATTTATGTTTTGGTCAATTCTGCAGCACTTTGCATTCCTATACCTGACTGCCTAATCAATGTTTGCCTAGCACTTTGAGCAGATAAAGCCCTGAATGACTCCTATTATCACCATCACTTCTTAAACGTGACACAGTCCTGGGCTTCAGGGCACACCCTGAAGTTCACAGGAGATGCCACTGCAGCTCAGGACAGCTTTTCACTAATACTTCAGGGTTTTGTATTTGATTTGTTTGTTTGTTTTTTCCCGAGTTATTTGGTGATTTTTGTTCTCTTCAGATCCAGTATTTTCAGAATTTTAGGAATAAGTTGTACACAGACGCACACAGTTGTTCAGAGCTCAGTGCTATGTCACTGAGCAACATCAGCAAATCTGTGAATATCATTTTTCCATTGGAAGTCTGTCCTTGTTAGCATTTGGCATGAAACCGTGCTGTGAGAGAGCTGGACTCCTGGAGATCGTTGCCCTAAGTGCCCCAGTTTTCCAGAAAGTTGTGAGAACCTGTGTCCCAAACACTGTTACAGCCTGTTGAGTAGGGTTAAATTGATGGTTTTTGCCATGTCAAGGGACAGTTTTGTCATAGCTGAAAATGGTTGTGGTGTTAATGGGACGTGCTGCTATAAAAGTAATTGCTTTTGTGGCAAAAACAGCCATAAGTGATCAAGGAAAGTCAACGTTAGGGTTTACCATTGATAATTTTTAGTGGTTTGAGATCACAAAGCTCGCAGTGGCTGCACCAGCAGAAGTCAGCCCCTTTCCAAAGTGCTCAAGACTTCAGAAAGCATCTTCTGAACAGTCCTTCAGAAGTTATGAGCAGTTCTTTTTGAAAGTATTCAGTGCCCCAACAGTTAGAGAAGAGCATACAGGCCTCTCTTTCCCCACAAAGGTTTCAATTTGGGGGGTAAATGTGGGTTATAATATAAGAAGTTTCCTCATGTCTATTAAACATGCTACAAACCTTCAGTTCTCCACATTTACTTTCAGATGAGAATTTTCCTGTAAAACTTATGTTCCAAATTTTATTTCTTATAAAGTAGCACTTCATTTCTCTATAAGGTACCAGTGGAGAGAATATGCCCCGCTTTGTGACCTCCATGTGTAAAACCAGTTGTGTTCATCTTATTTCTGAAAACAGGTAGAAAAAAAGTCTCTCTGATCTCTATTAATAAGGAAAGAGATAGGAAAGTATCAAAATGTTTTGGCACTGCAGAAAAATAATTGCCCCAAATCTATAAAATCCTTGCTGGGCCTCTTGGATCTTCAGAACTGGCTAACAAATCCCTAGTGAGAAGTCTTGTTATTCATCTGCTTTCTATGTGCTTTGTGTTGCTAATTAGAATTCAGATGCCTTGACCTCATGCCAGAACCAGAAAGATTCCTGTAAATAGGAGAAAAGTTATGCAACCATTAAGCTTCCTACAGTTAATTTCTTATTTCAATTTGGGATAAAGACTCAAAGGTGTGGGGCTATTATCATCTCCATCTGGGTCACTTGTGTCATCTGTTGTACTGAGCCCTTCCAGCTGGTGTGGATATTAGCTGGTACAGTGAAAGCCTCATGGAATTTTTCCTTGGCCATTTCATCTCCTCTTGTAATGCAGCTTGCTGTGCCACCTGGGCAAATTAAGACCATCCCTGAAGATGGAAGGTGCTTCCTTAATATAAAATAATATATCGACAGAATTGAAGGCTCTGCGATAGTTAACAACACTAGTTACTATTTTACTGTGCATTCCAGCACAGAAGGGTGGTGTAAGTGTGAAACATCTCCAGCTTTGGGCACAGTTCCAGGACCACAACAATGGGCATGGGCCGCACATCTCCATAAAGTTCTGGGTGGCTCCATTGCTTAGAGACTGGCACGGCTCGAGCGCTGGGGGCATCTCCACGTGCCAGGCTGTTTGCGGCACCCGCTGCTCTCAGCACGATGCGGCCGAGGGCTGACTCCCTCCGCAAACTGCCTCAGGACCAGCCTGGCACTAAATAGGGTGAATATGAGAACCGGCCCTTTGGAATCCTTTGGGCAATTCCCAACACCTGCCCTGAGGGGTTCCAGCTGGAATGAGAAGAGAACGAACTTGTATCACAGGGAAAACTGGAGACCGGATTGGTTTGAACTAGAAAAATAAAGAGTGAGCAGAAATATAGAGGAAAATAGGCTTCAGAGAGGAAGAATTATTTGAGCTAAGAGAATTTGGTGCTAAAAGTAATTAAATCTGAAGTGGGAAACAATCTATTGAAGTTGTAAGCAGATTTTTAGCCATCAAAGTGGGGTCTTGCAGTGTCACTCAGATGTATTCAATTCTAAAGTGCAGATGAGAAAACGTATGTGATTATGTGTAATTTATGCTTATTTAGGGATTATGCAACCAATTTTGCTGCAACTCCAGAAAACTAACTCAAGAAGTCCATGCCCGTTTTATGTTCCTGATCTGTCAGCAGCAAAGCCCAGATAGATGCAACCTATCGGTGATTTAGACCATAATTTCAAGATTACAGTTAGAGGCAATGTCAGGGTAATTCTCTTCTCCATGTAAAAGATTGGGTATGTTATGTTTAGCTCCCAAGTCCACCTGGGCAAGTTTAATTACATCTTTCTCTAAGCAATATTACTGAGGTAAGATGGTGTACTTTAAATAAAACAGATAAAGAATATAGAGACATTTTTATAAGCAGATGTTCCAACTATCTGGCTGTGTATTGATCCCCTGTGCATTTTATGTGATGCCTCTTTTCAATTTAGCTTCTTTGCATTTAAATTTGCATGTAGGTGTTGAAATTAAATCTCATTTAGGGAATTACAGAAATATCTACTCTTCCAAGCATCTCTCAAATTAGGGAGAATATGCATCCAAAATACTTCTTTATTGGCAATAAGAACAAATTTTTATGGCAAAAGTTAGGGTCATGAGTGTTGCTGTATAGGAAAAATACTGCATGTTTCTTAGAAAACCTAAGGCTGCAAACCGCCAGGCTGGAATATCATGGAAATGATAATAAATGTTCTAGTGTGCTGCATAATGGAAAATCCTGTTTGCTTTCACATCAGTCCGCGGTGAGTGAGGTGCCTTTCCCGAGGAGCACGGCTCGCTCCTTGGAACAGAATTTAGTGCCAGTTTATTGGAGCATTTGCCAAGCGCTGTCACATAGGAGGTGCTCATGGCTGCTAGGACGGGCTCCCTATGGCAAGTGCTCAAGAAGTTTCCTTATAAATTATGATGGAAAAGGCCAAACTTCTAAATTATCACTTGGGTGCTTCAATTTGTTTTTCCTTCTGCATTTGAATTTTGTATTTAGCAATAAAATATACAGATTTAGCTTCATAAATCAAACCAGGACGCAATTGTTAAGTAGTCTATATCATATTAATTAGACTGTGAAGCAAGGCAAGCATTACAGCCATTTGTAATCGAGTACTGCAGAAGATGCTAATCAATGAGACAGGCAACTAATTAGCCAGGCAGCAGTCAGCATCTTCAGCTGAAGTTGGTGACTTTCAACTTAATTAAACTTTCCAGGTGCCAGTGAAAGTATGAAAAATATATCTATCTTAATATGTTGATATGTCTTAATTCCATTCTTCTGAGTTTAAAGGTACAAAGATTGCATCCTTTTTAAGGGAAAATGCCATTTATAAAATGTCGCAGGTCCATATTGCGTAGTTGGTTTAAAAATGTATAGTAGCCATTAGAAGACTTTGTTTGAACTCTTAAGACTGCCATACTGGGTGCAGCATAAATTTAGGTAGATTTCTCTTTATCATGTGCACCTTATCTGCTGTATAATTCCTTATAAGCATTTCAGTAACATAAAGTAGAGCACTAACAAACTTTAGGATATTTTTATTGCCATTTTTGCTTGTGAAAAGCAGATAATACAGAGGGTGCTCTGTGAAACTTGGAAGAAAAGGTAATTTCTGCCCCCACAACCTTGCTCTCTGGGTACACAGCCAACATGAAACACTCCCTGCGAGCCGGATCAAGCCTCATTCCTACAGCCTCACTGGAAAGCGTAGCCCGTGTGAAAAGGTGTTTTCTGTAGGTTCATACTGTGGGCTTCACCAGAAGCCATTTGAAGCAGGACTTGAAAGCAGGCAGGCAGACGGGGGGCTCGGAGCTGTGCCGGCAGGGAGGATGCTGGAGACGGAGCAAGATGAAACGGAGCAGGGGAGGTGGATGCGCTGCTGGAATGAGGATGAGGCCGCGCTGCTTCAGCCGCTCAGAAATTGCTTCTGAGCTCCTTGTGCCAAATAGTCTACTTAAGAAGACGGTCTGCTCTTTTTAAGGTCCCTTATAGGGGAATTAGGAGCAATAGTGTGTTTCTGAGCATCTCTGCTGAAGTCCGGGCTATGGCAATAACTCAAAGCTCCCGTGTTCTCTCTCGTGCGTTTGGCAAAGCTTCTGGGCTCTGCTCGAACGTGCGTTGCAAACGTGATGCCCAGAGCACGGCAGCGGAAAGGCACTCGTGTACTTAGGACAAGATACAAAAGTTGCTCCCTAATAAGGGAAAGGTAGAGACATGCCCTTAGTTAGAAGAGAGTGAACCACTTTGCCATGTAAATTACATGAATCCTGGATGTGAGCCAGGCAGGCATTTGGTTAGAATGGGGTTTGATAATTGAAACTAATTTAACATCGACCCTATTAAGTTGTGTTTTATTGCTCATTTAATACGTCTGTCTCGCAAGCTTCTTGGAAGTGGCTTTGTAATGTGAGTTGTTACAAATAATTTGTCAGAGCTCCGGACACACAGGTAAATGCAAAGCATCTGTACCAATGTATGTAATGAAGTTGATGCACATGTTTGGACCAGAGGAAGCCGCTGCGCTCAGTGGTAGCTGCTGCATTGTTATCTAGACTGTGTTTAAAGCGACCAGGTTGTCTGTTTCGACTCTCATTTTTATTGTAAATGCATGCAATGGGTATTAAGGACAAGATCTCTCTGCGAGGCATAGTGTACTATTCACTCACTCATAGCTAAAGAACAAAATTTGACAGGTATTAGTCGCATTAATTAAGACACTGCAGGGTGCTGGGGAGAGGGTCCCTTGGATGCTACATTGAGGAAGCATTAGAGCTCATTTGTGTGACAAAACCACCTCGGCAACGGGAGCTGACACCAGGAATTCTCCTCCTGCATCATCCCCACTCTGAATTTATGGGTCAAGCTGTGGTAATGCTTCTCATCCCCAAATAGTACATGCATTTCTGGAAAAGAAATGACATTGAAAATCAATGAGATGCTGCTTTATAAACAAACAAAATCTGTCTTCCTCTGCAAGTGTCCTCGGGAATTAGGTCGAGCACAGCAAGAGAGAGCAGGTCAGCGGTGCTGGAAGTTTGGGGCCATTCTGAGCAGGTTCAGTGCAACTTGGGTTGCAGTGGTGCTTGCCTCCCGTTAGCCCACAGCTGCCAACATCTGTTGCACGTGTGAGCCACATCTCTGGGGGAAGAAATCCAGATGTGGCAGCTGTGCTCAGACCCTTTGAGAAACAATAAAAACAGGACAGGAGACGAGAATACAGCCTGTGAATGTGGGGAAAAGAAATCTTAACTTCAGCCTGCAGCACTGGTCGTTGCTTCTAGCATAAGGATATTCTAATGGGGTCATTGTGTGCAGTGAAGTTTGATTGCTCTGTTTTTTGTTACTTTTCTTTTTTGTGTGTTTCTGAACCAAACTTTTGAAATTTTTATTAGAAGCTGCGATTTCAGTTCATTCCGGCAACTGGCACAAGTCGTGTTCCTGTTTAGCCACTGGCTGTTTTTCAAACATGCTTGCTGTGTACAAAATGTGCTTACAGCTTTGTGGCCTTTTTCACGGCGGTACAAGCTAAGTGTGTTTGCCAGTGTTTTGCAGGATGCAGTTGTGAAGGGTTGCTAACCTGCTAGGTCTGACACATGTGAGTCAGCAGCAGCCTTCGCGGCTCTTGAAGCTGTTGCAACTACAGTGATGACAGAGGCTTTTAGCTTCTTTTTCCTTTCTTTTTTTTTCAGTCTTACTTTCTTCTTTGTAACATCCAATTACTGGTTAAACTTAACGATCCCTTGTTCTAACTGTAGAAATAGGGTGGCATTTTCCTGCTTCTTTGTAGAAATAGTCAGGAGAAGATAAGTGAAAATATAGCAGTTAAAAACCATGGTAACCACTGCAATGTTATGTAGTTTGGTAGATATCCTATGTTTAAAAAATAAAAATAATATCCATCAGCTGATAAAATGTGGCTGCCAAATCAGTGAAATTTCCAGATTAATATCTTCATATACTTAATAATTTGCAGAATGTTTTCATGGGCTCTTTTTAGTTTTCCTTGATGCCGTGGAGAAACAGGGACACGCTGCTGTGTTCTGCAGCTCATCTCTTCTCTCCCTTGCAAGTGCTGTTGGCGAGAGTGAGCAGGGAGGAGAGTTTGCAAACTATTTAAATTGTTTCTAAAGACTTGGGAAGATCGCATGTAAATTCATTAGTAACTGTGCAGCTGCCCACATAGCCTTTAAACTAATAAAAAATGTATTAGTTTCACTATACAAATGTATTTGTATCCAGTCCATACATAAATGAGAAATGTGTTAGCTAAACCATGCAAAGGTATTACCGGAGTCTGTGTAGTACTTAACTGGAGCCACCCTTCATTATTAATACAACCTAAAATATACAATAAATGATGCAAATACACTGCTCACAGACCTTTTTAAGTGACAAAAGAACTCAGTGCACACCACATTTGTGCTTTTAGTTTCAGTACTCATCTCAAGTAATAAAATAGTGATCCCTGAGCCCAGCAGCATTACAGATGGTGCCTCAGGGATGTTCTCACGGGTAAGAGCCCAGTTTGTTTGCTGAAGACTGTGCTCTTGGGGCTAGAGAAGCATTTTTGTGTTTATTTTGCATCTGTCTTATGGTCACGGCAATGTTTATGTACAAATATTTGCTTGTTTGGACTTGTGTTCATTACCCATCCAAAAACAACAGAGAGTAAAACCCAACGAGAAGAGAGTAGCAAGGGCAAATGACAAAATTCCCTAAGGGAAGATACCAAAGGGTGCGAGGTCCTTCTTTAAACTGTTAGATCAAGATTTATGAGGATACAGCTGCAAGATAACACAGAAAAAGGAGGTTCTGCTGAATAAGAAAACAGCAATATTTGTATTTCTCTCACTACACTGAAGCTGTGAGCAAGAAACATTAGAAGAGACTGCAGGTTGTAGCCATGGGGTGTAAGGACACTAGGAAGACCGGGTTGAAGTGAGATGAAGTCCAAGATTATACTAAGTAAAATAGTTGGAAAACTAAGAACACAAGCACTTATTCTGCAGATTTAGACAAGGCTTCCTGCTTCAAAGCCAAGATCAAAAGCTTTTCTTTTTAAAAAATAATCTAAAAAAATCACCATATTTCCATAGACTTGGGAGCAGCCAGAGAGAAACCCTGTGCAACAGCAGCTAATTGGTGAATCTCAGCATTTCCATGAAAAATGAGACAGTCTTTTTTTGCAGTAGAAAAATTGCAGAGAGAAGGCATTGCAGAAGTGGTGATTTTTTAAAAATGATATTTTGGAGCACCATAAAACCCTTTAAAATGCAGTGGGGTGCATTTTAAGACTACAAGTCTAAAGAAAGAAAGGCTACAGGGTGCTACAGGACTCTTCAGCGCGCTCGCTCCAGTAATGCGAGCAATAAAAAAGTGCACGTCAGTAAGCCAGTATTTTTTGTGTTGCTTTGTGTTGTTGTGGGAACTGGCAAGCATAGGTATGAGGAGGAGCATAGCCATAACCTGCTGATAAGATGCTTCAGAATTAAGCATTTCTGGTTGAGCTTTTACCTTTGAAGCAAGAGCGTCGGGATATGTGCATGTGGGGTGGTTGATTAGAAAGCTGTCTGATTTCCCCTAAGCAGCTCCGCGCTCTGCATCCTCCATTGCAGGCTCGGCCGTGTACGGAGCGCGCCGGATCTCTCCCAGAGAAACACTGCAGGGGGCACATGCGGCCATTCCAGCACGACCCTAATGTGCAAGAGGCTTTTCTCCCAAGAACTCCTGCTTCCTTTGACTGTTTATCACCATAACTTTTTTTTTTTTTTTTTTTTTTNTGATTAGAAAGCTGTCCGATTTCCCCTAAGCAGCTCTGATGCAGTGATGCAGCCGCAGCGCTCCGCGCCCTGCATCCTCCATTGCAGGCTCGGCCGTGTACGGAGCGCGCCGGATCTCTCCCAGAGAAACACTGCACGGGGCACATGCGGCCATTCCAGCACGACCCTAATGTGCAAGAGGCTTTTCTCCCAAGAACTCCTGCTTCCTTTGACTGTTTATCACCATAACTTTTTTTTTTTTTTTTTTTTTTTACAATATTTAAAGGAAATATCCCATTCTGAGTACAGGTTTCATATGATTCAAAGTCTTTGTAATAGTAACATCCTATTTTTGGTAAGTGTCATTCCAACATAAAGATAATATTCTCTTTCCTATGCTATGGAGCATATTTTTAACTGTGTTTACTGAGGGTGCTGTATGACCCAGAGAAGCAGAGGTAGGTGACAAAGTTCACTGCGTGGTTGATGGGCAGGATGCAGTGCGTGCTTCAGGAAAGTGGGATTGGGATCCTCTATGGGCAGGTGCACAGGGCTAGTAATAACCGTGACAGCTATTCTGTAGCCTCATCATGTCCAGTGACCTCACTGACCATTTTTACTCTTATTGGCAAGTAGTTATTCAAAGACATAAATTGACTCTGCGTTATTTGGTTCTTGGATGCAACAGGCTCAAAAGTGCAACAGGCCCGTACTGCTGACATGGATGACGAGCGCCTTGCAGACCCAGCCTTTGCAGGGTGCTTTGTTGTGCTACAGGTGGTTGTTTAAAACAATCAGTTTATAAAGAACAATTTTTTTTCTTCTTCATGCTGTTAAAGCAAATTGGTATGTAATTAGATTTATATACTGAATAATCTCATTTGCATATCCAATTAATTCTTCCTGTTTTAATTTGCTAGGGTTGGATTCACATTAGGAGCAAAAATAACACTAAAATCATCAAGGACTCTTTTTTTTTTTTTTTTTTTTCTTTACTATGATTTCTTCAAGATGTTGCATGAAATCTTGGTCCTGAGCATCCTTTTCCTTTTGGAGGCTATCAAATAACACAGAAAAAAAAACACTCAAAAGACAAATAACGAGTTACAAAACAGAAAGGATGGTCTCATCTAATTGACCAATACATGGTGAATTTGAGCTGTTTGAGCATGTTGCTCTGCATGCTGAAAGCTGTGTGCAGTCTCACTCGCCGAATACCTGCAAGTTCGTGAGCGTTCGGTTTGATGCTTATAACTTGTTGAAGTCCTGGAAACTTCAGCTGAAATAGGAGCCTGTTCTCCTAACTCCATCTGCTTGTCATTTTGGCTGTTGTGGCTATTACTGCTGAAAAGCCAGGTGTGGAATTGCAGCAGCAGCCCATCACCCTGTACAACACCGTGAACTCTTTTATTTATTTGTTTATTTATTTATTGTTAGCGTTGTTATAAAGCCCTTGTTTTACCTTCTTTCTAATTTCAGCTTTCTGTTAAGGTCAAAGCACTGTGAAAAACAAGAATGGTTTTCCCTGACTAGCTTTAAATCAATGAGTTACTTTGTAAAGACAAAAAGTATTATCTTCACGTGCACCAATATAATACCATTTACTATATATTACTATATTAATACCATTTATCTTGGGTACCTAAACCTAAAAAATATGCTGAAAATAGGCAGCTCAGAGGGGTGCACAGCAGTTTCCGTGTACTCGCTTCATGTCGTGTGGAACAGCTCATTTGTGGTTAATATTAAAAATACCCGAGGCAGGAGGGCTGGTGCCGCCGTGAGCTGTGCCCGTAGCCAAGGGGTTGGGATGGGTGCGCAGGCCACCAGCTCCTGGGGCTCTCGGGTACAGGGTGTCCGTGCACACCCCCAGGGCAGCAACTCGGGAATGGCCGAAAAGCCATGGGAGAATGACCTCCAAGGCACTTATTGAAAACCCATCTCAAATTGAATACACCAGCCGAGATAATACAGGCTGTTTGATAAGAAACATTAGAGAAATCCATAACATGAGGCTTTTTATTATGGGTTTATTACATCAATCTCTCCAGTGGGTAATGGAACTTGTAAATATACTCTTATGTAGGAGTCTCCTTGCGGGCTTTTTATTCATGCTGAAGTAAGCACAGCAAACTTATTTGCTGTCAGGGTACATTGAATTTAAGATGAGTATTTATTTTGGTTCTAAAGAGGTTTTGCTTTTGTGAATTGGAAGTGGGAAGAGGCGTGCAGAGTGCGGCGCCGGCCCAGCTCCGAGCGCAGGGTGCGGAAGGCTCTCCCGAAGTTCAAAGGACAAAGAGAACCCAGAACAAAATGGAAATTTCTTATCAGCATTTAAATCTTGTTGGAGGAGATAGTAATTAATTGGCGCTTAATTTAGGGACAGATCTGCTTAATTGTAGGATGTGAGTGCAAGGCCCAAAAAACATGTTAAAGTGTCAGCAAAGTCAGCATTTAACACATGACTTTAGCAGCCTGACTCTTGCAGCTAATTCCCACTGTAATTATTGGAGTATATTTTCGTTCTTGTAGCACCATGGCATAGCTGTTTTAATGGGCTGCAAATGGTTGTAATTATATATAGAATAGTGTTATTTTCTTATTGTACAGCTCAGATAAAACCTTTGAATTGCAGAGCTTAATTTGAGACACACGATCTTCAGTCAACAGATTGGTTGCAATTGAAATCTATTCTGTTTTTCTAAACCAAAGGTGATGATAGGGGTGGAAAAATTGCCACCGAGGAACTTAAGTCCAGTTCTCAGACAGAGATTTCATCCATTCAAGATTTTCTGTCTGGGAAGGGTAAAGGCTGGAGATTGGGCATGTAGCTAAGGTTCTGGGGGTGCAACAATGGGGCTGGGAAAGCTCTTTTCCACATCTTACATACCTAAGCAATGACCGTTTTAGAAAGGCATCTTTCCTGTCTTTGCAGTATTTTTGGCTGTCTCCGGGATGTCTCCCAAAGTTCCCCGGTTATTGAGGGCGCCGACAGCGAGACCCCCTTGCAGGGGTCTGAGGAGCAGTAGGGCAAGAGGGGACACCCCATGTGTCTTGGATCCTACCACAGCAGTCCGGAGAGAGTTGCCCTCACTTCAGTTACCCTCCCTACTTATTCTTCACCAGGGCAGTATGGCTTTACATTACGTCAAAGACCTCAGTTCTAAAGAAAAGACTGCTTAGACATGGGCTTGCTTGTCTTGGAGGGATCTGAGAAATTGTCAGTGCGTCCTTTGTCGTGCCGTCCTCAATCCAGGATAATCCTTAAATGTCAAAGCTGAGGAACCCACTAGTTTTTTTAATTGTGATGAAAAAAATGCTGAAGCAGTGCACATTATTTTGCTTACCCATTAAGCCTTCTCCTCACTAGAGTGAAATTAAATGCTTTAATTTTCTTGCTTTTAATTTCTGGCTTGTAATTTATTAAAACGAAATAAAGAAAACAAAATTCCATCCTGGAGCTGGTGTTCGTCCAGGTGCCAAAGCACCAGACCAGTAGTGTATGTCAAGTCCTATTTCAGCATCTTCCATAGATTTTATGTTAATTATGGCAAAATGCTGCAAAACAAAAGTTTATGGACTTGCACCAGGTTTCTGATGTCTGATTTCCCTTGAAGTTTCTGTGACCGGCTGGCTGGTCCTACATGGGCCTTGCTTATAAGGGAACTGCTATTAGATCACATCAGCTCAGTGAAACAGTGTGTTACTGAGTGATAAAATAAATTAATTTGTATTTTTAATTCTTTTTTTTAAATATATGTTTGTAATCTTTTTATTGGTTTTAAATTTCGGGCCTCCTGCAAAGCCATATCTAGGTCTGTGCAGGATTGCATTTAGCGCAGTGTCTGCTCCAGGTCTGGGCTTTCTCAGCATGAAAAGCCCTCGGTCTGTATAGATGAGGAAGGTACTTAAAGTTCACAACATTCTTTAAAAATTAAAGGGAAACATGTGATGCAGTGGCAGGCTAGGCAAGTTGTCCCCCAGGGCTCCTAGGACTTCCCCGACTGCACTCCAGGAGCTTCTCTTGCACCTTGGTGGTCAGCAGCATTGACCTTGGTCAGTGCTGGATGCGTCCCCTGATGGTACCGATCCGGGCAGGGTTTCGCTAACATAAACAGGGACAACTCCCAGGTACCCTGTGTTGATGCAATTCCACTAACTTAAATGAAGTTATGGAGCTGTGCTAACTGGGGTGCCAGCCCAGTGTCCCAGCAGCATGCTTCAAATACCTTAAATCCATTTACGTAACGTAGGCACCTGGGGATTATAGCCTTGGATCCTGTTGAGAGGATTAAACACTTTCTTGATTTGGCAGCAGTGGGAAGAGCTAGCAGAGCTCTCCCATGCAGGAAGCAGCTCAGGATCACGGTACTGTGCAGTGCAAAGCCTGGTGTGTCTCAAGAGGGGATGCAGGGCAGCAAGGACTGAAAGAATGGTTCGGATTTACCTTTTTCCAAGATTTTATAGAGGAGGTTATTTTCTTTTATAAGTCGATTCCTTTAAAACTCTGAATACCTGGGATGACGTCAGATTCCCTCCCAGGCAGCTGGAGATGACTGCAGGCTGCTACTAACAGTGTCGCACCAAAAATAAAAATACATAATGTATTATAAACACCAGGTTTCCCTCCCTTCCCATTTTCGATTGCTCTGAAATCTGTTATGTTGACAACAGGCTGAACTTGCTAGAAATAGTATCAGAGAGAAAAATGCACAGATTGAAGTGTAATATGCCACAGGAAGGCTGGTCACGACGCAGTTGCCTAGAAGCTGCCTCTGCCTATAATATTTTATAGAAGAGACCCAAATGAATGTGCTCACCTTGCTCATTCCCGTGCAGCTTCCCAGGTAACTCCTTCCATCCATGCTTCTTGTCGCTGCTTACTGGGTGTGCGCTCATGGGCCCATACATGAAGCATCGTGTGGTCAATGTTGTATTTGTGGTAGATCATTCTGTCTTCTTGCATCGTGTTGTGTTTTCTGGTCATCACTGCAAGACCCAGGGCAAATGGATCCACAGCGCTGCACTAATGAGCAGGGACAGGGCACCAGCGTTTGCTCTCTGGTGACACCGTGTGAGGTAGTTCCCAGTCCTGCACTTGGAAGGAGTGTGCCAGGCTGATCATCCATTACTCACCCCCTACTCCAGCAAGGTATCGCCTAGGCACAGGTAATTCTATCTGCTTATTCACAAATATTTGAGAAAGAAATCCATTGCCTAAACCTTTCTGTAAATAGCAGGATAAAGAGTTGGCAGGAATCAGCCTCGCTTCTGACAGTGGCTAATGTATTCTAACCCGAAAACTATACCCCAGGCTTCTCCTCGAGGTGGCTCACCAAAGAAAGCTGCTGTCACCTTGAGGATTGCTGAAGGGTTGGTCTCGCAGTCAGTAGAGCCCATACACATGGCTGGAGTTGTCTTTGTTTTTCAAGCAATAGATGATACAGGGATCAAGGGTTATTGCCAGATCTCTTTTTCTGTACTGAGATTCCAGGATTTTAAATTAAAAGGGTGTTTCAATATGACTACTTCATAATTTTGTACTGTCTCCGCTGTGAAGGCAAGTAGCATTGCTGGCCAGACACTCATGCTCCACACCAGGATTGTGCCTCCGTTACCAGCTTTCAATGAACTGAAGCTCAGGGAAATGCTGTGGGTAGGAAATATGTGAATATGTTTTATATTCACACATGCCCACAGATGTATTAATTCAGCTATTTTATTTTTGTATTCAGCTTATAATACCCACCATACTTCTGATATAAGTGAAAATCTTGTAATACTCATACTCGTCCTGCTTGGAAGGAGGCAATTATCTCAACGCCTTAAATTTTACTATAAATCAATAGTTAATTAGTACGGACCTCTGAAANCCAGCTTTCCACGAACTGAAGCTCAGGGAAATGCTGTGGATAGGAAATATGTGAATATGTTTTATATGAACAAGAAAAATGGCCATAGATGTATTAATTCAGCTATTTTATTTTTGTATTCAGCTTATAATACCCACCATACTTCTGATATAAGTGAAAATCTTGTAATACTCATACTCGTCCTGCTTGGAAGGAGGCAATTATCTCAACGCCTTAAATTTTACTATAAATCAATAGTTAATTAGTACGGACCTCTGAAACATTTATAATACCTGATTTACAAATAGGTTTTGCAGGAGACCATTCAGCTTCAGAGGAATCTGCAGCCTCAGGGAGCAGGTCTAAGGTGGTTGAGCACAGCTTGGGATCCACCAAGGTGTGTGGATGAGCACTGCCCTTCTGGGTGCTGTGCACCCAGCTGTTGGTTTCAGCTCTGGAGGAGTCTTAGTAGCCTCAATGCTTGGGAGCTGCAGTCATGGTCAACCTTGGCTGTGTTCACTGTTGAATCAAAAGGAGCTGAGCTAGGGCAAGAGAGTGATTTTTTTTTCTCTGCTGTTACAATAGCAGATTTGACTGATTAAACAGTGATATAATAGCCTGAGTCCTTATAGCAAGAGTGTTAGGGGAAGATAAATATATGTTGAATACCGGAAGAGCCAAGTCCTTGGTTTTGCCTTGAGATTGCTCTGACAACATGCTTGTGCCTTCTGGCCATGGTATTTCTGGGCACAGCTCAAATCCACAAAAGTTGCAGGTGAGCAACAAAGCAAAGAATGATCATTTAAAATGCTTAGATCCAGCAGTTATGTTTATGGCAGGTTTTTGAGGAAGAGATGTTTACGGCAGGTTTTTAAGTGGTTCGGGCTTAGTGTGCTTATGCCCGCTGCTGGAGCAGGTTGTGCTTCATTGTCCAGCAGCTTTCAACAACCCCATTGAAACTGATGCTGTTAATCTCCTGAAAGCAAAGTTTATATTTATTTCTGTTATTTCAAGAATAAAAATATGTACGCAATTTTTTGATTAGTACCCAAAGTTAGCATTTGTAGTAGTGTTAGTTAGGACACAATTTTAAATTTCCTATCATACTCCTTGGAAGTTGGCTCTGTATTTTCTCTCCAAGATTTCCTCAGGGCTAAAACTTAACTAATAAGACATCAGAAGAAATTGGACTTTGATTTGTTATTTAAAAGTATCTTTCAGAAACATCCCTGTGGCCATTTCGACTATTTCAGAGCTGGAAATCAACAGATTACATAATCGGTATGAGCATGCAGCAGGTTCTCTGTGACCTTTTGTAACTGATCATGTGTCGAAGGACCTCAAAGTCCCCCCATCCCTTACTTTATTTTTCCTTCGCAGTCATTATTGCTACTCCCCAAGCTCCAGTCTGTGTTATCATCCTTAGCAGTCTGAGTGTATCTGTATATTTTCTGATGTCAGCTGTGATGACTCAGAGAGATGGTTGCTCGGTGAAGAAACTGGTGATTTTCTGCAGTAATGGAGAGAAATGTGCTTTTATCGTGTATAGAAGGGAACATCTGTGATCATAATCATAGTGTTGACTTACAAAGATGATAACACAAATTACATTCTATTAAATGAAGTTTTTGTCATAGGACAAGTCATTCATTATGCTGCACCGTGAATTGCCTCCTCCCCCGTTGTCTAGACCCAGAAGACTAAGCAAAAGCCAAACTTTCTTGCTTTTGCATGGACGGATCAGGTAACGACATTTTATATGAGAAGTGCTAGCTTGTTAGCGCTCGCTGTAATTAATCAGGCGGCGTTTCAGGAGGGGAGACCGGGCTGCTGCGCGGGTAGAGCCGTCAGGCGGAAGGAGAGGGAGGCTTCAAAGACGAGCTCTGCCGGCGGGAGCCCGACCGCGCGCGCCTTTCCCACATTTATTCCTGCTCTCAGATCCCAGCAGAGACGAGGCCGGGGCCCATTCCTGACCTCCCGTAATTGATAGACTCTGGGCGCTCCTCCAAGGTCAGGACGCACTCGCGTTGCGATGGATGGATGTGCTTAACCTTGTCTTTAATGCAAAATACCGCAGATACGTGGGTCACTCATCAGTGGGCTAGTCAGTACATGTCAGACGCTACTGCTGTTTGAAATCCTGCAGCTCTTCCATGTCCAAATTTGCTAGGGTGAAGATTTTCTTCTTACCTTCTGTGTTAAGTAGGGTTGAGTGCTGGGAAGGAAAGATCACCTTGGTGATCAGACTGCATCGCTTTTGGTACGGGGGCTTTCCGGCCATGTTGCATGATAGGGGAATGTATATATACGCATATAGACATAATTAGTAGTTTTGTGAACATTTCTCCTTTGCGGACATAGGTTGACAACGAGAGGAGCAGAGGAAGGCTGCTTTCCTCTTTGGAAACACAGTCTACGTTTGCGTTGGAAGTGCCTCAAGCGCATCTCACTCGCTAATAAGTCTGCAAGATTTTCTGTAGTACAAATATCTGGCATAAAGACTTATTTCTTATCAAGCTATTAGCACCATTCGTGTGTGCAATTGATATACCGATGTTAATAGAAGTGATGGGCAAAAAACACAAATAAAGACCCAGCCAATTTAGCCCTTCTGTACTCAGGAAGACAAAATACAGCTGAGCAACCTTGGAGAGCATTAGGCTATTTTAATCAGGGGCGCCCTTGAGCTGTCCTATCTATTTCATTTTTAGTTTCCTGAAGAGCTGCACTTCCCAAGGTGAAATTTTGTCTTGAAGAAATACTGACTTGTGGCGCTGGAGGAAGATGTGCCAGTGTACACGTCAGAAACTAATTCCTGCAGCTGCAAACAGGGAAGGATTTTTATCATTTATCCTGGATATCTTCCAAGGATCCTCTCTCCAGCTCAGTTATTAGCTTTCCCCACAGTGTGGAATATTCAATTAAGCCTTCTCTCAAATTGGCCATAACTTTCAATGAAAATTAAAGCAGTTCTGTTTAGCTAACAATATCCATCACGGGGGCTGATGTTGAGCAGGAGCAGGAGCCGTTTCACCTGCCCGTCGAAATTAACCTTGGCTGTCGCTGTGCGTGTGTTGGTGCCATGGTGCTGGGGGGTGCAGCACGTGAGGGTTCTTCGCAGTGATCTACTATCATGCTCTGTCCGACAGCGTGTTGTAATACACCACATATTGCACTGGAACAGTATGGAAATCTACTGAAATTTCCTGGGACATCTTAGAGAAAGAAATGCATATCTCTAGGGAGACTGAACCTGAGCAATAAAGAGTTGGTTTCAAGTGATAGGGGGTAAAAGTTCCTTCACTTGCAGCTTGTCCTAAGCCCAGGGCAGCAAAGCATTAGTGCTGGATCCACTCGTCTCCACCACAAGCTCGAGGAATGAAACTTTGGGGAAATCCCATCACCGAGTGAGTATCTCACTATTAGCTTGTCTGAAAGCGAGCCCAGTGAATGCAGTGTGGAGAGAGCAAGGGAAGAGCCCCCGGACCATGAGAGAGGCTCCAGGTGGCACTGCCAGGTTGCAAATAGCGTTCAGCAAGAATAAACACAAACGTGATGTTGCTGCTCCGTGATTGCAACTCCTGAGCATTATTGCAAGAGAAAGGAAGTTCCTGCTTTTATAAAAATGTTCATGCTTAGAAGTTGTCGAGATAGCAAAAGTTTGCTCTCCCAAAACCAGACACTGGGATATAACAAAATGCATTTGGTGATGCTGAGCGAAACATGTTAGATCTGTTTTATACACCACAGCATTGTAAATTAGTTGAAAGTGCACTATTTATGGTGCAGATACTTTCCGTTTCTGCAAGAAGCTATTTGACAATTTATTACTGAATATATATTTGCTGTTCTTTGGATCAAATTCTTGTGTGCCACAAAGTGCTGAGTTCTGCTTCTGACGCACACTGTGTTAGGTGGGATCTGGTCTGCAGTGATTTCAATCACACATCAGGCTGTAGCAACAGGACTCTACAGGCTGAAGATTAAATAATTTCGACTTGCTTATCTTGGTTACACACAGGCAGCAATAACAGAAAGAAGAAAGAGTAGGCACTCCAAGTAATTTTATCCATGCCCTATTGCAAGGCTTGTTCCTCTTCTGTTCCTCTTGCTGCTGGCGGCTCAAATAATGGTCTCAAATAATACCAGTTTCAGGAGCACTAAGTGCTGGTCTTAGCGGTATTTTTTGCTTGTTAACCAGTGGAGGAGGCAAGAACTCATTGCTCATTAGCATTATTATTATTACTATTATTTTATATTTTTTCTGCCAGTATCAGCAAGTTACACACAGGTATCAGTTAAAGAGGGACTTTGCTGAAGGTTTGGTGCTTCCCGGTGTCACAGGGCTCAGAAACAGCATCTGCTCAGGCTGCCTCTTGCAACGGAGATGCTGCTGCCTCGGTGCAGATGTCAAAGATGGCAGGAGATGAAGAATTAACTTGGCTTTTCTTTCTAAGCCTTTCCAGAGTTTCACATGATATTTTATTGTTTTTTTATTATTGTAATTTTCATTAAGCCAATCTACCTTTTCCATTAAGCAATGCTTACTTTTAGTCCCAGACGTAACGAAGGACAAATTGCAGGTCTGATATGCAAGAAAAAGGAATATTTGCTATTGCCAACTACAAACCCTGTAAAACCGCTACGTGTGGTGCGTGATCAGGTCACTCTGAAATCCTGCTGCCCTGTTCAGGCTCGCGGCTGCACCGAGGTTTCACTTCGTGGTGGGACGTGGTACCGTAGGGGTGTCGCAGGAGCTGTAAATGCCAGCGGACTTCCCGCTTGTGTTACTGCTCCATTGTATTTAATAATGGCTTTTTAATTTACAGAGATAATATTTCAATTTCTGAAGGTGAAACTAAGCATTCTGATTTTAAGTGAGCTGTGTTAGGAGAATAGGGTCATGTCTGTTCCCATTCATTTGAACCTGTTGTAAAATTTAAATTCATGCTCTACTGAGTGAACAAACATTTTAGTGGATTTTGTGCCCATGGGGGTTCAATGGCTCTTGAAAAATCAGCCATGTTTTTAAAGAACAGTGTAGTTAGCATATCTTTTCCAGGGTGAATAATATATAGCCACTTACTTTAAATTTTTTGCAACTAATATACAGCGCTTCTATCAATAACTGTTGTGATTTTCCTCCCTTTGCCATAGATGACAACATGCCACACGGGCCCGTTTTCCTTCAGGAGCCGACCAGTGTGATCTTTCCCTTGGATTCCGAGGAGAAGAAAGTGAAGTTGAACTGTGAAGTGAAAGGAAATCCCAGACCAACCATCGGGTTTGTTAACTGCTTAGTTGCTCTGCAGTGTTGTGCACCCAGAAAGAAGGCATGGCGAGAGCACCACGTATTGAAACACCCTCACAAGATTGACCAGAGTTTAGAAGGTTTATGGGTGAACTATACATAGTCCTGGAGGTTTATTTGTTTGCTCCCACCCCTCTCTAACCCAGAGGTCTCACTGGGAGGAAAGCAGCAGGAGGGAAGGCGAGGGCAGCCCCTGCTTAGCAAAGCAGAGAGGCTGCACGGGGAGCAGGAAAGGGCTGGCAGGCAGGGGAGACACTGAGGGTGAGCACTAAATTATCAGCCCGTGCCCTTTCGGCCTGCTTAGTTTTTGGTACAGCTAAAGTTGCAGTGCCACCGTGATCCTGGTGTAGCTGCCATCCATGCCGCGCACTGCCTGGCTTGCACCAAGGCTGCTCCATGCAGGAGTGTTTTCTTCCTCCGTGTCCCTCAGGGACTTTTCCATGCATATTCCTTGGACAAGCAAAGCCTCCTGCTAGGCTTTCCCCCTTTAAATAGCCTTTCCATAAATTTGAACAAAGCTCTTGACTGTGTTCAGCTTTAAAAAGTTCTTTGAGCTCCTTGAAAAAAAGCTACTACATTGTTGTGCTGCTATTGCTGTTACAAACATCTGTCCTAGCGGATGTAAATATTTTAGACTGACTTTTTTAATTCTGTGCATTTCTCATTTTGTTCACTGAAGTAAATGCCACTTTGAAACAGATTAGAGTCATGCAACCTCAGCCCTTGTGCTGTCTTCTGACACTGCTGTGTATTTAATGCACTAGCCTGTGTTGATTCATTCACTCATGCAAACATATTCAAATTTTTTCTCTGTACTTTCTGATAAAGGGAACTGATCTGAGGCTGCAGCTCCCTTGCACACGCCAGGGAGGGCTGGTAGGGATAACAGTTGCTGTAATTGGGGCAATGTGGTGTTAGAAACCCTCAGTGCTCCAGTTTGCGAAAACATCTGCTGTGAGTGAATTTTCTTAAATTTAAAAACAAACAGACAGCTAAGGAGAGAAAACGAAGCCACTGTGGACTTCAGTGGTTTAAAGATTCTGTTTCAGGGACTTCCCTATGCAAAATGATTAATTTCAAAGAGGAACAGCACTAGCAACAACAATACAAACATTAATCAAATATATGTCAAGGATATTGCTCTTTCAGTGAAACAGTAGAATATTTCCATTCTATTGCATGCAGGAAGCATGCATTTTCATAGTGGTTTATGAATAAGAAGCCAAAGGTATTTAGTTTCTTTTTATTTACTTCATGTTATGATTTCAAATATTTATTAATATTAGCAGAATATAACTTTGATGTTTTGTGCTGTAGGTGGAAGTTAAATGGCACCGGTATTGACATCGGTATGGATTACCGCTACAGCTTGGTGGAAGGCAACCTGTTGATCAATAACCCCAATAAAACCCAAGACACTGGAACGTACCAATGTGTAGCAACAAACCCCTTCGGAACAATCGTTAGCAGAGAAGCAAAGCTCCAGTTTGCCTGTAAGTAACCGCATCTCCGCCTCCTTACAGCCTGCTGGAAAGGCTGCAAGAGCAGTGCGCTGTAACAGCAATTAGAAAACTATTCCAGTTTGTTACATATTATTCTCTGAGCTGTTTGTGTTGTTGAGAAAACATCTTGATTTACAGGGCAAATTTAAATGAGAAAAATATGTCTTGTTTTGATTATTTAGCTAAAATGATGCAGAGCGTTCAGTGCAAATGTGTCTCTTTCTCGAGAGAGAGATCTCCTGGGAAAAGTACCTGGCAAACAGGATCTCACCTGTGATGTTTTCCTTCCTTTGAGAATTAAAGCTTCAATGTGTTTGAAGCTGCACACTCTCTATAATGAGCAACTCCACAGTGACAGTTTTCCTATCTCCCAAGTTCTACTGTAGGTAGAAGTACAGTCAGGTATGGATGGCATTTTGTAACTCCAGGTGTAAAAGGGAAACGAGTAGCTGCTTCATACTTACATTGGGGTAAGCTCAGAACTGCAACTTCTTCATAAGATAAAGAGAACAAAATACATCGTTGTAGGTGTGAATCAGCAATATGTGACATTAGGAAAAGCTGTTGTCCATCGTGTTTGTAACTGCTCTGTGATGTAACCCGGGAAGGGTGAATGTAGTAATTACAGTAGGCTGTGCTCTGAGATGCCATTGCATGCAGGGACAGGAGTTCAAGGAGCACAGTTCCTAAACACGTACAAGCTACCAGGGAATGGGTAGCTAGGCTTTCCGTAGAGTTTAATGAAAAATGTTTTTGTCTGACTGCCCTCTAAGAAGAGCTTATGTGCTCCAGCTACAAAAATATAAAGGTAAAGATGCCAATAAATGCCAAGTTCACACAGTTCAGGAAGGTGATTTGTAATGAGAAATATTACTGTGAGCGAAGTCAAGTCCTCCGTCTCCCTGAGTAGTTTACAATATATTATCAGTTTGCTTATGACCTGCTTGTGTTTTTCCGTGACTGAAGATGCATTTTCACTGTAGATGGGTAATGAACAGCTTCCTCAAGACCCATCTAATAACTCCAGATTTCAGTATGTCAAGGCAATTGCTTCATAAATATTGCTTTATTCTGCTTCTCTGAAGATCACCTGTATCTTAGCAAGCCCAATCTTACAAATCATGGCCTTCTGTGATCTATCAGGTTAAGCCTTGGAAGCATCATTATTCATCGCTAAGCGTTTCAACACTGCTTTTGCTGTGGTCAAACTATTTACAAAAGTCAGTCGTTTAAGGACAGATTTGATACCAGACACTGGTACCCAGCTTAAAAATCTAGGTATGAAAGTAGAAGGGAGACTGCTGATGCTGGCAAATTCAGCTGCCACTGACCACCTGAGGGGAGATAAATCAGCTTCTTGAATGTTTAAATCATTATTTATTAGCTAGCCAGTACCCTGCAAACACAGAGAATTCTGTGTAAAAAAATAAGAAGACAATAGCCAAATTTCACACTTCATCTTTGCTACAAATGCAGAATGTTTACTATATTCTGATTCTCTCTTCTATCTTAATAAATAATATATCTGGCAATAACCTTGCAAGTTTTGTAGTTGACCAAAAAGAAGTTTCATTTAACTGATTCTTCATTAAGAGGACTGAATTCAAAAATGAAGTGGGGGGGGAGGGGGTCAGTTAATGAGGAATGGAATAAATTTATTATTTTAGGTTATTAAAATTTATTTTAGATTAGGGAAACTGCATAATCAGATTAGAGACATTAGGATAAATGAAAGGGCATTAGCATTTATCAAGCTCAGCTCTGGGCTTCCACTAACCAGTTAAGTCACTGGAGGTTATGTAATCAAAGGGATTGCCAGTGAAATTAGCTGGGGGTGTGGAGGGAAATGTAGCCTGGTTTATGTTTATTGCACAAGCCTTGTCTCCAAGACCCAATAAAAACGTGTATCTGTACTAGTAATAATTGTTTGTCAAACTTCCCATCCTGGACCTCGAGCTGAAGCAGCACTATGGGTTAGAATTACTTGCCCATGGATGTTTTTGTTTGCAGTGTTACCAGTTTTGGGTGGGCTGTGTGTGCGTGACCCAGATGGGTGCCTGGGCTTTGAGGATCTGGGACCCTACCAACCCTGCCCCCCCTCACTGCCTTTCCCTGGCTTGTCTGCATCTGCTGCCGAGTCGGGACTGTGTCACCTCCTTGATTTGTGTGTCACCCCTATCCCCTTGACATGGCCAAACCTTTGCTTTTCAGCCTATACTTGATTGCTCTTTCCTTTTTGTTCCTGGGCAAAGTAATTGCCCATTCCTGGCAGACTGATACCTGCTTTTGGGAGGTTTCTTTTCTTCCAGAGTTAAGCTCTGAATCCTGGGGCATCACTAAAATGTGCCCGCTCTTCCTGGGAGAGCTGTGTGATTCTCCTCCAGCTAATCTCTCACTGCAGATTAAACTGTGGCGTAGCTTGAGGTCGGGGAGGTCGGCAAACTTAATCCCTGAAATATGTATTTAGGTTACAAACTCATTATGGCAGAAGTGCTAATATTTCCCTCCAATATGTGCTTTGCAGAACATCGTTGACATTCAGATTTTCCTTTCTTTTTTGGCAATGCCAGGGGTCTCTGAAATCTATTTTCAGAAAGTGAGGGAACTTTGGGCGCAAGTTGACTTACACATAGATGTTATTGCAACCACAGGTCCATGTTTTCCTGCTGTTTAGTCCGTGATGTGGTGCCACTTGGGTTGCTCAGCATCGAGCCCCGAGTGGATGCCAGGGATGGAGCACATCCATGTTTAAATTTGCTGATGAGTTGTTTAAATCATTTATAGAAATGCTAACTTTTTCCCTCCCCCCTTCCTCTACTCATTTCCTTTTCCCTTTTTCTTTTTTTTTTCACCTTGGGCATGTTTTTAACTGTGGGGAATCAAACTATTGTTTCAGCAAACTGTTTCTCCCCACACTCTGGGAGGAATTTGTTTTATAGAAATGTGTCTGCAAAAATAATTGTTATGCATGAATTAGCAGATAGGACTCAGCACTGCGCAGTGCAAATGGCAGCAGAAAATACAATAATAATGTGCTGGTAATGAGAATACTTTGGGGCTTTGACCTACCGTCCCAGAATAATTTCACTGTGATGGTAGAAAAAGAAAATTACTCCCAACATTATACTGAAAAGGATTTTTTTTCCATATTCCCATTGCTAGAGTGATTCCTCCTATATCTTGTACCAGAGCAAATCCCATAATTTTTGCTATTAGTTGCTAAGAAACAAATTATAATTGCTGCTCAGATTCCTTACTGTTGTACCTCTTATTGCCCTGAAGTGCATTCATTTTCTTTGTGGAGATTAAATGATCAGTGAAGTAATTCTTTCAAAAACAATTAACAGTGAAAACATTTTCAGAAACCCACCAAAGGAGCTGCCTCTTCCCGACTAAACAAACAGGCGCACCAACAGGCGCTGTGATCAATCGGTGAATTGATGCCGCTTTTTTAAGCTGAATGCAACATTTGGGACACAAATTAAATCATTTCCACAGTGATTGCTAGTGCCTGGGTGCTCAGGAAAGATGAAGGAAAGTGAAAAATCCCTTTTCCTGCAGAGACTCTGCTAAGAGGGATGCCAAGGGCTAGTTACACCACATTTGACTCAGGGTTGTCCCTTCCTGCTGTGCGCAGAGTCCCTGTTTCCCCAGCTAGGAAAAATAGCATTTCTATCCAGAGAGCGCCCAAGTCTTACCTAAAATAAGGTATTCTTACTGTTTGGTCTCACAGCAGTAGGGTTTGAAGTGATACAGGATATATTCTTTAGTAGAGAACAACCTAATTTATTTGATTTTTTTTTTTTTAATACCTGCAGGTAATTCCCAATGTTTCTCTCCTTTGCTCTGTATCCCTGATCTGTTCAGCATGTGGTTTTCACCATGGAGAAAGCAGCTCCCAACCCTGCCCCTCTGCCATGGTCTCTCCTGGCTGAAAAACTAGGTTAAGTCACTTGCAGCCCTTTCTTCTTTTTTCCTTTTCTTTGATGAATAAGAGCGATGGGGGTGTGCACCAGCAGACAGATATATAACCTAGTTCCTTCTGTGATGGAACGACCCCGAACTTACAAAGAGCAGCGATGGAGGATTTATACGGGGCGTGTTTCCACCCCAGAGTTATAAATAAAGTGTACAGATTATTACTTAAAACATCGCAGGGTATTTGTAAATAACCAGTGCCCAGGCGGGAGTCTAGCAAGCCTATTACTTGTAGGATTTTTAGGATGCCCTCAGGCCAGGCAGCCCTGTCCCCCCTGCAGCACAGTGAGCTGCTGCCTCCACTGCCTTTGAACTCCTGGATTCAGCTAACAGGAGTGCACAGCTGATATTTCTTCCCTGTCTCTATCCATATTTATTAATTTTACCTTTAATATGCAAAATAAGTGATAGCATATAGTGACAGTATATTCTTTGGGGATAAGCAGGCTCTTTAAGAGCAGAGCAGAGCTGCGGGCAGTGCCGCTGAGGCTAAGCGAGCAGCGCTGGATGCCCACGCTGCAGGCTAGTATGGAAACACCTCCAATTTTAGACAGTTTTGCCACAACTGCCCTTCTGGGCTGCAGGAGAACATCTGGCAAGGGGTGGAGACACCCTGTTCACTGTCCTTTAATTAATAATAGCCATTTTAGCTATAGCAATAGCCATTAGTGCAACCAGCAGGACAGAAGCTCTGGAAAAGAGCCAAACTGTGGCAAGGTGTTACGAAAAGCTCAGGTTGAGATCAGAATAATATAAAGATTTCCCCCTTTTTTTGTGATGTTTCTGAATGAAACCCTAAGTATTTGGGTTCTGGTCTCAGGTATTTGGGCCTATTTCACTTTAAAAATAGAATAGGTGTCTATGCATTTAAAGATCTTTTGATACGAGGCTTAATCAGTCATTCTGACTTTTTTTTCTGTTTAAATTAATACTACAATTTTCCGTTCTTTTTATGCATTCAATACATGGTCATAAAGAAAACTGTAAAGTTCCTGCAGTCAGTCTAAGGAGAGATCAAGATTTTGTCTTCCTTTTCCTGCTCTCCCTATAGTTAGGTGAAGAATTTTGTACCAATCTATTTATCAACAAAATTTCCTGCGCTCTCTTATCACGATCCTGAAGCTTTCACAATGCTCGTGTGTTACCAGCAAGTGAGTTCCGGTTCATGGCCCATATGGCTGTTTACCATGGGAATATTAGAGAATCAGTGGACTTCATCTGAAATCTGGCCCATTCTTTGAAGACTAAAAGAGGATAATAATAAAAAGCATGTTAAAGAAATCAGCTGTGACTATTAGTATGTCCTTAACAATAGTATTTAGCCTCTGAGTGTGAATATATTTATGGAATATTTTCCAGAGCACTTTGTCTTAAATGAAAATCCAGGTAGATAGCAAATGAATAACTACGTAGTTGATATTAGAGTTTTATTTTGGCGTTCCCTCAGCATACAGCCCAGCTATCTTCACTGAGCACCACCTCACCTCTGCACATCACTAAGGTTCAGTTTATCCTGACCATCCTTCAGATAGAAGGATACAAAAATAAAAGATGGAAATACACCATAAATTTAGGTTATTGTTTTGACAATAAATGGAATAGCCTGGAAACGTAAAGCAGTACCTTCAGGACTGCAGTGACCCTGCAGGGAACCTGCTTATCGAGTAGAAGTGACTGATATTTCCTGAAAAGACAAAATGAGATGTGACCAACTCAAAACCCGTACGTTTGATAGAAATCTTTCCCTGTTGTCTTACAGATAACTTTAGAATTTGTAGAGATATTTCCTTCCATTAATGTTTTGAAATTGTGATTAAAAATTCCATTTAAAGTCTTGTGCAGAGTTCCTCCTTGCGATTTCATGTGGTGAGCGACCAGCATTCAGATTTTAAGGATAAAAGGTGGCTCTCATCACAGCCAGCCTCTCCCATGAGGAGCATTAGCAGAACCACAGCACGTCCACGCGAGGTGCGATGCACCTCAAAGTTAGCAAAAAACTGTGGTTTTAGCTAAGACTTCTTTAGATTCAGGTTCTTCCCAATTATTTTGAAACATCTAAGCTTTTGGTTCTTTTGTAGACAGGTAATTTCCAGAGCAATCTTACAGCAATCTTAGAGTTTCATAGGATCCATGGACATACTGTTCATGGGAACTTCTAATCACTTCTATGCTGGGGGCCGTGGACAGAAAACTGGACATGGGATCAGGAGGTCTCTGTTATTTTCTCAATTATTAGAATGACTTCTTGTAACATCTCCCCTTTTGGCTCTGAATCCGCTCATTTGTCAAACCGAATAATACAATTTACCTATATAGAAGCAATTATAGATTATCTGTGTGACAAGGTGATGTTTGCAGGTGTCTGGGAGGCAGCAGGACTCCCAGAGCTGCTCAGCCCAGCGCAGAGTGTGTCTGAAGGCTGGAGGTTACCTGTGCTTTTGTAGCAAAATCAGTTCTTATAGATGGCATGCAAGGCCAGTATGCATTAATTTTATCTTAGTGGCTGCTTTTTCATTCTTTTATTTCATATTTTCTTTCTAAAAAGGAAGGAGAAGGGAATTGTAAGCAGCTACATGCAAAGGACGGGGCTTCAAAGATTGTCTCATGGTAGTGTGTCTGTCTGCAGCCGATGTGACCACGTTTTATAACTTGTTAGAGCTGAGCTGTGAACAGAATGAACAAATACCTCCCTCTGCCTAGTGCTGGGCTGCATAATAATCTACATTTTCATAGGCAAGCAGAGTCACCAGATAACCTCTGAGGACCATGATCTGCGTGGGGTGTTTTCCGTTTGTGTTTCCATCAAGAAAGGGGAAATTGTTCCTGGAAAATTCCAGCTCAGCGAGTGTGTGGCACCATTTCACCCAACCTGGGGTCTGCCTTTCCCTTCCTTCCATCGCACAAAGTCAGGGGGTGGCAGAGGGGTCCAGGAGAGAGCTCAGGGTATCAGCGATGCTCCTGCCCGGGTACCACATGTGGGAGAGCCCTGCACAGCACTGCCCAACGCGGATGGAGCTGCCGCACTATGGCTGTCAGGCATCTGCTGTGCGGTAATAAAGTCTCAGAATAATGCATTGTTTTAGTAAAAAAAATAAAAAATCAGAGTGAAGTAATTCCATTGAAGTCAACCCAAGGGAAAATGTCTGCCCAGCTTTTCCAGATTAAGGTAATAAAATTTTCTGAGTCCTCAGCGTTTCGTCTCAAGCAAAAAGCTTGCTTCAAAATGAACTTTTTGAAATATTTCTTGTAGAAAAATGTGTGGTTCTTATGAAGTGGAATGCAAAGGCAGTGAGGGTGGTTTTGGTGCTTTTGGTAACTTCACAGAAAAGAAAAGTTTGAATTTGTGAGGAAACAGTGCCATATGGTGCAGCTTTTAGGAGACCTCCTCTGTCTGGGTAAAATGCAAAGCCTGAGGAGAAGTTTTAACCATGTGGGTAGCCAAGTAAGCCAGGTTTGGGTGGATTTCATTCAGAAAGACTTGACAAGGTTTAAGCATAATGTTCCTGTGAGAAGCCAGGTAGAGATGTTGTGGTTGGAGATGATAGGAGGGCGACAGGAGGATGAAGCCCTCGGAGGTCACGTGAGTCTTCCAGGTGAACATCCGTTCTCATTGCACAGTTTGATTCAGCTTTTGAGACAAAGGTCCCACAAGAGAGTGAATCCCACATCCAGACCGGGGCCAGCAGCTTGGCCAAGGTGCAGGTTGAGTTTGTGATTCTGCCTGTGGCATTAACCAATGCCCAGGGTCACAGCATCGAAGTAAGGTCCAAGCAGAACATTTCCAAGGGAGGAGATGAGCTGGGAGAATGACAGAGGTTTGCCTCTTAAACTTTTTTTTTTTTCCTTCAATTAAATAGAAATCCCAGCGAAATTTCTGTTCTAAAGGTCAAATTAAACAGCACTCATCCCCGGACTTGTAAACTGTTTCTCAAATCAGTGACTCTAAAAATTATTCATTAGAACACCGGCTCTTAAACTAAAATTCTATTAAGCTCCCTATCAAAGGAGCTTTTATTCGAGGCTACACAGTCAGCTCCATGGGCTCGACGCAGCAGCAAGGACACAGACAGAAGAACTTAATCTTTGTGTATTTGTGAAAGGGATGACATAAAACCCTGCTTTTAAAAAGTCAGGCACAGGTTTTATAGAGACAGTGTTTAGAGATATTAGAGCCATAAATATCAGGAGGCAAATCTTGTCAAGTGCTTCGAGAGCAAAGAGCTCTAATGCTTTTGTGGGTGCTAGTCATCAGTTAAAGTGCTTTCAGGCTGCCTTCATATAGACAGGCTATGATTTCTTCAAAGCAATGTCCTCTAAAGTCTGTAATTGATTGAGATGCACTGGAATCTCATCTTTAAGACTTTTTTTATGGCCCAAATTAGCATAGTTTATAGTCTACATCCAATGAAGTCATATTATTCCATGGGCAGTGATGCAAATTACTTCTTTTTCCATCTGTTTGTGTATTTTTGTCCAGGATATGAAAGCATTCTCTGTTGTCTGTATTAGAGTTAATGCAAATCTGATGGAAGCAATTTGGAAGACGGCAGACGAGCCCTGCCTTGATAGCCCGTTCTTCAGTCAGTTGAAAGTAGGAAGACTTGGCCCACGCTTTCATTCAACAAAATGTCATTCCCAGCCTGTGCAGAATCCCCTTGAGATGAAATCATGTGGTCTTTAATCAAAAAATTCCCATTGACTTTGATTCAAGGACTAAACATGACCTTAAACATCATCTGAAATTTTAGACTCCCGGGATCATCTTAAAATTACATCAAGGGTATGAGAATTATGCTCAGTAAATCTCTTTAGGTGGTGATTGAAAATTGACTTTCGTTTTCTTGGCTGAATATATGTACTTAAGTGAATTTTAGGTTTCTTTCGTACACATGAAGAGGTAGCTGCCCTTTCGCTGCGTCATTACTTGATTCCCCACATTTTGCAGTGGCTGGGGGCGTGTCTGGGGGGATGGTGACATTTCTTTGCTCTTATTGGGCCTACCTAGGGATAATATTATACATTTCCTGTACAGCCTGCCTGCTTGCTCTTTCTTCATTAATCCCTAAGTCTGTTATATCTGAATTTTACTATGTATGTTTTACATATGTTGTATTCTTGTTCTTGGTTCTCTTTGTCGTACTCAAAACCACATTTGCTCCATCGCAAACTTATATCGCCAAGAGCAACTGAGGACTTGGGTTTATAGCTCTGAGGTTTGTTTTCAGTCTTCCTCTGCTGTCAGCTGGTGCTAGTGCCCAGGTTACGGTCCCTTCATTTTCCTTCTGCCAAATACACCCTTTATAGAAGTTCATTAAATCGCTCCCTCTGTAAAAGGAATAATCCATCTGACACTTTTGATAGACATAGACATTATGCTTTGCTACCCACTTGGTATTAACATTCCTTCACTACAACAGTAGCACTGATGTGTCATCAAATTCCCTTTACAGCAGTCTCTGGAGATAGACTTTAGGTAAAATATAGGAGTATAGCAGCAACTAATATTTTTTCTCTATGCCTGAATATTAGTCATATTTGCTTTTGGAAATTAAGATTCAGTGATGTATGAAGAAGTGCTTGATGGATGAATGTTTTCGACAGAGTATTGAAAAAGGAAGAATTCTTTCGTATCAGTTAAACAAGCATAAGGATAATAGATTTAAAAAATAGCTTTGACACTGCTTTCCTAATCAGTAGGAAAAATGTTAAATGTAATGACAAAGGGCTCACTAATGGTGTGTGAGTTTTTGACAGTGTGTCATTCAGGCAAATGTGCAGCAGTGCTGTTTTCTACATGGCAGAGTCACAGAAATTGGCTTTCCAAAGGACAAGCAGACACCTGTCACCATGGATTTGAATCATTTACCGCTCATGTAATTTTCTGCAACATTTTGGTAGTTCTAAAATAGCCCTCCTCTATCTAGAGTTGTCTCTTAATTTGAGAACTGGCATAATTGCAAAATCATTCTGGATTCCAAAAATCTGCTATGCATTAGGCGGGGGAAAAACTAAGCAAGCTTAAGAAGAAACGTGGAAATGCTCTTCTGGCAAACAAAGAAAGAGAGCTAAAGCAGAGCTTAGCTTTCATAAAAATAGGACTTTCTCTGTCAAATCACCAATGACCTGAGACTTGCAGCCTCCTAAGGGAAGTCTCCTTGTATCGGTCGTGTTTCCAGGGCACACCGAGTTCAGCACTGAATTATTTCCACATTGCAGTCAATAACAGGAACCAAGTGGACCTGCACACGGGCAGTGTAAACATTCTGCTTGAGATCTTAAAAACGCAGCAATCAGTGGAGCTATAAGTGAAAATGCTTATAAATACTCACAGCAGAGGTCAAATATTATACTGCTGAGTGCTGCCCTGGATGCCCAGGACCAGGCAGGGAAGGGAGCTAATCGAGGCTTGCTTTCTTGCTGGAACTTTGATTTAACCTATGAAATTTTGCTTTCAACAGGCAGCCTTTTTTGCAAGACTTACCTAGTGATTGAGAAAAAATTACCCAATTTCTTGTTTCTTTAATTTCATAAATAAAGTACAAATCTAAGTAGGCCCTAATAAAAGGTATAAGGCTGTAACTCTGTGTTGCTTATAATTCAATTTTCTTTGCTATAAAGACTGATTTTTGTACTTAAAAACTTGGGGAAATTTTTAATTACTCCAGCCAAAGTTGGATAATTGTAAGTATGAAAAGCCATATGTCTCTGATTAAAATTTCCATATGCCATTTACTGAGACAAACTACCAATTCTTGAAAGGCTTTGGATCATTTCACATTTTTTAAGCTTATATTAAGCCACGGTGGAAGTTTTGGAAGGAGATCATTCACTAGCCTACGCAGAATGGATTGGTGCTGAGGTTGGGTGTGTGAACAGCTGCTGCTGGTGACTTCTGCCCTCTTGAATATTTCTGAGGAATAAACATCTAGATCAGCCTGGCGTCACTGTCTTGTACCAGCGTAAGTTTTATTACTAAATGATGAGGCGGAGGTTTTATGAAGGTCACAGAAATCTAGTAATACGATAAAGGACATTATATTAAACGACAGGTCCTAGTATACCCGTGCTAATAACACACAGTGCTCATCCAGTGCCTTTCGACATTCAGTGTCAGGTTTTTGTACAAATATTAGCTGTTTCCGTCTCTTTTGAGATACATGGTTTAAGTGTTCAGCCACTGAGATGTGCAAACTTCGACAGAGAAAATTTAAATGACTTTCGCAAGGTCACGCAATTGTTGGCACAGAGTCGGTGGCACAAATCAATGTAATTTTTCAGAGATTAAGTGCATGTTGCTTTATACGCCCGTGGGTCTATGCAGCCTGATTTCGTGTTGGTTCTGTGGAAAAGATCAAGTCTGGGGAGCATCCTTGCTCCTGCCCTCAAGTCCTGAGTAAGTGTGACTGGACCTGCTGCATTTCTGCTGCATCTCCCTGTTGCAGCCTCCTGTTTCCACTGAAAACATTGTAAATCTCTTTATGTATAGCAGAGTGCTGGTAGCTTATAAAATATTTTAGGTTGTTTATTTTTTCGGGGGAGTCCTTTGTATAGAACTGTGTGCTCCCAGTAACTTTTGGAAGATATTAACCACCGCAATTGTTAAATTGTTACTGTTTTCTTCGATGGTAATTTGTCTTAATCAATTTGACAAATGCTCACTAAATAGAGAGAAAGAACATTCAAATAGGGCTTGTAGCATAAAATGTACGTATTTTTTTGTAACAATCATGCAGCTATCTAATCTTAATTATTTGAAATCACAGCTTTAAAACAAAAGCCTGCTTTCAGCTATTAATTGATGTGTCTCTTTTTTTCGTTTTCAATCATTAATAATCACAACTTATGAAACAAGACTGCACAATTCTTGCAGCTCAAAAGCCATACAAATTTGCATACAGAACAATTTATGGGGATTCAATATACCTACTTGAGATTTCTTCATTTCTGTATTTTAATGATAGCATCATATTTTTATCAGCTGCAGTAACTTTTAATTGTTTTTTCCTTTTATTTCATTTAAAAATAACCATCTAGTAATAATGTGCAAAAATTGTTTTTTATGTCTATGAGTGTATGAAGAGAGAATCATCATTGGCAATCAGTATTTTGCTGCCATTTAAATGATTTGCTTTTGAAAAAAAATTACTTTTTTTTTTGTAGCATAAAATGTACTTTTTGCTTCATGCAAGTGATCTAGGCTTTTTCCATACAGATTTATGCTGCCCTGAGTAGGTAGGGTATTTTTGCATTCTTCTTGTATCAGCAACACTGTGTAATTTCTTTTTGGATCCAATCAGTAGAAACGGTTATTTCTTAATGCTGAGATATTTTTTACCTTAGAGCTACAAAAATATCCAAGGCAAATGGGTGTCCTTTCCCCACAAGTCCAGGCAGGGCTAGCGGCCGCAGCAAGAAGTTTCAAGTTGTGTTAGCAGTCTTCTCATGTTTGGTTTCATTTAGGAACGTTTTTATGTATGCTGTTTTCTATTTTTGATCCCTGCCATGGTAGATCACTATAATTGAAGTAATTCCCACCCTAAAAAAAATTAATTAAGCCACAAAGATGCCTGCATGATGAAATTTAATGAACTTCCCATCTTATTACTTCCAGTCATTGCTGTGCATCATCTTGTGCTCTCTTTTTGTTTATTAAATCCTTGTTGCGTTATATCTAACATTTAACAGTAAACTCTTAAAATACCTCTGTCTTTTCTATCTATTATAAAGTGTTTAGCGCCCTGCGGGGAACTGTAAAACAATTAATCATAATGTGATTATTTGCAGGTTTCTCACGTGCTGTGTTGGCAGGTCCCAGCGGGCACATCTCGGGGGCTCTCGGGTGTAGTGCTGGGCTTCAGGCTGAGGCTCTCGCGCTGCTTTTGTGTCCTCCTCCTCCAGCCCTGTGCTTCAGGTGCCTGGACACAAGATGGACTCAATACCCTCTGTTACTGGCTGTATTTTCACTAATTTGTCTCTAATTGCGCCCAGCTACTGAAGTGCAGCTTGTGCTTGCACAAAGGTGGTCTAGAAAGGTGGTCCTGATGGGCAAGCACCGAAGGTGGTGACCTCCTGCCTGCCCTTGCAGTTCGTTCCCGTGGTGGATCCTCTTCGCTCGCAGCGTGTCTCATCTCTCAGTTTCTACAATTTTTGCTTCCCACCACTAGTTTTGGTTCCCTCCTCCCCCAGGAGGTTAGCAGGCACTTTAACAGATGGTGTTGTTTCCTCGAGGAGATATTTCTGCACATAAACCAGGCCGTTTTCATTGCCAGCCTCCCCTCCCCCTGATCGCAAATGGTTTTCTTCTCTTTTTGTGCTCAGCAGTTTTCTTCCCCAAACACGGGTCTATCAGGAGGTAGTGATCTCATCGGCACTGTGTGCAGGAGAAAATAGGTCTGCTAGTCCTTTACTCCTCCTCTTCAAATACATTGTTAGCATCATTAAAAATTCACTGGATATTTGTATCATGCAGTGCTGAGGCCTGTTCCTGGTAGAAAACTGATATAAGCCTTTGTGGTCTTGATGTATAACTTAGTTCTCAATGTAATGGTTGGTAGCTGATTAAGTTATAATGCTGCTGCAGTAAATGAAGGCCAAATAATTGAATGATATGTCACTGGCAGTCCCATGCAAGTGCTGCAACGTTGCTAATCATATCTATATATTTGCATGATGCTTAATAATTTTTTTTGTTTCGGTCATTTCATGTGATTTCAGTTCTTGAGCCTGGAAAGTTGCTGTGCTAACACATAGGGAACTCTACCATTTCTTGAATGAGAGCATTTGCAATTTAAATGAAGTAAATTACCTTTTAAAATAAAATACGAAGCAAAATACAGGTCCCTTCCATTTTTGTTTCCAGTATAGGTCAGACTGATGACCACGTGCCAGTCAGGGTTTTAGTGTTATCTGAGCGAACAGCCACCACCAGTCTGTCATTAAGTGCCGGAGTGCCAGAGAAGATAAAGCTGAAAATGGCAATAAGCTGTTTGGTCCGGCCTCCGGGCGAGATAGCTGCACCTTTGGTATTCTCGACAGCTTTTTGTCTAACCTGTTTTCGATGACAGTGGTGACAACTCTTAATTTTATGCTCAGCTCTCCACAGTTACAGAAAAACATTCCCAATGTGTGACCTGAATCTCCCTGGTTGCAAATTAAGCCCCATCTCACCCACACAGAGGATATATTTGTCCCTTTCTCTTTGCAGCAAACTTTGCCGCATTGAGCACAGTTGTTATATCTTCCCTACATCTTTTCTCCAAACTAAATAACCCTAATTTGTTCACTTTTCTTTTTCTTGTAAGCCACATATCTAAATTTGAAGTTGCTCAGATTACCATCCACTGCTTTCTCTCTAGTTGGTCCCTCCTCTTCCTTAACCAATGGACCAAAACCAGGGAAAAGAGGCCTCAAGCTGAGACCTTTCTAATGCTCGGAAGGAAGATTGCTCCTTGTTCTTAATGGAGGGTCTGAGTGCTCCGTGTTCCCGCTGAGCTCCCAACGTGCAGCCACTGCTCCTCGTGCAGGTGGATGCTCCTTGGACGTCGCATTCCCTCAGGGGCAGCTTTACCTTCCCACCCTGCTTCCTGCCATCCTTCCAGGACTTCTCGTGTCCGGAAAGCCCACAGAGCAATGCAGTAATTGCATATGGAGTGCGAGTGAAGATGGCCTCATGGAGGCCTTGCATAATCCCACTGGGTCTCTCTGTGTTACTCCTCTCTGTCGATTCCACCCCCGTTACCGACATCCCTCTGTGCATTCAGCACTTGTTTATGTCACAAGATCATTTCATAAGTAGCTGTCTCATTTTTCTTTATACCTTTTCTTGCTTTAAATTTGCCTGTAGCGAGGATCTTCCTACTGTACTAATAAAACTAGCATTTTGGACGTTCATTTTTTATACTCTCAATTCTCTCCTTCAGTCACTGGGAGCTCTTAGTGTTTCTTGCCCACTCGGTTGTGGGAACTTGAGTGATGCCTCCGGTGAGGAGCGGCTGCTCCCAAGCTCAGCGAGGGATCTGCCCAGAAGGAAGCGCTTCCATTGGGGTTTCTGACAGGCTGTATGCACAACACAGCTTCCAGGAAAGCATGTTCAAGAAGGGACAAAAATTAAGCCTTAATCTTTCATCCTTGTAACATTATAATGGCGTTCCCAGTGGTTCCCACTGTTAAATATTTATCACCTGTGTGTTTTCTCTGGTTCCCAATCACACTGAACAACAGGTCTGCAATTGCCAAACACTGGCTCAGCTGCATTAAAAGCAGGGAAAAAATGGAAATTGCCAGGAACAGCTCAAGGGCGACTCAGTGTGTGGCACCCCAGCTGGGCCCAGTGTGGTCACACCAGTCACAACAGTAGGTTCCTAAGACTCAGGATGAAAAGAGGGAGCAAGGGAGATGCATTTCTGCACAGCCCTTGAAGAAGAGCAAAAGGAGGGGAGAGGAAGGAGAAATGTAGCTGCTTTGGCCAGTTTTCCACAGGCAGCATCCTCCTCCTCTGTGCAGTCCAGTCAGATTTCTACCAGCATCTCTTACAAGTCAATATTCGTTTTGTATCTCTGACAGCAAAATCCTAATGAACATGCAATCATTCTCGTTAAGAAAAGAACAATTCTCTTTAAATGCAATCTTTCTGTCTTGGCAGATCTTGAAAACTTCAAAACAAGGACAAGGAGTACAGTGTCAGTCCGCCAAGGTCAGGGGATGGTGCTGCTCTGTGGACCACCACCGCATTCTGGAGGTAAATCCGCTGTCTTCTATATGCTTTCCATGTTTCGGGCAATATACAAGATTTTTATTCTCTGGATATATTTCAGAAAGTTTTTAAATGGTAAACTTTAAACCTGAACACTGTGATAGGGCCAGCCTGACAAAATAGTTCATTCTGAGTGGTTCTGTTGGCGATCTAAATGTATGGTAGGCCTCTGTTGGGTTTAGATGTAGAGAAAATGTTTACAAATGCACGCAAGTATGTGTTTAGGAGATGAAGTGGTGCAAACTAACACATTTGTATGTAGAAGATATGACCAATATTGAACTTTCAGCAGTCATTCCGTATATCACCTATGTGTGTCTTCCAAAAAAAGGTGAAAGATTGCTGATAGAGCCACTTTGGTGTATTATTTTCTGTATTACTTTAATTTTTCAAATGCTCATTGTCACTATTAGTTTGTCTCCTGAATATTCAGGCTTGATTACTGATTATCCAGGTCTCATATGTAGTTTTATTTTTGAAATAGTAGTACGCGTTCTTCCCTCTCCTTTTTTTTGGGAGGGAGAAGCAAAGGAGAGAAGAAAATCATGTGCCACCAGATTACATAGCGACCTGGAAGATGCTCACCACTGTTTTCTGTGTTGTTTTTGATGTCTGTATCTATTTTTCTGGAAATCATAACTTGAAGCTCCAGGTAGAATGATGGAGAAACTCTGCTACCTGAAGTCTCTAAAATCTTCCCATTCTTCACTATCATTTTTGTGTCTGATGATATATTTAAATCCATTAGAATTATAATACAGAATGATAGTGACTATAGCTCAAGGCTCATTGAATGTCCAAAGATACAGACTCTGTTCTCAAAATGATTCAACCTCTCTTTTCATAGCAGTCACTGTTATCTCTAACGCTTCAGAAAGATTTGTGGCTTTTTTGGAGAAACAGAATGTTGTAATAGCAGACAGACTGCAGAATTCTGAGTTTTTAGAATGGCTTTATGGGCATGTACTCTTGTAAACTATACTTGTGTCACAAAATGACTGATCCCCTCTTAAAACCTCACTAAATTATCTTCTTTATGTCTGCCATGTTTTATACTGACTATAATAGTGGAAATGGCATGTGTGTCAGCGAACGGTGACGGGGCAGTGGCCGTCCCCGGCGCCCACGCCGTACCTGCCTGCCGCGTCCGTATATCTCTGCCTTGTGCTGTGCACGTGGAGAGAGCGCTGCGCTTGAGCAGACAGGAGGATGTGCTCCGGACACGGGAATGCCCATGGAGCGTCGTGTGGGGTTCAACGAGGGTTACATGTTTCCGATCAGGCCAACCTAAACGTTGCCTGGTTCAGTGGATTTGCGTCACACACTTCTGTATTCCCTGAGCGTTTGTAATAGCAAAGTGTCCTAACCTTCATTAGCCTAAGTGATGGCGAGTTAATGACACAGCGCACTGAATTTAGAGCCTAGAAGAGGGAGAAAAAGAAGTGAGGGAGGAGTCGACCCTCCTTGACATCAGGGGTGTTTGCCACTCTCTAATCTGTGGTAAATTTGTCTCTTTAATAGGTTGTTTTAAGTCTTTAAATATAACAAAACCCTATGTCATCCTCCTGTAAACCCTAAATTTTAACAGTGATATATATGGTGTTCTCTAGGTTCTAAATATATTCCTTTCTGTTAAGTAGCAGCTAACGAGGACACGCAGAGAGAACACTCTGCAGTAGCTGCTGCCATTGCGGGTCCTGAAGTGATTTGTTCGCCTCTGACACATGTAACATCCATCAAACACTATTCCCCGACTAGAGCCAGCGTCATCGATTCTGGTGCTCAGATGAGGGGGTTAACAAGGAATTTGTATTAATGGTAGTAAAAAGAAAGCCAACAAAAAGCTTGCTGCTTTCCTTAAGTCGCAGACAAGCACTCACCCCCTTAAGATCATTTTCCCTTTAGAGGAATCTGCAGCCCTGCTTTGAAATCTGCCTGTCCTCAGAGCCCTTGCTCATCGCTTTGAAAATTGCTTCGCGAGCCACTTGCTGCTCTCCTGCTCTCCCTGCCCGCACGCACCGCGGCGAGCGCTCGCGGAGCCCCTTCCACCCCGAGCAGCTGGCGGGAGACGCGGCCGCGCCGGCCCCGCTTGCCTGCTGCCGAGACACAGCAGAATTAGAGAAGAGCTGGAGGCTCCCGGGTGTGCGAGCGTAATGACCTGTGAGCTCTGCGAGCGCTTACAAATCAAGAGAGCTTTTAATTCTGAATATGCGCAGGGAGACCTCACTGAAAGCTTTGGCTGGGGATAGAGCCCCTTTGGGAGATCTCTGCTGGCCACACAAATAAGTGGAGAGTTTTTACAGTGCCAAGAGCGCTCTGGCTTTTCAGCTACTTCTGTTTCATACGTGTGCATGTGTGAAACCTGGGGAATTTTATTGCCATTTGTCGCAAAAAAATAGTGTTAAGTGCCCATACGGTGGGCCCAGCAAGCAGGAGACACAGGGGGCAGAAATCAGGCAAATTTGTATTTACCTCCTCCACAAAACTATCTTTTCTTTTTTTTTTATTTATTTTAATTTTTTTTCCTCTGGGAGCCCATGCAGAGTTAGGGACACTGTGTGCGAGCAGTGGAAAGGAGAGTGAATTCCAGCCTTTCTTCCCTGTGTGCATTTCCATGGATAGATTTGTTGAGATAAAATTCAGCTTTGAAAACTGTTCTACATTTACTTAAATAATTTGGAGAGACATTTTAGTGCACATGTACTCATTGGTGATACAAAAACATTTGGAAAGGGGCTGAATTTCTTCCCATTTTCAGAGCTGGGTACAGGAAAGCGCCTCCGGTGGCGGTTGGATCCGCGCTTTGCTGGTGCCCAGCGAGGCAGAAGCTGAAGGGAAATTAGTTCCTTGTCGTTTGGATGGGAGGTGGCTGCCTGCGCTGCCGTCGTCTATGATCTGCCCTCTTCCAGCTAGAAAACGATCTTAATTATATCAAGCCAGATCCACAATTAGTCTAAATTGGTACTGTTGCAGTTTTGTAACTGAGCTGGACTGCAGCGCACTGGTAGTTGTTTCTGTTTTGCATAAAGCATTTAGTGGAAAGTCAAAACAGTTCCAATTAATTCAGATTGAGCCCCTTGTTCTGCAGGAATTAATTTTCTCAGTAGAAACAAATCTTTTTTTTTTTCTTTTTCTTTTCCTTCCTCCTCCTCTTTTCTCTCCTGCCAAATCCAGAAATGCTTGGAAGGGGTGAGTTTTACAACTGAAAACTGCAAAGCTAATGCTTTTCGGCCCTGCGGATTACATTTCACTTAGCCCAGTACACGCGTCTCAGTGTCGCAGGAGCTGCTTGCTAATAGTCCCTGCTGTGGCCACAGTGACTTCCTGTTCAGGGCAGGGTAGATGGAGATTGGAATGAGAATATCGGGTGTCACAGGGAAGTAACTGCACGGCGGAAAACCCGAGCGTTTCATTGGCAACTCCCAACCCAAGGAGTCCTTGGCGTGTTTGCAAACTAAAGCTGTAGCGATCCCTTCCTTCCCAGCCCATGGTATGTCACCACTGGGATATAACACTGCAACTAGTTGGTGTTGTCCTGCACCAGGAAAAAAACATTCAGGTTAGGAACAGAAAATCGTGTATCTAGTTGAAGGTGCAAGTGGCATTAAGATAGCGAAAATGCAATTACTTATTTTGGAATGTGATTACGACTGCAAACCTAACTTCATCAGCCTCGCAAGAAGTGCCTGGGGACATTCAGTGACCAGTGCTGAAGACTAGGGGTGTCTGTGAAAGCCATCTGCATTACAGCTTTACCTGTGGTTCTCAATTTGTGACTTTAGTTTTTGTTCTGCATCGAAAAAGGCATCCCTTAAAAGCAAGGGAAGCTTTTCAACCCAAGAAGAATGGCTACAGCTAAGAATGGAATTATCTTGGCCCACATACATTAGTTGTTGAGGCGTTTTTTTTCTTAATGATGCTAAATAAAGAGCTCTCCACTATTTAAATGTTACTAGCAATTTCTCCTAAAAATGAGTCCAAATGATTAACAAGTATTTTCAGCATAACAAAATGGACTAAACACAGCTTGCACAGAATAATTGGGCCATCTCCATGTGTTTTCACAATTCTTATGTTAATATTGATGGGACATTCACCATATGAGCCTAGCTGCTTCCCCTCACCCCTTTTCCCTTTGATGAAGAACTGGGTCTTTCTTGCAATGCATTTCCAGCAGGGAGACACCGTTTTGGCAGCTCAGTGCATTGTGGTGTTACATTTTGTTAAGCAGCATAATGATGCGGTCGCTGGTATGATGGAGTGCTTGCTGAGTGCTGAAAAGTGGGGAGGTAAATGTTCATCTGGAGCTCAGGAAGCCATTGGAATAAAATCCAGGATGCAGAGTCAAACATTCACTTTTATCGCATCTTCTTCTCTTGGCCCTGTTGCTGGCAGAGCCCGTGATGCCCATCCTGCAGGTATTTACACACCTGCTTTTTCTTTTTTTTCCCCTTCTCTGTGCATTCACTCATTCGTATAAAGTCAGTACAAAACAGAGAAGTAGTGAAAAGCATCTGACTTGTAGGCATTTTCCTGCGACAACTATCTTGCGCGTATAGGGTTTTCCAACACTATTGCTACTGTTTTGGATTTTTTAGAAAAAATTAAAAGGCCTAAGGATGGTTTGGGGCCATCCTTGGGGTTTGGGCTAGCTCTGAACCCCACAGTGGCATTAAAAACTATGGTGTGGGAACATGATGTAAAGTGCACATAGAGCAGCAAGAGGAGCAGGACAAGCAGAGGTTTCAGTGATCACCTTGTTGATGTGGCAGACGGGAGAGGGCAGTTGAGAACTGTAAATAAGAATTCTGTATATAAAAGCATAGATTTATGGGCTTAGTGTTACTTGTGGCCTGGACACTCTGCTTGTATTAGGTATTCGCATCACGCTGGCTCTTCCGGGACGGTGAGGAGCATCACAAACTTTCCGTGACTTTTTTTTGATGAGACCCGTTGTGGTGGCTCAGCATTTCTGAGATGAGCCCTCTAATTTGGATGCCATAAAAACAATGCTATATGGCTTTACATTTTCAAAGCACTGTTAGATCAATACCATCTGCCGGCTCCTTTCAGAGGAGCCGTATGAATAATTGATTTGGGGGGACTTGATGGCCAAAAGGGGAGAAAGAAGAAGACTACGACAAATAAATTTGGGTTGTCTGAAGTATGTCATTACATTTTTTTAAGCCTTTTTATTGCATTTTGGTATGTTTAGAAACAATCATTTCAAAATATAAAACATAATTTAAAGCTGTTGGTCTAAACATTGTTTCTTTCGAGGGGGAGGTATAGTTTAGCTTTTCTTGTTTACTTTTTGCACTATAGATAATCAGATTCGGCAAGTTACATTTGGTTGGCAAGATAGTAAAAAATATCCTGCAAAAAAAAACAAAAAGTAAAATAATCATTTGTATTTTTCAGGGCTCTGAATATATGCTGCGTTCCATAAAAGATATGCTGAGGTCACTGTCCTTTTAAATTTATCTGTAAAATAAAATAAATAGTTATTTAAGTCAAGGAAACTGGGTCATGTGGCTGCCACCTTAACTAGATTTATTTGGTGTTCAGGGCAGGTTAGTTAATTATTTAGCTATTACAGTTTTCAAGTGTCTTCTAATATCCCCAGTCTTTCATTGTGAGTTTAGAGATTAAAAAAATACCATTGTATAAATGTATGCAGCTTTTCCTTGTAGGGATTGGCAACACAACCATAAACATGGAGAACACCCAAGCTTGTAAATCCCTCCCTAAAATAAATTACATGACATTCCCCCTTTGGGAAGATAAGTGCGGATTTCACTTGGGAGGGCTCTCCTTCAGGCTTCGCTTGGCCTGTCATTGCCGAAGGAGCTGCGTTCTCATGACACTTGCCTCTGCCCCTGTGGGAAAATCCCATAGAGTGAAAGCTTCAGCTTTCCAAGCACTGGGAGAAGCGATGGATTTATGTAGAGAACCGGTGGAAGAGTCTTATTCTGCTTGTCCTCTTCGCTGCTCGTCACATCTATAATGTATTTATTGTCACTTCTCCTAATTTATCTTCATAAACTCTGGAAGAAAGCAGTAAGCTTTGACCTTTGGAGGTAGCTGAGTGCTTTATGGAAAACCTGCTGATGTTTCCAGAGGAGCCATCTCCTCCTGGCAGCATGCCTAGGGTCCCTGCAGAAGTCCTGATGACCTGGGACCTGAATTTTCCCAATTTCTAGTTCTCAACCTTTATTTCCTCTGTTATTTCCAATTTTTTCGTCCAATCAATAATCTCCTGCTGTTAGTCCTGTTGGAACTACCCCGTGCAGTGAGGCTCTGGGAGCTGCAGTCTTGACAGGGAATTATTTTCACATCTTTTCACACACGAGATGCACTACTAAAGGTTGGAGGTTTATTTTTTTCCCCTGTTCTCTCTTGCCTTTTTTTCCAATAGCCCAGAGAACTTTTAGTTCTACTGCGCAGCTTAATCAAGTAGAACTAACTAAATTTTGGTATTTGACAGGAGAGATGGCAATTCTGATTTCGTCTCAATCTCAGCCGTTCCTGCTGCATGGTAGGTAGTGAAGTGTAGACACCAGACATGTTTTCAGAAAGCACTTTCCTGATTGCAGGGGAGCTAAGACCACTTCTGAGCTCTGCAGAGAAACGACTAGTGCAGGGATTCTCATTCAGTTTCTCCCCCTGCTGTTTTTTAAGCAATGATGGGCACTTCATGGACTGCAAACAGTACAAATGTTTTGGTTGTAAGTAGGGCTTATGGCCCATAGTATGGGTTGGATGGTTTGAGGGTTTTATTTCTTAATCTAGTGCACAATTTAGGTCTTGTATTCTTACATGCTTATAATAGCTCCAGCTGCATAATATAAGGAGAAGGGAGAAAAAAAAAGTGGGAAAACGAAAATAGCACAGAAGGGAAGAAAACAAAAAAGTTATCGGTCATTTTCACATCTCAGGCCACGAGATCGCAGAACCACTGTGCCATCCCTACCTTAACCTTACTACAGCACCCACAGCTTGTCCTCTTTCATTTTAAGATGAACATTGGGAGAACTTTCCTTCCTGAACATCTTTGTATGTCTTTACTGCTTGCTCAGATTTGCTTTAGGTTAGTGAGAAATTAATTTAGTTTGGAGATTGTGGCAGGTGGATAGACAACACGGCTGTAGAGGTTCGATTTCTCTAGGAAACTAAGCAGAAACCCTGCAGAGCTGGGGGCAAGTGCTCTTTCGTTGGCTCAGCTATTCACCAAAATACTGGATCACTGAGCAGCCTTTCACGAGTCACCCCGGAGGCCAGAGTGGAAACAGGAGCAGGTGAGCTGTTCCTGGTGCCTGGGATTTGAGGGGAAAGAAAAAGAAGAAAGGTGCCCTTGCTAGAGCTATTTTGCATCCACACTAGGCAGTGATGCTCCGGTACCCAGAGCGGTGCAGGAAACTTCGTACAGGAGAGAGGGGCAGGAGCAGGGCACATTCAGCTTAGACCCAGGCACATGAAGCCCTCGTTTCGATGAGAGGTAACGGGGAGCTGTAACTTCCATTTTGAAGTGCATCGCCAGTCATTTATTTTTTATATTACACTACAGTCACTGTTTAAATTATTAAGAGCAAGAAGTAAAAAGCTTCTCAGGAGATAGAAATGGATTAGATTAAAATTAATCTGACATAATCCTTTTCTTTAAAAATGCTGATTCAGTATGTGTATGAGTTTATCAGCATACTCAGGGATAACGGAGGGAGATAAAATCTCCCCTCACTTGGGAGGGCGATGTTCTCTGGTAGCTCCTGAGTGCCTCTGCTTTGGGGTCAGCTGGACAGACGCCAGGTTGGGAACACAGGGGACATAGGATGCTGTTTTAATTCGGAGTTTCATGGAATTAGAAGGATTTGTGATAACATTTTGTTGCAAGCAAGATGGGGATGCCTTCACCCTCAGCGCACCGTCCACTTCCAAGAGAAGAGACTTCTCTTCCAAGTAAATCCCTTGGAAGTACTGAAATAACAGGGAACATGACATTACTGGAGTTTTTTTCATTTGTCAGTGTCAGCCTACAACATCTTTACAAAGGAGCAATCCACAAGCTTGCCATGTGGCTCATTCTCTACGATGCAGTCACTACGAAGCACCAACGGAAATGGTGTTGGAAGGGGTGGAATAGCCAGAGGGTGGTGAGCACTGGTGGGTGAAATCCCTCATCTGACACTCAGTCAACGGGCAGTGGTGAAAGTTGCGGCATCTTGTGATCTCTCTATCAAATAATTGGAGATGGGAGCCTAGCTCCCAGCCGTCTTCTGAGCCCCTTGCAACCATCGTCATCCCCAGCGTGTACCTGACTGTTCCAAGCAGAGCTGCTGGGGAGCCCAATGTACTTGTGAGTCTGCTGAGAACATCGTCATAGAAAGTAAGTTATTGGCACAGATGCAGTATTAATGTAGCTTCACTGCTGCAATCAGGTTTGTTTCTCCAGATCCCTGGATGTATGTACAGCTTGCTTTAAGTCAGTCACCCTGGCTGCACCATTGTGCATTCCTGGCAAGGTAGTATTTTATTCTCGAAAAAAAAAAAAAATGGTTACGATGAAAATCTTAACTTTGACATTTTCTGTTATCTGATACATATGTCCACATATGCAGCTGTAATGTTATATGAAAATAATTCCACAGTCTCTCTCTTATTTGAAAGAAAAAAATCTGTCTTTGAGATAAAACAGAACTGTAGAAGAGTTCAACTTAGGGGAAGTTTGGGGGGATTTTAATCATCAAGGAAGAGAAAAGAAGTATTGCAGCCTAGCAATGTAACATCATTTAAAGACGGTGTATATCAAAGCACCGCTTATCTATGGAATATATAAACAAAACGTTTTTTACTAACTACTACAGAAGAGTCATACAGCATTAAATAGTGATACCTGCAAATGCCTGTCTGGGCAGAGATCTCCCCTAAAGGACAGGCTACCCTTACCGATTTGCTAGGTATTTCACCCTTGGAGTTGTTCATAATTTTAATGCTCTACAATAAGAAAATTCTGCACAACCAACCTTCGTTTTTTAAAGGTTTGATCTAATCTCTTATAGCTACAGTAAGAGGCTGATCAAAGGTAGTGAAAGCTGGTATTAAAGGATTAGCTAGGTCACATTGAAATATGTTTTAAAACAAGCCCAGGGACCATTAGCTTTGCTGAAGCAAGCATCCAAAAAAAAAAAAAAAAGATTTTTAGGCTAACTCTGTCTTGATTTTAAAAGGAAAACAAACTGACAGATTAAATCTGAGTCATTCCTTCAGGTGATATATGTAGCATTTTATGTGTAGCAGGTTTGGAAAGTAGAAGTAATGATTAAATCTTGCAGTGCAAAAACACAGGGCAGAACTAAAAATCAGTTTAAGTGCCGTTTATATACATAGCTACCTTGAAGCATATTTATTCCCATCTGATGCTGGGCCCTCAGTAATTAGCACCAAGGCCTTCTGTTCTAGCCCATCTTCTCTCATTCACCCCTGGCTGGTGGGTGAAATGAGCTGGTTCTCCATGAGGATGTTGATGCTGCTCTGTGGACCCCATCAACCTCATATTCTTTTTTACCTGATCTTCCTTGTTGACATCAGCTTAGAAGCAGAGAGCATCATGCAGCTCTATACATTGCTCAGTGGGGAAAGCTGTGAAATTGTCTTGACTCATTCAGTGTCACGGGAGAGCAAGAGCGTGACTCCGGGCTCCCAGAAGTGCGGCATTACATGATTGCGAGAGGTAAAGGTTAGAGCAAATATATAGTTATTTATCCACTCATGAGTGCTTTGTGCGCTGTTGCTTTCTGAAGCTGCCTGGACGCAGTCACATAGCACGCTACGGTGCATACCGGGTAAGACGTTCCTGTAATCTTTATTTCACCATAAGCCACAGTTGTGCAGGGGAAGAATTTACACATTTATGCCAGAGCTGGTTCCTTCCAGTTTGGCTTTGGGGTGCAGATTTCCACCAAGTTCCTTGCTGGATGTAAGTTTTAATTCCGACCTCCCTTCTTCCAAGTGCCAGTGAGCCCCCCAGCCCATCCATCTCTGGGTTTACAGTGCGTTGCTCTCCCTTGGTCCAGTGAAAGTTACCTCTGAGGTTGAGCTGGACTCAGTCACACCCAGATCTGTTGGTTGAGGAGCGGTTATACTGGATTGAGTCTAACTCCAAAAATTCACATCTTTAGCAGGTTTATATTCAGCTATAATAGGTGCATGACCTGGAGTGATGTGAAATGCCAGCCCAGGGAGGCTCCCTGGTTCAGCAGCTCCTGAAGCTCCTTGACAATTGTGCGCAGAGCTTGCGTCACTGTTGGTTTTGGGGGGTGAGGGATTTTTATTGGCTAAGCTATACATTTTTGTAGGTCAATTTATGAACTTTGTCTGACAAAAAAATGCACAGTTTCTTCTAAGACCTGTCAGCTTATTGGTGTGGGGGCAGGAAGGCAGCAGAAGCTTTAGAAATAGGGATGTGTATTTATCCGTGTATAATAACTGCAGGGACATGGGACTCTCCGTCGCATGATATTTTCCGTTCGGTGGGAGCTAAGGGCTGCTGCTGGTTTCCCTCCCCGGGGGAAGGTGGCGGTGCGGATTTGTCAGCATCCCGGTGGCACGGTGCCGGCGTCACGAACGTTTGCCGTTGCTATGGCAGCTGGCAAAGCCACTCATCGATGGGCACGGGCTCTGCTTGCGAGAGATAAGCTGGGTCAATTATGTGCAGCCATCCAATATTTAACTATTTTATAGATACAGGAAAATGGAGATGCAACAGATACAGGCGCTTATTGACGGGACCTCAGGTAGTGAGGACCTGCGACCTGTGTGATTGCCCCGTGCTGAACTCTCTGCAGCAGGTCCCTGGGTGAGCAGGGCAGGGAACCCGGGAAGTGCCCACCACAACCCCCTTGCGTCCTTGCCCTAAGGACATTACCCCGCTTACCTTATTGCTTTAAGTCTTCCTGAATCCTTTTTGGATTCTGGTCTGGTTGGTTGTATCAGTTCCGGAGAGTATGGCACGTGGGAGTGATATTTCCCATAACAGCTACAAATTAACAGTTGCAAGCAAAAGTCCTAAATACACCTCTCATTTCCCTCATTATCAAACAGTGATGCAGCTTAGCTGACCGGCCTTGTGAGATGGAGGGCAAAGCAAAGAGTCGAGGGGAAGAATTACTGAATAATTTTTGCCTCTAGATTAATTATTTTACGTTCTTTTGCAATTATTTAAGAAAAGAAAATAAATTGATTCAAAGTGCTATCTGGACAATGATATAGGGCTCAAAAATAATATGTACCCTGGATAATTCATTCAGCTTTACTATTGCAATAAAGCTAGGAAAGAATGCAAAAATTTCAAGGAAGTGCCAAAGACGGCACTGCTGAGCTGGAGACAAGCAGTTGGGATCAGTGGAAAGGAGCTTAAGGGTTACAGGTAAGGCAAAGAATGTATGTAACGCTGCAGATTCACATTTCCATGGTAATACTTTGTTTTCCCTTTCTCACTGCACTCGGACACTGTGTTGTCATGCATTAAGCCTTGGTTCCAGCTCCTTTAATGTTATTCATGGGACTAAAGGAGGTTGATTAAGCAATCAAATCCCAGTGAAATTGTGAAATTATGAGTGTCCCCTACAAGCAGTCAGCAGAATTTAGTAAGCAAGAGGAGAATACCAAATGAACTCACAGGACGCTCATCACATCATCAGTTACACTTTATCATTGCCTGAATTTGCTGTAGCTATCAAAATAATCTATTAGCACCTCTTGAGAAATTTGAACACTAAGAAATGAAAGCAATCAGAGTTAAAAAAAAAAAAAAAAAAAAGAGAAAAATAACACAAGCCGACAGACTTCAGCAAAATGAGTCTTTCTGGAGTTTATACAACAGTGCTATCACCAGAGTGTTTTTATGTGAGTCTGGTTCAAGGGTGAGTTGCACCTTGGGGGAACGGGGGCTGCGGCAGCAGCTCCTGCCCGGCCCCGCATGCTTGAGCCAGGCAGCGCCTTGCAGGAGCCCTGGCGGAGCCACCAGTCATCCTGTGTCACTCACGCCACGACTCCAATCCAGGGAGTTTTCCAAAGGGATAAATGCATTAATTGATTTTGCCCACTCGATTTGATTGCATGCTCGTGCAGGCAGGCTGTTCCACAGCTGTGAGACTTAGCCTACTTTTCGAAGATGAAAGAGATTTCAGAGTATGATGAAGATGGGCAAAAAGCTGTCTCCTCCTGCCAGAGCTGGTGGAGGAGGTTGCTGCATTTGCAGCTGATGCATGAGGAGCCCAGCTCACAACATGCACGGCCCTGCAGCATGTATAGTCCTGCAGTGTGCATGGCCCCAGCTTTAAGGTTGGAACGGCTGTGATGAGCTGATGGGGCTGGAGGAGTTATGAGCTACATTTAGGGTTTCATACCGCAAATAATTATCATGGTGTCTGGATGCTAAAGGGCCATTGAGCAGGGCCAAATGTGGAGCTCAGCAGATGCAACTGGGGACAGCTCCATCCTTTCTATTGGAAACCCAAAATGCAGTGCCTGTTAATGCTTAGAGAGCCAAGAAACATATTAATACTAAACCACATAGGAACATAATGTTGAATTCATTCATTCCCTTGCTACAACCAGTGCTAGCCTCAGTAATGCTGCAGTAGCTGAAGCGAATAGCTTTTCGCAAAAAATACTTTTTCACAACTTCATTGTTGCTGTCCCTTGTACATCAAACAGCTCATCTATGACAGGTGAAAGCAGAGATATAGAATTAACCAGATAGGAAAACCCGAGCAATTCCCACATTTAAAATAAAATCGTATTTGCAAAATAAAATAGCAATAATAATTTTGTGAAAGTACATTATGGGGAATGGTGCAAACCTCCATCCCAGAGCAGCATTCACCATATCTGAATTGAAATTGTCATTTTTATAACCTATTAGCCTGAGCTCCACCTTTCATTTCAGAATGCCTCGAAATTGCTTACTGCTGTTCCAAAATGCTGTACTACTACAATTATCATTAGCATTGCTTTGCACTGAAGGAAGTTTTTTTTTTTTAATATCTATAACTTTAATTTCCTATCTGCTTTTTGCCATGTGTAATGAAGCATATTTCTTGCACATCAACATTTACAGGAAATGCTGCTGTTCTTTTGTTTCACACTGAATAATGGTTCTCGCCTGCTCAGCTTGTTGAGAATGACATAGTAGGTAATAATACATAAATTATAGGAATCATTAATGATTGGATTAATCTCTGTAACTTTCAGTAAAGCCTGTAAAAACTAATATAGTGTATTGTAGCACACTGTTCTTATTAAAAATGATAAACGATCCCCATTTTTTGATAATATTAATTTCAGAATTTCACTGTTCCATTCAGTTTTATGGTAACCATAATCATGATGTTTTAATAGCTTTTCCCATAATAGCTACAGAGACGTTTTTAAGTGGCAGCCCTGTCTTTATGGAAGAGAGTTTAAAAAAATAGAAAAAAAAAAGAAGAGTTTCTTATTCCTTTGTTCTTTAAAGCAAAGGCAAGGTGAAGACAAAATAGCATGACAAAAAAAAATACCAGCGAATATTATTTTTGCACATCATAGGGTATAATCATAATAATTACTCATAGTAGATTTTCTGTTCAATTTTCAGTAACTTTTTTTTCACAACATAGTGTCATTTAAGGTTCAAAATTTGTACTGTTTTGGCTGTGTTTCTCATCTTGAGCAGAAAGTATTCTGGGAACTGAATTTGGAGAACTTCAGTGGAGTTTTTCGTAAAATACTAAAGAAAAATGAATTAATCGGAACGTGGAAATGCAAAGGCAGGAGAGCTGGGTGCCCTGCCAGACAGAACCCGTGCGGGAACACAACACTGTTCCTCTCACCACCCGGTCTGCACCATTATGTTGAGTGAAACCGTTGACGTCCAGCTTGTGCCACCAGCATGATGCGCTCTCTACCTTCACCTTGCCTCGCTCAAGGCCTGCTGGACTTTCCCATGGGTTCCCTTGCCGTGTGTGAGTGATGAGCAGGTCTATCGTGCTCTTCCCCATCCTTGTCCTCTCACCTTCATTGCTCTAGACTCTTTGAGCAATTCCTAGCATCTTGGGTATGGAGACTTGCATTCTTTTGGCAAAAAGAGATCAACTTTCCTTCTTCTAGCAATGCTCATGCTGTATCTGTACTGCACGTGTGTGTATAACCCATCAGCAAGGGTTTGGCTAGACCAAGGCATCTCTTCATTAGAAGCCTTTAGTAAGGCTTTCGACATTGTCTCTTGTAACATCCTCATGGGGAAGCTCAGGATGTGTGGGTTAGAGGAGTGGACAGTAAGGTGGATTGGGAACTGGCGGGGTGACAGAGCTCAGAGGGTCGTGATAAATGGGGCTGAGTCTAGTTGAAGGGCTATGGCCAGTGGTGTCCCTTATGGATCAGTACTGGGCCCGGTGCTCTTCAGCTTGTTCATCAATGACTTGGTCGAGGGCACAGAGCGCACCCTCAGCAAGTTTGCTGAGGCAACATCATGAGGCTCAACAAGGACAAGTGCACCTCCTGCACCTGGGGAGGAATAACCCCAGGTACCAGTACAGATTAGGGGTTGGCCATGAGTCAGCAATTTGCCCTCGTGGCCAAGAAGGCCAGTGGGATCCTGGCTGCATCAGGAGGAGCATTACCAGCAGGTCAAAGGAGGTGATCCTGCCCCTCTACTCAGCTCTGGTGAGGCCGTACCTGGAGTACTGGGTGCAGTTCTGGGCTCCCCAGTAATAGGAGGGACACGAAGCTTCTAGAGAGGGCCCAGCGTAGAGCAACGAAGATGATTAAGGGACTGGAGCATTTGTCATATGAGGAAAGACTGACTGAGCTGGACCTGTTTAACCTAGAGGAGAGAAGACTGAGGGGAGATCTGATCAATATGTCTAAGTACCTGAAAGGAGAATGTAGGGAGGATGGGGTCAAACTCTTCTCGGTGGTGGCCAGTGACAGGACAAGCGGTAATGGGTACAAATTGAAGCACAGGAAGTTCCATCTCCACGTGAGGAAGAACTTCTTTACTGGGAGAGTGGCAGAGCCCTGGAGCAGGCTGCCCAGAGAGGTGGTGGAGTCTCCTTCTCTGGAGATCTTCAGACTCCACCTGGATCCCACCCTGTGCCATGTGTTCTAGGTGTCCCTGCTGGAGCAGGGGGGTTGGACTAGATGACTTCTAGAGGTCCCTTCCAACCTTAACCATTCTGTGGTTCATGTAGTTGTTGCGGTTTGGTGTCCTCCATCTGATGATGGGATGGATGATTCCACAACACAAGTGCAGAGATGACAGGTGAATCCAGTACCACCAAACCTTTACCTTGTCCTCCCATCCTTTCTGATGCTCATTACAGAAGTGAAGATCTACCTCCCAAGTCTTCACCTCCTGAGATAGCATGAAAAATTGGCCCATGAGAGCAGTGAGGTGTGTGTAGAAGTCTAAGGGACAGCTTTGTGGTTGGTGACGTGTTGAGGTTGTCACTGTTGTCCATGGGATTGGAGCTGCTGGAGTCTGTGCTCATTTTTCCCAACTGTTGATATGACTCAGAAATCTACATGCAATATTCTGTGTTGGAGAGACCTGGTCGTGTGTGCTTTAAGGGGAAATTAAAAGCATCGTAAATTAAGTAAAATTGCATGAAAAAGGATCTAAATTAGAAGGAAGTTTGCAATACACCCCTCAAGGTTGCATAGTTTAATGCGTAATTAGAGAATCATAAATTGTTTTGTTGTTCCTCATTCTCTGTGCTGCAAGTTTCCTTGTTGATAACTTCTGTAAACATTTCAATCACTCCAAGTCACCAAAAGCTGTCTCCGACTGTATTTTAAGTGTCTGTTTACAGAGTGGTTACAAATTGCCTATGGGATGTGAACTGTCTATCACTTACAGAGCAATTAGTATGTGAAACCTTATCAAAAGAAATCCGTCAAGTTTGAAAAGCCATAAATATTGCACTAAGATCTCTAAGGAAATCAAAGTGAGTCTGATACAGTATTTATTTACATGTTGCTACACAAGCAAATGCACTTCTAGATATTCCAGTCTGCTTTATTTCCCATACTCTGCATTTCATAAGTCCCACGATAGAGAATTAGCTAGTTTAAAATATATCACAGTAATGTATAATATATCTAAGGCTGTGTAAATCAGGCGGTTGTATCTTTGTGGGAAATTATGTTGCTACAGTGAAGGGAAAGCCAAACTGCTTAACACTGGTTCTTTATTATGTCTAAGACTTTGACCCTGAGGTTCCTTAGCTTTGTGTGGCTAAAATTAATATAATCTGAAGAAGGCTTTGGGAAAGGTTTTGAAGCTTTGCAGTCTAAAAATGGGGCACTTCAGTTCTACCTGGCCTGGGCTCTTCTGTGTGGAGGAATCCAGGATCCCAACCTCGCTGTGCTCCCAAAGATCTGTCTTCTTTGTGTTGCGCACTTCATTGCTGCTGCTCTTGCGGCATGCTTGCCCAGGCTTTCTAACCTCATCAAGGACACGAATGAGTGTGTCCTTCTCAATGTGATGTATAATGACAAGACTGGAAGGTCTTAAAAACGAGGAGAGAGGAAGTAACAAAGTGGAGTTTGCACAGAGCTCACGATTGCTCACACCAACCAAGAGGCAGGAGCTCTGCGAGCTAAAGGCATTTTCAGCTCGGAAACACATGGGTATAAACCAGTAATGAAAATACTTACCCTGGATATCAGAGGATTCTTAATGATTAAGGTAATACTACCTTCTGGTAGAAAAGTAAGAGTCAAAAAACTTGCTTATTCTGAAATATCTTAATTAATGACATTATGCAAGCTCATACCTGTGTTTTTATGGAGAAGCATGGTTAGTTCCCCCTTACACTTTTAATGCAAAACACGATAGTATTAGTGAGTTTGGGGGATTTTAATATGAACTTGTTGTGTGAGGATGCAGTCATATATAAAGGTATTCCAGAACAGGAATGGTTGTTTGCCTATCCCTGGATGATTCCAGAACTGCAAGTTAATTGTTCATCAATAGTAGATTGAAAAAAAAATTAACTACTTGCAGAAAATAATAAGCTAGCTGAGAAGTGCTACCTTGTTTGCACTGAGTATCCTCTTGACATCAGCATGAGGTTACTTATAATTAGATGTACATGTGTAAATATCATGATTAGATATTCCCACATAAACATAATTATCATATCTTCCTAAAAGTCGAAGCAGACATTTTATAATCCTGTTGTTAAAAATAAAGAAATAAAAGCCAACAATCTGCATTCAGCCTCTTATATGTGTAAACAGTGGGACATGAGGGCAGAATATATTTTCAAAAGTATTTAATGGTAGTTGAGGTCAATTACAGTTACGACTCATTAGAGTATTTAACTGTGAATATGCTTTTTAGGATAATTAGCATTCCCTTAGAAAACTACAGCAATCTTGTATTTCTTCAAGTGTTTTTAGTGTGTTTGGGCTTTCGTCCTAGGCAAATATAATAGGGTTATATTGCATTAACCTCACTGAGAAACTCTGCAACCACTTGCAGCATGTGTGTCTCTGTCATCTTTTTATTGCTCAAATAACTTCCAAAGAGCTTCCAAAACATGGAATATTATCTAATTAGCCACATAGAAGATTACAGCTACTTCATTTAGGGTTTTACTGTTTGAGAAATTCCAAGGGAATAAAATGCCCAGGGTGTGATAAGATGGCTTGGAGGATCCCCCTCCAAAGAGTCTTCAAAAGGGAAGAAAAGGAATGGAAAAAGTGAGAAAGGGTGAAATGCTTGTGGCAGGGCCGTGAGGTTATTAATTTTCTCCACTGGATTTGGTGGAAGTGTTGGATCCATGTGCAGGCTCGGAAGTGCGTTTTTATAGCCACGGTGATGGGACCAGGGCAAAGCCAGGCGATGTTGGCGCTCATGCCTTGCCCCGTGTGTTTGCAGAGCTCACCTACGCGTGGATCTTCAACGAGTACCCGTCGTTCGTGCAGCAAGACCAGCGGCGCTTCGTCTCGCAGGACACCGGCAACCTCTACATCGCCAAGGTGGAGGCGTCGGACGCCGGCAACTACACGTGTGTGGTGACCAACGCGGTGACCAACAGCCGCGCGCTGGGGCCGCCCACGCCGCTGCTGCTCAGGAACGACGGTAGGGGCAGAAACCAAGACATGGACAAGAGATCCACATTGAGGATCCAAGTGCACTTTAGAATTTGGATAGACTCTAGTTTTGCTTATTTTATGCAGCCCAAAAGTGAACTGAAGCGCTTTGTTTTTTCAGTAACTATTAGCACGGGCTGCATTTCCCAGCAGAGTTAATGCTATTTTTAGTAGTCTGTGCAATAGTACAAAGAAGTGGAGAGAAGCCAAAAGAGAATTTCTAAATTTATACAGGGAATTGATTTGTATCATACTCATTTTTGAGTAGAAAAGTAAATTTGCATGTTAATTTGAAGTGTCTGTTTAAAGGATAACTTTTAAGATGTTTGTTCCAGTAATAGAAATGCAGTATTGGGCCATACTCCGGGCAACGATCCGTTGTCGCCCCTGGGCGTTTTACAAGAGTTCCTCCTTCCTGGCATAGGAGTCTTCTTATAGCCCCTTTTCCATGCACAGCTCTGGTCTCATTTATGTATAGGAACTCACATTGCACCTAACACAGATTCTGTAGTTTAAATTGAAGTAAGTTTGGCCCTGCCAGCCAAATTTTATTTAATGTTTTTTTCTGCAATCCCTTCTCCTCCAGGAGAGTTGGGGAAGGGAATTTTTGCATTTCTTTTTAAACTTAAGGCAGTTGTTTTTTTAGATTGAGTCACGAACCACTTTGATTTTTTACGTTGAGTATCTGCCACCTTTGTCGCAGGTTTACTTACATGGCATCATTCTGAAAAAAAACGCCTTTTTCCTATGTGTTTTTTTCTTTTTTTAAGCACTGCTTGCTTCAAAACACGAGCCTCTGGTGCCATACTGTGGGAAGGGGAAGATGCAGGTGTGCAGAGCACATCCCATTCCTTGGGCTTGTTGCACTGCTCACCCGTCTTTCACACCATGGCTTAGCTCCAGAGTTATAGATCTCCTGATGTTATTTGCGGCTTTTTGCAACCGATAGTACATTCTCTTGGTGACAGAAATCAGGTTTCCTTTCCTGTTGCTGTATTGTGAAAACAGAAGGTGCTTTTTATCCCATTACTTTTCCCCAGACTGCGTTTTCTCTGGGGGGCCATAAATCTTTGGGGAGGCTATAGGTGAAGGCAGACGCCTCACTCCATGTTAGACCCAGCTCTGCCTCTCAGCCAGAGCTTATCTGGTGATGATAAATAGAGCATGCAAAGTGCATTAGGTGCTAGGAAAAAAAGATGCTTTTGCTCTGTCCATCTTAAAAAATTCTCTCCCACAAACGCATTTCACCTGGCCCTGTTTAAATAGTTTAATCTGTGCAGCTTGGATTTGCAATGGTAGCCACACAAAGTAAAGTGCTCCACAAAGCACTTCAGATGTGTACATCAAAGATTTGGCAAGTGCTCTTAGCCTGATGGCAAGTGGCACGAGCAGCCCTTGCAGACTGCAGCGTGCACAAGCAGAGAGCTAAGGAATACGGCAGTCGTTCTTTGCATGACACTGAGTGCCAGGGTGCTGGCGGATGGGGTTCCTGGCGAGCGTGCTTGCCAGGACACGTATGGAGAGAGAGTATCTGTGTCCTTAACGAACACGTCTCCTTTGGATGAGGGATTTTGTGCAGCAGCTGCTCTCACAGAATGCGGCAGCGATGCTTATTTGACAGCCACGTGCTGAGGAGCAGTGACGTATTGCAGCAGAACAGGTAATGTCGAGGTCAGCAAGTAAAGATAGATCCAGTGTGAGCATCATACTGAGCACTTTTAGCTGCAAAAGTCCCTGACTGAGAAAAAAGTAAAGCAAAAAGGCTTTTCATGCTACCTCTAAAAGTGCAAATCACGCAGTGCTTTTTGGACAGCAGTGAGCAGCACAGAGCACCCGTGGCCAGATGCTCCCTAAAGGCACCACATTTTCAGATAAGACCTGATGCCTGCGGAGACATGCGGTGCTGTTCGGGCAGCGCTGCAGCCCTCGTGGCCGCCCGCTCCCTGGGCCTGGCTGCAGCAGCGCCGCGCATCGAGGATCTAAACTGCAGTCATCAATTAGCTGGTAATCACTGCTGGTGGAATTACATGTACCGGTTTTAAGACAGTGCAGTGACTAGAAATGTAGCAATTTATCATGAGTATAATGGCCTTTTTATGTGCACAAATTTTTAAACACAATTTCATAAAGAGACCGCCACAAAGCATGATTTACTAGGATAGTAAAAGATAAAGAAATTAGCCAAAGAGTATATGATCTCTGAGCATCTAAATCCTTGAAGTTAATAGAAACCTTGATTAGCTCCAGTGCTTTTAAAACTTTTTCTAATGGCTATTTGTTCCACATTTCATTTTTTAAAAGGCAGTGAACCTGACTTCTTATTGTTTTCCTTATTTTACAAGTTACCTACAAAAATCCCAAATATTCAAAAGCAAAAAGTAAGAGAGCCATGAAGAAATTTTAATCTTCGGCAGATGGTATGGAGTGGTGGTTCAAATTTTCCTCTGGCAATAAATGGGAAAAGAGCTCACAGTACACGGCTGTTAGCGACAGACTGTGCTTAAAATGAATGGATTAATTGGGCAAGTAATGATGTATAGAACGGCTCCGCATTAGTGCAGGAACACTTGCGAATTTATTGCAAAATTTCAGCCAAGCCTTAGCATCTATTTTATGTTCACAGGGGTGATGGGAGAGTATGAGCCAAAAATAGAGGTGCAGTTCCCAGAAACCGTTCCCTCCGCGAAAGGAACAACAGTGAAACTGGAGTGCTTTGCCTTGGGGAAGTAAGTTCTCATCCAGTATCACTGCCTCCACTTGCTCAGTTGTACCCTGCTGTATTGTGGCATTCACAGGTTGCACTGAATTGCTCACGTTACTCAAGAGGTGCAATTTTTTCTAGCATTTGTCACTTGGGGAGTGGGGACATTTGCTCACTTGGCTCCAAAGTTTAATCTCGCAAGGAGAAGAGTCGTGACTTTCTCTGTTAAGATGTGTCTGGGTCTCTTCTGTTTCAAGGAGCACTTAAAACAGGTCAGTCTCTCTTGGAGTAAGTATCTCCAACACAGATATGCACATACAGGACTGTCAGGAAAATGGATTGCTTTGATACCAGCAGCTACCAAACTTAAACTTTGTGGAAGCAGTGTGTTTATAATGTAGCATCTCCTGCTTTTGGCACTATGTAGGTGAGGCACCACTGTATAAATACATATTTTAATTTATTTTATCTATATGTACACGCACACACACCACCCCTGATAAAACTGCCCTGAACCCTGGCAGAGAATTTAGCCTCACCAGGTTTCCAGCATTCTCAGCCGTGAATCAAGTTGATCAGACAAACAAGTATCAGGATAAGACCCTAAACTGTGACTTAAATGGATTCACTTTGTATTTCACTCCAGAAAAGCCCAAGGATATGGAGAAAACAAGGAGATATGCAAGGAGCACTGTGGTCCACAGAGTCCGTTTCATCTTAAGCAGTAGTTGAGGTTGGCTTTGCTGCTGGGCCAAGATTACAGCCCAGATCTCCAAATGAAACCTCAGTTTGTCTGGAGCCTGAGTTTGCTGTTTGCAGGATGAATTCAAGGGATCAAAGTCTACTTATCCTTGGAAGCTATTTTTCTGCTTCTGTAAGCATGAGTTTGTAGTCAGTAAGAGGACACGGTTTTTACTCTGAGTCTTATTTTGCCGTATTCTTCCCATTTAGCCCCGTTCCAACCATTAGCTGGAGGAGAGCAGATGGGAAGCAAATACCCCGAAAAGCCAGGAGACACAGATCAAGTGGAGTCCTCGAAATCCCCAATTTTCAGCAGGAAGATGCTGGACTCTATGAGTGCGTAGCTGAAAATGTGAGAGGGAAGAACGTGGCACGAGGACAGCTGACATTTTATGGTAAGCAGACTGCCTGCATCCAGAGGGTTTTATAGCACGAAATGCAATATGCAGTAAATATTTTGTGAGCAAGTCATTTGGGGGAATATTTTTAAAATTACTTGCTTTACAAACAGTACTTCTCAGAAAGGGTGTAATTTGAAATAAAGCCTGAATGGTGCATATTGATTGAGGCTCCGATCTGTTGGAAAACAAAAATATATTGCTGGAAGGACATTGGCATGGTAACGTGCAGAAAGCACGGGCTTATTTGCTTCTTTCTAGCAGCAAATGTAAAACTGGTTCTGGTGCAGTATTTTGATGGTTGCAGCTTGTGATTTATTACATACGTTTTGCCCCACACTATAGGTATCATTTCCAGGTTGTGTTAATAAATGGTAGTTGCTTTTATGTGGCTTGGGACTGCTTTCAAGAGGGGTCAACCGTAACTGCTGTCCATGCTGAAGAAGGCAGGATTTAGCCTGCAGAATCCTTCCCGCCTGGAGACTCCGCATCGCTCCCGATGTGATCGGATCACAGGCATCGATCCAAGCACAATATAAATGTAAAACTTCAGCTCTGTGAGCCTTCTATTTTAAACTTCTGTTGGTGCCTCTCAGTCCTAATAGAAGTGTCTGCTCACCCACAATCTTCTATTGGAAACGGCCTCACCTCTCACATCATATTAGCATGGGAGAAATCAATTGAGCTGGCGGGATCCAAGTTGGAGTGGTTCTGAGGCACAAAAAGTTTCCTTAGAGGTAAGGATGGGCTTTGCTTTGGTATATAGTTTCAAACTGATGTTTTTTGGAGAGGAGAAGGCTACAGATTATGCACTGGCCACATTTGTGCCTACGAAGACCTCCTCCACAATTGCAAGAATATTTGTTTTGTTGCCACCATGTTACTAGCTTCAGGACTGTCAATGCAATGTCATTCTGTATTGGACGCACACAGAAATTCAGTGTTTCCCTCATCAAGAATGTTCCTAAGGGCCCAACTCCTGTTAGCTGGGAAGGTTGGATTGAACACCAGAAACAGGAAAAATATTTTTGATTTGTAGTAAATTTGCTACAGAAAAAAGAGTTTCAGCACACACTTCACACAGTTGGTTTGAATAGGATGAGCAGTGCAACCTTCCCTCTCCCAAAGTATGACAGAGAAATGTTTTAGTCTTTTGAAATACTAAACTACTAAAAACTACTAATATATAAAATGAGGAAACAAAAATGGGTTAAATAACATAAAACCAAAGTAAAATCTTTTGTGTAAAGAAGAGAATTTGAGAACAAAACAAAATATTTTCCTTTTTTTTTAATTAAAAGAATTGCAGATTTTTTGTTTCTCGACACCACAAACTGCGTTTTTGTCCTGATATTTCCCAAGTGGAAAGCAGACGAGCAGAGTTCTCTTTCGTATTGTTCTGTGTGCCCCAGCATCGAACCTGCCTCCTGCACAAGACGGCAAATCAAGCCTTTGCTATACGGCTACCGGAGCGTATGTTGGATTAGAACCTAAACAAGCAGCCGGGATGCCATTGCTAGAGGACAGCCGCTAGCATGGCTGTTGCCAGTGTTCACACACACAGGTAATTTCTGCAAGGCAGCGGAGGATTTTATGGAAAGAATAGCGAGTACTTGTAAGGCTGGGAACTATCTTTGCATCCACTTTTCCTGAGGTAAGCAGGGAGCTTTGTCTCGAGCTGTTAGCCTATAACCTGTACTGGTTGATATTTTTTAAGATAATAGATTCCACACTGCTGTGACCTTCAGGGTGATGAGTTCTTAGTCTGTAAGTGTCTTATTTTTCAAGGATAACTTGTGTTTGGCAAGAATTTAGTATTGCAAATGGATTGTTTTTTAAAGCCTGCCTTCTGCAGCTAGACTCAAGTTTCATGCAGTGCTGAAAATTTCTATGGAAAGCAACTTCCTACCAACATTTTATATGAATAGCTCAAGCTGAACAAAAATATCTTCCTTTAATCATTTTTCTTTGCAAAGCTGAGAAATACTGTATCTTTGCTAAAATATAATTGTAATGCTGGTGAGGCTTTTCAAGTTGTTTTCGAGGGTCAGGGGTTCACGTCTGGAGAAGGGAACACTCCAGAGGATTTGATACAGAAAATCAGACTTGTCACTTACTTGCAGCATTACTCAGTGAAATGCTCCATCACAGCGCGCGCCCTGGAGATTACGATCTGCCTCTGACCGTGCTACTCTTTTAAATGGAGTTATCTGCCTCTATGCATAGTGGAAAAAAGAAGAAGAAGAAAAAGAAAATGAAATTCGCATTTGCCTGCTTGCTGCAGATAACCCAGCCATGCCTCCGTTGTCAGCGTCTTCCAGGGCTCCTGGAGGTTGTCAGGAAAGGTTGATTTTTGTTGTATTCCGTTCTTGTATCAATGTTTACTTTTTCCCTCTGTTAGCATATCAGTAACACTGGAGTTGTTTGATGTTCTCGTTGCAGCGGGAAAGGTTAATTAAATGTGAGAGATCCTTTCCTCCTCCAGTTTCTGTGCCTTGCGCCCTGATGAGAGGTGGTTTCCAGCGGCACATGTTCTGAGCGCCGTATGTCCTGCTTGATAGATAGTCCTACACGATAGAAAATGTGCAAGTGTTAATATGTTTACAGTGACAAATACCTCTTTTCTTGATTATTGTACCTCTAAGAGGAACAGTGGGAGTTGCTCTGCCCTTGGGGTTCCTCATTGCGCTGGACGTGCGGGCTGCAGCGCTGTCAGATCCGCATTTCAACACACGCCCTTCCAGGAGCCCCGTGTTGCCCTGCTGCTATTTTTAATCTAACTGCTCATACATTTTAAACTTCAGAACCCTGCGTGGGGCAAGGATTTATACCCCAAGTCCAAAGGAAACAGCCATTTGGGGCAGAAGTGCAGTAAGCAAGATCACCTTCCCTGGCTAATTTCAGAAAAGAAATATTTTTTCTTTCTAAAAACCAGCGTCAAGGAGAGGCTTATTCGTCACCACTGGCGATGTTGTCTCCTTGGTGTTGAGTCTGGAAACCCTTCTTTGGGATGGAGATTCACTGAGATCCCGCTCGGTGGGCCGGTGCCAGGCCGAGGTTTTCCGAAGCGCAGGCCGAGAGGCGCGGGCAGGCGCGCAGTCGGCTCGCCGGGCCGCGCTTCTGTTGCAAGTTGCAGGGCTGCTTTTTTATACATACAAATGTATTCTTCTGCACCAAGTGCAGAAACAGCCCCTAAGGAGATGAAATGCTTTGATAACTCCCATTTCCCTTTGAAGACATCAAGCTGGACGGATGCACATCGTTCCTGCGGTGGCCCTGGTCCAGCGGTGCCTGCGACTGCACCTGCACTGCACTGCCGCTGCTGCAACCAAAAGAGATCTCTGTTCCCAGCCAAATCAAAGAAGAAAAATCTCTCTAAAAAGCAGCCCGTGACGCCAGCGCAGATCCAGACTCAGGTAGCCAATGTCATCCCGGGCATCCTTCCTCCTTCCTGCACCAGCAGGTCCCTGCAGAGGCTGTTTCCCACAGACAAGATGAGGAGAAGATTACGGCTGAAATGATTGCTAAATTTGTCGGCATGGCAGCATCTGTATTAGCAAAGAAACAGACTTGTTTGTAACTAATTATGATTCTTTGCAGCGTTTTGTAAAATATTCAGTAGAACTCGTTTAGGTGGCTGGGCCATTTGTCAGGTTAAACACGTTCCCAATCAAGGTCCCACTGGTATTTTGTAAAGCGCCTTGATTTCACAGAGAAGAGACCCACTTTCATCAGTGGGGCCGCCTTTTTGCGCGTGCTAGAGCTTTATGCCACTCTGTAGACCAGCATAAAACAACACGGAATGTAAATCATATTATGCTCTTTATTATTGTTTGAGGTATAAAAAGGAGATTTGCATAAGTGTGAGTCAGGGAGTCGTATGCCTCAGCTCCCGTTCCGCCTCACATCACAAACCATTTGTGGAAAATTTAAAACACTTGAAACAAAATGAGCCATTGGGCTGATAAAAATACAAGAAAATTAACATAAATAGCATGAGTATATAATTTTATTAATTATAATTTGCATACCTCAGTAGAAAATCCTGTTTGTTACCTGCTATGTAGCTACATTGACGATTAAGTTCTTTCCTTCAAGCATCTCCATGTTAATTTTATTTAATGTTCTCCAATCTTGTGTTGTTTCCAAATATTGTGCAAATTTAACTCTTGGTTTGCTACCACTTACACATGTGGATTTCTGCCCTCTTGTCCCTTGCCAAGGGAAACTGCATATAAAGAAAGCAATTTTTTAAATGGATTAGAAAAAGGGCTTCAATTATTATAATTTTGCTTTGTAAACATAGCTCTTTGCCAGGAGAAGCAAAACTAGAAATTAGAAATAAAATGAAGAAACAACGTTGTGGTGAAGGGAACTCCAAATCCCCCAAATGCGTCACAGTCACCCAGGATGGCTGCGCCTGGAGCATCAGTGTCTGCCAGGAAAGTAGGTCCCTGCTATCATTAGGAGCGCTAACAAACAGGGGACGGGTCCCTGTTTGGACTGGGGTGATGTGTGTGCTTATCTGCACAAAATTTATGCTGTGGCTGCTTTCTTGAGGTTTAATTACTTGTGTATTTTCCTCATCTGTTTCGCTTATTTCTTCTGCTTGGCTTTCTGGTCTTCAGGATTTTGGGGGGTCCAGGCCCATCTCCGCATCCTTTGAGTAGCTGTCGTGACGGATGGTCATCGAGCCCTCCCTCCACCGCTAGTGATGAATTACACAGCCTGTGCCAGGTCATCAGCCACTATAAATTGGCTTAGGAGCGCTGAAATCAATATACACCAACCCAGAATTGGATTCTGTATATGTATTAGTACCTCATTTGCTTTAGCCTTTTTGGCTGTTCTGAACTCGCAGAGGAATACAAAGATACAGATTTATTACTGTTTTATTTCTCACATTGCTCCCATAATTCTTCGTTTTTGTTACTTATTTCTGATGTGATGCATCATCATTGGCTGTGTCATTTCATTTTCAAATGCCTTTTAGGTTATATTTCTGCTCCAGCTTTCCAGTGCCTGCTTTTGCCTTGCAAATTATGCAACACATACTGGTACATTCTAGACTTTTTCTTTTGGGACTAACAGTATACCTGGGTAAACTTTCTTAATACCTGGTCTAAAGTGCCCCACTTTGCATTTGTCAAGACTCTCGGGTGATAAAAGGTTAAAAGATATTTTTCTAACCTGTGTTAACCTTTTTTTTGTCCACCTCAGTATGAATTCAAGATTGTTCTCATGAACTTGGATAAATTTTTCTTTCTTTGAAAATATGCATGTATAAGGGTCATTGTTATATTTCTAATCTCTTTCCCTTTGTACAATTAGCATATGATTGTTTTTGCAACTCACATAAGTTCTTTATGAGCTTCTCTGTATTTTTCTTCCTTGGCAGCCACATCTTTCCTTCATGATGTTTCCAATCAAAGCCAGTAATGTCAAAATTTTCCTTGCAAGGAAAATTTCCAGTCCCATCACACAACAGATTCCTATTTTCTCAGCACCACTTCAGTAGCACAAAGGACTTTTTTTCCAGGAGGGCACCACCAGTCACCGATTAGAGCTCGTCATTGTATTGAGCAATGTAGCTGTACCCAAAAATGTTGTCACGTAGAGCTGGTTTCATATCCTCGTTTTAATTCTTTTAATTATCCTGCTTGAAATCTTGTGTCACATTCCCCTGCCTTGCTAGGAGCCCCAATGGGGGGCTGTCAAATTTCATTATATTATGGCAGCTCTCCTTCGGTGGCTCAGACAGATTTGCTGCATGAGCCAGCCCTGGTGTATTGCTCCAAGATTAAGTGGGGAGCGTGCCTGGTGGTGTCACGAATGAACTGTTGGAAGGAGATCTTGACCTAGTTAGAGAAGTCTCCCGAAAAGAGGCAGAGAGCCGGAGACGTTCCTGTGGAGCAATGGGCTCTGCCGGATTTGGGTGGGATTTATTCCTGGGTTGTCAGGCTGCCTCTGGAGGGTGCCTGCCTCCCAAATGATGAGTCTGAAGTTGTGAGAATGTGCGGGAGATTTGCCCATGTCCTTGAGCCGCTGCAGTTGAGGAAGGAGAGTCGCGGTTCAGTGCAATCCTTCAGGCTCTTATTCCAAATGACAAATTGACTTTTATCCTGCTACACTTAAACACTTTTCATACCTCCTTAGGTACAGATAATAAACAAGCTTAAAATATTGCCGGGTCAGGAGGGGCATTCAGGGCAGGGAGCAGCGCGTGCCCCTCGTGCTCAGCAGCTTGTGCGGCGTCCGCGGGCTCCCGCTGCTCTTGCTCTCCTGGCAGCCCCTTGGAGCTCTGCCCGTGGCGTGTTTAAGATTCTGTGCAAATGTCTGTAGCTCTCGTCTGGGCTTCGTTGTTTGCAGATACTGTGGGCAGGGCAATACTCACCATGGGAGCTGCGGGACCCCGCGCAAATCTGCCGTACCCTGGACAGAGCCCAGAACTTAGAATATTTGTAGAGTGTTTTAGAATATCTGCACCTAAAATATTGGAGTTTCAGGTATAGCCATACCAAATCTATGCTCAACTTACCGTTTTTATAGAATATATTTAAATTTTATCCGTTCAGACCTTTCTCTCCTTATCCAAAGGAGACACAAATTTGTTGTCCTTGTTTGAGTTGGCGTAGATGTGTCTTTATCTGGTTATATGGGAACGGCATTTAACTAGGTTCTTGGAGACCTCTGCTGGCACTAACTTTCTGCCAAGTCTCTCAGGCTTTCTTATCTCAAAATGGGGCAAATGACCAGTAAAACTCTCTTTTAGTGGGACTTTCTGAGAAGTATTGTAGATAAATCTGGATGGATGGGGTTTGAGAAGGTGCTATAAGAACTTCAGGGTTTTGTATGGTCTTCAGAAACACGTGGCAGTTTTGGCTGAAATATTCTCTGCAAGCTTCAGCTGTATGGTTAAAAAGAAAAAGAAAAAAAAGATATACATGAAACAACTAAGAATATAATCATGTAATCATAAGTGCCTGAGAACAGCTTATGATGGTTTTCACCAAAATCTATCAAAATGCAGCTCCAGTATCCGCCTGTTTTTTGACATTCCAGAGTTGCTGTATGTTTTTAATACAATTGTTGACTCCACAGACTTCTCTTGCATATGGCAATGCTTTGTAGAACTGGCTGTCAGCTAGAAAGAGAAGGTAGGATTTTGACCTGAAATAATGCATACAGTTAAATAGTCCAAAGTGCAGAATTCAGCCTCCATTTCAGTGTGGAGAAGGTGCTAAGTTGCAGTTTTGGAAGCTGGGTGCCAAAGCCGAGAGCTCTGAAGGACGCGGAAGGAGGAAGCCTCCCTCAGCGCGAGGGCTGGGGCTCAGCGCCGCCGCTCGCTCCGCGGGGCAGCGCTCGGCTCCAGCTCGTTCTTCTGCCTTGCAGCTCAGCCCAGCTGGATCCAGAAGATCAGCGACGCTCGCGCGGCCATGGAGGAGACGGCGGCGTGGGAATGCCGCGCCAGCGGGCGCCCCAAGCCCTCCTACAGCTGGCTGAAGGACGGCGAGCCCCTGCGGCCCCAGGTGAGCGCGCGGGCAGCGCGGCGGTGCCTGAGGGAGCTGGAGCCCGAGGCCACCAGACCATTGCCCTGCACTCCTCCCGCTCACCATCTTGTTGCCTTGATTTGATGATACCCTAATAACGATTGCACAAACATTAAATTCCCACCCTGCAGCCAAGTAGGAAGCCAATAGCTCTTTATATATGTATATATTAATTTTTTAACGGCAAAACTCCTGGGGAGGGAGGGAGCACTTTGTTGTACTTATTAAAATTGATAACATGACTTCCATGTCCTTAGGCTGACAAATGGTAGCATGGTCACTGGTTTCACACACTCATTTTACTTGCTTCATGCTGGTCAATAGCAGATGGTCTTGTACTTAAATCAAGTTAGTGGCAGATAGGAAGAAAAAGATCATTACATTATTAACATATGTTATATGTATTTTTTTCAGTAAACTGTAGTAGATTTTAAATATTTCTTTCTGGACCAGCTTACTACCATTCTTAGTAGTCTCAATGGCCATATATGCTAATAACATGTTTTAAAGAATGTATTTGGCAGTGATACACCACTATAGAACAAAAGTGTATTTTCAGATTTAAGTTTGTCTACTTGAAGGGGATATTAATCTAAATGGTTTGTGTATTAAATCAACTCAAGGAAAAGTCCTCCAATTTAAATTGCATTTACGAACTACTGTATTGGTTTTTCCATTTAGTATCTAACCTGACATAAATTCAGTTGACAGACAAATAGATTGTAGCATGCAAATTCCTTATGTTACTGCCCTTTTTTTTCTTTCATTTTTGATCAACCATGATATGACATAACTCCTGCTGGATGCGGGCTCCAAGGAGGGGGCTCCTGGTTTACTTATTTCATTTTGGTTTTTACAGGGGAGAATCCGGATAGAGCAGGGGTCACTTACCATCACAAACGTGAGCTTGGCAGATGCCGGCATGTATCAGTGCGTAGCGGAAAACAGACATGGTGTCATTTTTGCCAGTGCAGAGCTGAGTGTCATAGGTAAGTTTAATTTCCTGAACAGTGTAAACTTTCCACAAGCAGCAAATACTTAACCACAACTGGTTTTGCCAAGTCGCAGTATCGCCACAAGAAGTGCTTTTGAGCATCTTTTACAGGTTTTTGCTTATTTTAAGGGATGCATAAAATGAAAACTTGACAAAGTGGTTATGCAGTGAACAGATTTTATTTACCTCATCGCATCTTCTCGTATTCATCCAGGTAACTGACCAACGAGAGCTGGCATGCTTGACGATTAGAAGCATGTTATGGAGAAACCTGAGTATTGCCCCATTTCAAAAACACATTGGACAGTAACTGCCTCCCTACTGACTACAGACACTGACTCTCTTGAGGAAATGTCAGAAAACCTTCCATTTGAGTGGGCTTTTCACCATTCAAATGGCATTCACAGCACTTCAGTCCCACACTCTCACCAAGAATAACAACTTCTACCCCATCTGCTCTGCTGGTGGTGCAGAAACAACGGAGCCAGACCTTCTCTGTGGTGCCCAGCTAGAGGAGAAGAGGCAATGGGCACAATCAACCACAGGAAATTCCACTTAAACATGAAAAAAAACATCTTTTTAACTGTTGAGGATGACTGAGCACTGCAGCAGGTCATCCAGGGAGGTTTGGGATCTCCATCCTTGGAGATACTCAACATTCATCTGGACGCAGCCCTGGGCAACCTGCTGAGCTGCCCCTTCTTGAGAAGGGTCTTGGTTCAAATGATTTCCAGAGGTCCATGCCCACCTCAGCAGCTCTGGGATTCAGTAGCTTTACTCCTAAGTGCTTCTCTTAAAGCTCTTCCATAAGTAACAGGCTTGGAGCCAGCACAGATGTTTGTCAGAATGCAGATGTAGTGTCTTAGTTTGAATGCAGCTTGTGATTAAACAGTGTTGGTTTAGTTGTTTTCAAAGAGAGTGCTCAATAGTGTCGTGCCCTGCTTTATCTTGAAGAAAATAGCATGAGGTGTTTTCTAATTGTGGTGTTTTCAACAATGGTCCTTTTTATCAATAGCCATAGATGTCTGCATAGAAAAAAAATCATTTGAAAAATTGTTATTGTTGCTGCTCAAGAAAAGTGTAATAATCTTCAATAAATTAGGCTTCATAGTGTTAAGACTCATTGGGTGTGTTTACTGCATGAAAGAAATCCAGATAAACCCACTGGTGCCTTTCCTGTCTGTTAAAAAACCCCTATGAAAACAAGCTTTTGTTGGGAAGGCAGATCTTCACGGCAGAGAAGGGCTTCCCATCTTTTGTTGCACCCTTTTGGAGGTTCCGAGGACCTCCAGAATGTTGGCCCTTGCAAGAAGGACACCAAAGCCATTTTTTCAGCTGTAGTTGTTGGTCACAGTTGAAAGGGCACCTGGCTGAGCCCTGGGCAGGCAGCAGGATGGCTGCAGAGCAGCATTTTCACATATCTGCTTGCAAAACCTGGGGCAAAGAGAGAGCGAGGCAGCAAAGCCCGCCGAGAAACACTGAAGCAGATGCACATCCAAAATGAGATGGGTTGTACCAGTGTCCCACTCAGATGCACGTTGCTCTGACATGTGAAGAAAACGCACATGCTTGAGAACAGCACCTTGCAAATCATCGTGGGATGAGTCCTGCAATCGTTCTCCCTTCACACTGATTCCGCATTAAATCCCCGTACAGAGTAACTGCAAACCAAGAGGGCATGCACACTTGTAATGAGTTTAGTTTCTACCTTCACAATGCTATCAAGGTGAAAGGGGGAAAATTTTGTGTTCTTCTATGCACAGAAGCAAAGAACGCGAAGAGCCAGGTCTTCAAAGCCTGCCAAATAAACTGTATTTGGCTAGCTTCTCATTTGGGTTATGTAATGTTGCTTCTCTGTGTCATGTGAGGAGTACCAGAATGGTGTGCTGTAGTTTTCTTTCTATGGCTTTCTGACTTAATTTGGCATGTTTTTAAAGAGCAACAGCTCTGTTTTGCATTTTGCCAGTGCTTTCAAAGCAGTTCAATATTCTGAGCTCTTGCTGAGAACTGTTGGCTTTTAAAAAGATCTAAGTATAAAAATGGTTATTTTAAAAGGTCCTGAATTTAGCGCTTGATATGATTAAATACCGCTAATAGCAAATGAGGATTATAGCAAAATTAAGTGAAAAAGAAAAATGGGAAATTAGTCAGAGCTTTTCTCAGAGTGATTTTCTCCGGTCACTGTTAACAGTTATATTGCCCGGAGTCTTCAGCTAACATCAGGATCCCGTTGTGCTGGGCGTTTTAAAACCGTGGAGAAAGGCGCATTCGTTCCCTTGAAGAGTTTTCAGACTGAATGCCAAAAAAAAACGGAGGGGAGGGAAGACTGGAGTGGAAAAAGAGTAATGAAACCCCTCATTTTGTAAAGCAGCAGTGAGGACGTTAGCTGTGCTGCCCCCGCAGTGAGGTGCAATTCCCCAGTTGGTTGCAATTTCTGTAGATTTTTTTCTTGTTTTCTACTGATGATTCAGTCCATGGCTGAGTGCTTCAACATTTTGCACATTTAACATTAGATTTTCCTCCTGCCACCAGATTTCGTGAATTGTAATCCCTCAACAAGGTCTGTACTCATCACCCCTTACCAAGCAGGGCCCATATCCTGCAGCTCGTGTCTCATTACAGAAAGCCTCTAAAGGATCCCCAAAAGGCAGTCTAAACAGTTTTTTGCAGAGGTGCAAATACCAAGATTTTTTCAAAAATATTATACAACTATTTTTGAACAGAGAATCATGTGAAAATTTATTTTCAAAGTAATAATGTATAAATTGTAAGTGTACGATACAAATAATAACTCATCTGGTACCAGGAGCACTGAGGTGTCATCAGTGATTGGACATAGGCAACCAGCCAGCTCAGGGACAAGCAGCCTCTGATTTATAGACACGAGAGATGGATGAGATCTCTGAGATCCTGTGCCCCATCCCAATGTCAATGTAGGATTATTTTCTGTTTTTCACATCCTACCTTCTCATGCTTCGTTCAGGCCCTGGGTGCTTCAAGGTCTCCCACCTTTACACAGGTGTAAAACTGGAATATTTGAATACTTAAAAGAGCCAGACTTTGTTTCTCTGGAGTTAGTGCTAACCTGCTTTTATTTTCTTTCTTTCAGCTGTCGGCCCAGACTTTTCCAAAACCCTCGTGAAGAAGTTAACTCTTGTTAAAGTGGGCGGTGAAGTGATCATAGAGTGTAAGCCAAAAGCTTCCCCCAGACCTACTTATTCTTGGAAGAAAGGAAAAGATATCCTACGAGAAAATGAAAGGTAATATCTTAAAGTAACCGTTTCTTTCATTAGTTTGCGCCAACCCAGGGGCTTTCAGAAATGAAAGCTAGATTTGTCATTAATAGCTTCCCAAAATTGACTTGCAAATAAATGTGAAAACAGCTAGCATTCGATCTCAAGGACCCTGGGTGGATTTCTGCTCACAGTGTGTTCATCCCAGCCTCTGTGTGCTTCTAAAGCATTCCTGCCAAGAAGCTGATAAAGATGCATTCTAAAAAACAAATATTTTACCTCTGGATGTCTTGAAATATCTGTTGTTTTTTGAAAAATTTCCCAGGAGATAATATTCCTGAAAGTCTGCACTGCAAATTATGCTGCCCTGGTAAATTAGTCCATGTCCCAGCAAACAGGAGTTATTTGGGGTCAGTAATTAATTTGGCAGCCATGATGCCTAATTTGGAGACTGCTTTGCCAGACTGGCCAAATCTTTTGTTGTTGGTGGGTTGTTTTGGTTTTTTTTTTGTTTGTTTGTTTGATTCAAGAGAGACCCTCATTAAAAGTATAACCATACCATTTAAATTAGCATGGAGAACTAATTTTGGTTGTTGCTGGGTAGAGAAGTTTATCTTGCCGACCCAGCTTGGGTAGCACCTGGAGAACAAAAACTGGAGAATTTGTTTGGACCGTGCTCCACAGCCCCTCTCAAGTGCGATGTGCACCCTTTATTGCCACAGGACGATGGAAAAGATCCTGTCCTACTAGTAAAGGCCGAAGAGGCAGGAATTACAGAAAACTGCTATTTTTAAAAGCTTAAATCAGGTCTAGCTTTCATGTTGTAAAGTCGAGTTTTGTTCCATCAAGCTTGCCTGCTGTAATGCATCCTGAAATATTTAGTATGATGATAGAGTATGTAAAAAGCTGCAGTTCATTTGGAGACAGATAAGTAAAACAATGAAAGTATTTGTGATTTATGTAGCTTCTGTCATCCCACCTTCAGGAAGCTGCTGTCTATGGACTGTGTGACTTTACCTCTTGAGATAAAAGGAGTCATTGACAAGTTGTGCAGAACTTCTTCTACCAGCAGGGTACTGAGTAGCTCAAGGGTGAAGTTATAATATATCAAGATACATTGATTTTTAGAACTAAAATAGCTTGTTCTTGTGGTAACGATTGTGAAAGTAAAGGGAAGTATAAAAAATGGGATTTTCAGAATGTCTCTCCTGAGAGTTCCCAACTCTCCTAGACCTCATAACAAAGTTTGCAGCTGAAATTTGCTCTTTTCCGTGAAGTTCCTAAGCATGATATAAATGTTTCTCTTTTTCTCCTCCTTTTAATTTAGGGTGGGAGATGAAGGATTAGTTTATTTAAGCAAGGAACTGAGAAAGAAAAAAAAAAAAGTCAGCTCTGTTTCTTGCTTTATCACCATTACGTAATGCTGACAGTGAAGTGATTTTTTTTTCCTGGTTCCATTCTTTCACCCACAAACTTCCATAAAGTTTGTCTCAAGTGGAAACTACTATATCCTGGCTTCCCTAGGGAATGTAGTCAGGCTTTAAGTCTAGGCAGTTCTGTTTGCCTGTGTCTGTCCTTCCAAGTAACTTTTGAACTGGTTATTGATGTTTTGACCAATTTCCACAAAAGTTAGGAGAGGAAAAGATGCACCTAAAAATATACAGGTTTCTTCAAAACTTTGTGGAAACAAGCAGCTGGGGACAGGAGATGCTAGTTCCCCTTGCGGAGACAGTCACAGTAGACAGAGCCGACAGAATCCCCACCGGAGCACATCCCCGAGGGCACTCATGCCACGAAATCATTTTGAGGCACAATTCACTATTCTGTGTTAACTACTGACTCACAGAGTGTTAGAAAATACTGGTGTTGCATTCACTGCAAGTCGGTGACCTAAGCTACAGCCTGAGACATGAAGGCAAGAAGCAGGTACAATCATAAAAATATGCTTAATAATGCAAAATCTGAAGGAAAACAATCTAGATCCTCTTACATGGGCAGAAAATGTATTGGTTTTCCTGATGAAGCAGTAGTTGGGAGAAAGTATTGATTTTGCCTGCAGGTTTTCTAAACTGTGTATGTGGTTGGGGCCTTATCCTACTCCCCGTGCCTAGATATAGGTTGGGCACGTATTTGTTGGTCCCTCAAATGAGCTCAGATGTGCAATTCAGGAATGTCTACCGTTTTTGCCCCTGTGGCAGCGGCAGGCTGGCTGCCAGTGTCCCCTGCCCACTCGTGCCGAGCGCATCAGGTCTCCAGGAGTGAAATCTTGTGCCCGCCCAGCCCTGGGGGATCATCCTGCAGGACTTCTCTGGGTAAATGTCTTAATGAACCCGCTCGATGGGCAGTTGGGCCTATTTAACTCTTAGGTGCATGTGGGTGTTCAGTCTTCTTCGTCGCTGTTATTAGCCATGCTATGCCTGGAATCTTCAACTAGAGATTGTAGGAATCATGGAATTCAGGAATTCCATTGTCCCGTGGCGCGGCTTCAGCAGCTCTGAGTCTGGATTGGCAGGGATGGAGGAGGCTGAGTGGCTTCTGGTCCACTTCGCATTGCTGTGGTCCTGGTTTCTCTCTGCCATCCTTGGTGTGAGTTTCAACAGGCAACTTTATTTGCTGTTGGAAAGATCTCTTGAAACAAGTGAAAAAAAGATGGAAAAAAAAAAAAACTGTTGCTGGAGTCCTTTCATGTAGGGCAGAAAGCCAAAGCTTGCAATAGGTGTGAGTGAAGCTACTTAAATGAAGTCTCCAAGTTGGCCAACCTTAAAAGGTTCTTTTGGGCTTCATAGAAGCTCTTGCGCATCCCAATACTTTTCCAAACCAAATTAGAGCACATACAGGTTAATCAGGATAGAGGGTCTCCCAGTTCCAGGGTAGCTTCTAAGTGACGTTAATGTGTCAGCTCTTGTGCTGGGCTCTGATGTGTCCTCCCTTGATTTACACAGGGGCAATCACCTGAACTCTTCTCTTGGGGCTCTTGGAGCTATTCAGGCTTGAGTGTAATATCAGGGTCGACTTTCTGGGGACAGAAATAACATGCATCAGATTCTGCTGCTAGGATTCCTGTCTGGAGGCTACAGCAGTCCAGGAGGCAAAGCGATGTGTGTTGTTGGATATTTGCCCAGAAGGCAGAGTCTATCATGGAGAAAAGAGCTGTGTTGCTCTAGGTTTCCTATTCCTCTCTGGAGGCTGCGCGAGTGGCTCTGCACCCCTAATGAGTAACCTGCCCTCGAGGTATCTCTTGCTGGTGCTTGCAAATTATACAGTCATGTTATTAGAAATTCCGCCCTGGGGTACAATTACATGATTGCAGTCATTAAAGGCAGTTCATCTCCATAATAATGGAAATCCTGCCTTGGAGGCCTAACTGAGTCAAAGTAATGTTAGCAGCCCAACTCTGGAAAGTATAGTATATATAGATACAGTTATAGCCAAGATATAGATATATGGCAAATTGCACCCTGGAAATAAAGACTATTTCTCTATGGATAAAGATACGGAGTTCATTATCTATCCCTGGTGTTCCCTTCACAGTGCCTTGCAAAAAGGCTGTTACAGTCTAAGAGAAAGGTCTTCATTCTTATTACTGTGACCCTGCACAAACCAGCCTCCTCGGGCTGACGTGGCCGTTGACAGCAGAACCGCAGGTGACTCTGCTAATCATGCAGCAAGGCCCACCTTGCACACCACCAGCATAAGAGCTGTCACGGGAAACCATCTCCCGTGGGGCAGACTGAGCTCAAGTGCAGGGAACACCTTCTTCTGCAGGAGCACCTGGCCAAAATAGTCACCATGAAGGTATGCAGGCTGCATCATGAGAAAATACTGTAAAAATAATGGTAAGACCCACTCGCACGCTGCTCGAGTATTGGTACTTTTACCCTCTGCTCAGCAGAGAAGATTGGCCTCGCTCAGTGTGTGCAAGGACAATTGCTACTGAATTTTCTGCTACTTCTTGTGTTTCTGCAGATTGCAGATCACTTGCTGAAACAAACTTGGACCTGTGAAAAATCATCACGCCCTGATACTGGCGTTAAAATAGTGTGTAGGCTTCACAGTGTCATCTCCAGCAAGGGATGAGCACTTACTCAGTCTGAAATAGCAAGTCTGAAATCAGCTTTTTTTGTATTGCGCACATGGGTGAAACAGTTGGTCCTGCAGATACCCTCTGTAGCGTTAGCAGTGGCATCATTCCAGGAAGCTCCACGATCTCAAGGCTGAGGAATCTTATAAGAACTGCACAACTACTTGTGTTTTGGGGGCTGCATCAGATCATTCTATTGGAAGGAAATTTTGGGGAGGTTTCATAATGGTTTTGACTCATCATTTGGTTCTTTTATATTCATATTCCCAAATTTGTCTGGCCTCTGATCTCTGTGTTCTGAATCATCAATGGGAACATAGAGGTTCTGGAGTGCTGGATGCCAAGGGACTTGCACAGTCTTACCGTAGAGGGTAATTTGACCAACATAAACCAGAATTATATAATTACCTGTCATTCTGGAAAAGTTCCCCTTAAGCAGTGACCCCTGTATAGTACTGGCGCGAGTGAGACAAGTCATTTCCTTACTGGAGAGCCTTTCCTTTAAACTCCTGAACTCCTAATGCCTGCCACAGATCAAGCATCTTAGGTTTCGCGGTATTTCCCATTTGTGCTAATTATTTCCTAGCATTAAATTGCATACACTATTCATCAGCAGTGGTAGGAGGGGAAGTCACAGCAGCAGATTGTTCCTGCAGGATTTTCTTAATCCTCTCGTAATAATTCAATTACATCTAATGCAACGGCGTTATATAAATTTGTTACTAAACCTTGTGTTTTAAAACCTTTATTTTCAGGTGATCTTATTATAGGAAGCTTTTGATTTCTTCATAATTAGAGCGCAGCTCCCGCAGAGGATTGTACTCGGCTGTAAGTGCAGGCAGTTCATCCTTGCCCTCGTGAAACTCAGAAGTCACTCCAGCTGCTGAATAGTTCATTCTGATTTACGGGTGCAGGAGACAGAATCAGGCTGTGCATGATTAGAGAAAAATCCTAGAGCTACGCAGAGTGCTGCCAGCTGAAATCAAAATAACCTTCTCTCCCAGCTGCTCCCGCACTTTCAGCGTTACAGAATTGTCCTGGCAGTGAACTCTTAATTTCCTTTGAACTAGGTAGCAAGAAGCATTTTTAAAATAACAGTTAAATCACCCTTAATTTTAAAATAATTTAATTGCCCTTTGTTTTCCTATGGTTTTGCCCCATAAATAACATTGCAGCCCTGGCACTGTAGATGTTCTTGTGCAGTTGAGGGTTAAGCTCAGACCAATGCTGTAATCTTGACAGACTGGGGTGTTTTGTCACCTTGTTGTACGGACAGAACTACCTGTTAATAACGCACCCCAAGGGCGGTGTGGGTGCGATGTCCTAAGCAAACTCCTAAGTGCTGCATTGCTCCATGTTGCTGCTGCTGCAGAACCGCTTTGCCCGCGCGGCCGCGGGAGCTTTGTCAGCCCCGCTTGCTGTGCAGGGCTTTGGTAATAATTGCATTTACACTTAGGGAATAATTTCTTCCCGCCGTGCTCCTTCTTGCTGAGCTCCTTGCTCCAAGGCACGCGAGTGATGTGCAGCAAGCATGGGAGAGCTCGTTTTTAGGGAACTAATCTGCCAGGCTTGTGGTTTGCTGTGGCATTAGTGTCGCAGAATACTGCTGACAGGTTCAGCTGAGAGCTTTTGAGAGCAAAGGAGTAAATGACAGGACCTCGTGTGAGTCGTTCTTGCATTCACAACCAGGTGTTTATCCTTTCCCACCAAGTCTCCTGGTTGCCTGTGGCTCCGGGTCGTGTTGTCACTTACCTCGTGTACTTGCTAAGAACTTCTGCTTGTCAAAATCAAGCGCCTCGTCCCTGCAAATAATGAACATTTGAATTATACATTCCCGATGTTCTCTGGAAGCTCTTGGATGTCACATTTGCCTACTACCAAATACGTACTCAGTCCAGAAGAGAAAAATAATTGCACTTTTAAGTTGAAAAACAAATTACTGTTCTCTCATCCTCGTTGAGCTCTTGCATCATTAGAGCTGTCTCTTTTCTATGAATGTACAGTGCATGCATTGTTTATTCAGTTTAATTGTAAGGGAAAAATCATAGAAAAACAAATGATGTTCTGAGTTGGTAGCAAAGAATATGAAAGTGTCCAATTAAACAGCCAGGCAGTAGGACTTGTATAATAGCAACATCTGTTATCTTAATTAACCAAGTTTCTATATAAAGGGACCCTCATAGTGCACTTCGTTAGAGCAGGAGCTGACCTAGATACTCCAGGCATGCTCGCTATCCTCATGGATATTGTCCCAGTTGGTCCCATTACCGTGCAGTCTTGACAAGCTCCATGATCTATAAGCACGATACGCACAGGCAAAGCCATGCTGCTTGAGGCAGGAGCATTTTTTTAGAGGAAAACCAATAAAAGCACAGAAATGCGACATTTAGGAGGGCGGATGGGAGACAAGGAGGGAGAGCAGAGGTGCAACAACCTGCCCTGGCAGGAATTGGTGCCTTTCCAACCCGAAAAATCACGGCCTGCCCCATCCTTATCCTAAAAAACAGGGAGAACCTAAAAGGGAAAGCGCCAACTGGCAGTCACTGCTCCTCAAAAGGAGATAGTTAGCCAAAACTCTACCTAATATTTCTTTTATCATTTGCATTTCTGGATTTACAGAGTGTTCGTTCGCAGTTGTGCGAACCAGACCAACTTGTGCCGTTGACATGAGTGAGTTGCATTGGATTATAAACCATCATGGGTTGTAAAATGAGTTATATACAATCCAAGTTATGAAAGCATTGCCAATTTATTCTGGATTTTTAAACGTATACTTAGCTGAGTTTCCAGTTGTTTGCATGAACTGAAGTGATTTGGTGGTAAAGGAAAGCTGGAAAGGTCTCACTGAAATTATTTTCTACCTCCTGCGCATGTGAGTGGTTTTCAGAGCTCCTCTCCTCTGGGAGGATGAGATGCTAAGGACCCCACGAAAGGACTGCTGACTTGCAGTCCGCTCACCCTGGGAATTGTTTCTGTAACTGAAATTTTAACAGTATGTTCACTTTGGTGCTGTGCCATTTTGAGCAGGAAAAATAGTGAAATTGGACAAGAAATGAAAGGCAAGTAGCCTTTATCTTCCCCTTTCAATGCATCTTGAATTCGAAAAGTTGTATAAATTCCAACTTCTTATTTATTGCCTCAAACTCCCTAATTAGTGGTTAATTGCTTTAAACAGCCAGAAAGAAAATGGCAGTGGGACAGACAGCGCATCTTTTCCAGTCTGGTGCCAGTGTGCAAACCATGATCATATTTTTGTACTGATTACTTGGGGGATGAATAGTCAGCACGTGCTTTTCGACATGCAGCTCAGTGACATTCAGCAGAAAATAAAATCTCAAAGGATGCTCCCTATCATTGTATCATTGTTTTGCATTAATTGTGTTGACTTTTTCCTTTTTTTCCTTTTTTTTTTTTTTTTTTTTAAGTAAAGCACCTGCACAATTTCTTTAAGGCAGACAGGTAACCAAATCATCAATAACTTGTTGTTTTTTCATTACCTGCTGCCTGGGCAAAATGAAAAATGACACCCTGCAAATAGCTTTTTGAGGTTTGAATTGACAATGCCACATTCATCTTAGTTTTCGGAGACACTTTGCACAAGATGGCTCTACTTCAGTGGAGCATCTGAAACAGCTGCCACGTCAACTTCTTTTAACCAGGTTTCTCCAAAAGAGACGTGGAAAGAGCAAAGTAACCCCTTGATTTGATGACCAGGGATCTGGAGAAGCCCATGTTCTGGGCTGTTGTATGTGGGTTTGTGTGCATCATCCTACAAACGTAAGGTGCCCATCTGCTGTGTTCACCACCTCTCTGAGGGTTTTGGCTTTCCTCAGAGTTGGTTATCGGCAATTCACGGCTGTCACTGCGCTGCCTTCTCCCTGTCTTCTTGAGCAGATGCCTCTAGGAAATGTTATCTGAGCAGAGTTAGAGAATCACCTAGATTCCAGATTTGGTGCCATTTTATGTCTATAAAGTAATTGGAGTCATACTGAAAGTTTGCATAGTTATCCTTCTTTTACTTGCATGGAAACAATTTCCTTTGACCAGCAGCAAATTATATCAGAACAGGTGATCCATTGCTACTGGGCACAATGTTTCTACCTTCTCTATTAACTCATGTTAACATAGGAGACCCGATCATGAAAAAAAATGCCTGGAAGGATATTCAGGCAGTGTATCAGGCCAGAGCTGAGGCTTTCCGAAGTACCTGTCTGCTCTGAAATGCGCCTTGAAACTTGCCTACAGATCCATACTCATGCTCTAAATTAAGACAAAATAATGGTTTTAGCAAGCACAGAGCATTTTGGAGAAGAAAATTTCCTATCAAATATTTCTTCTCTTGAATCGTCCATAATTAAAAACAAGGAGATAATGATTTTGCAGTTTGGGCTGCCATCTAAGGAACTCATGTAATGAGTTTAAAATCTGAGGAAATAATTAAATGGCTACTGGGGAAAAAGGGATTTCTAATGAACTTTTTTGGAGACTCTACCAGACTCAGTGATATTTTTGATAATTATTTAATCATTTTAAGTGGTTTAAATTTACTTTTGAATCTTTTAAATCTCTGTTAATGTCAATTACAAGTGGAGCGGGTAATTTCTCTTTGAACCATGGGCATTTTTTTGTTGAAACCAGAGGAAAAGATGTCTTATCTTCGAAAGACCGTGCCTTTGGGCTCCTATTCAGATGTTATCAGCTGGAATAAACAAGCTGAGAGTGCATTTAGTGCTTCGGTTTGTATCTCGTGAATCCTTCCAAAAACAGTTTGTGTCAGCAGCTGATTCACAGAAAATCTGAGGGCTTGCATGGATTCTCCCGCATAAGAAAATGATGTTTCTGAGCCGCAGAGGAGGTTTGTTTAAAGCCCAGGTTCTTCTGACTTCCAAAGCGTTTGCTGTAGGTGGGCAGGTGACTTGTCCCCTCTGGGTACTGAGTTGTTGGGGATGCTGGACAGAGGTGGTCGTCCCAGGTTTGGTTCCTAGGACTGATTCTGGAGTTCTGGGGTGCATTCCTCACCGTGCCATTGAGGCTTTGTGAGGGACCGCAGGATCCATTGGCAAAAACAGCGAGGTTGAAGAGTGGTGCTAGAAGGGCGCTTTCCCAGAGGGGGTTGTCTCCATTCCCTGCAAACATCAATGAGAAATTAGTCCTTTGCACCATTTGACCCTTCCAGGCTCAAAAAATCTTCCCATATAGTTCAAATATCATTGCTTCATGTCTAAGGAATGAAAGCCATAAAAATGAGCTTTCCCCTGCTGGACTGAAATCTACTCCCTCAAATATTTATTTTCACGACATGGTCTTTCTTAGAATATTTACTTAATTTTGTGTGTTGTGAAAGATGAGCGGAAACAGGAGACAAGAGGTTTTCTATTACTTGAAATTCACTGCAGCCCCCTCTCTTCCTTCAGGGCTCCTCGCAGCATTTGTGTTTGATTTCCATTTGTTTCTCCCTGTTATCAGCCTCCCTTAAGAAAGATAAGCTGTTGTTCTTAGATAACCTAGAGATATTTTTATATTTGAATTATGACCTAAGGCATCTTTAAACAATTTACATGAAATCTTTAATAGCCGTAAATGCTTCCCTCTCTCCTCCTGCTAGCCGGCTCGTCAGGATGAGGTTGCATCAGTTTCATCCGTGTCTTAAAAATTGCCAGGCAAAAGAGAGGCTGATGGCAAAACACAACTTCTGTGTTTGCCGGCATTAATGCAGTCTAGATTCAAGCTTATTTATTTGGATTGCTCCTTCATTGCAGATTAACAGTTGGTTGAGGAGGAAATTTATGTGAGGAGACTCCGATGCCAGGCTCTCCACTGGTATAAATGGGTACTGAATTTGGTGGAACTTGTGCTTACAAAAGGGGCCCCTACTTTTCCTTAGAAATACTGATCGGAGCAAAAACAGTTTTATTTTTCTCTCTCAAACAATATTTATATTGCTTTTCTCTGTAACACCTTTTAAAATCCATTGCCAGCAAAGCTTGCAGGAATTTCACCATTTTGCTCAAGGAAACAGAATCCAACAGCCCTTTATTGTGGGCAAATATAGTTCTTACCTGAAAACTAATTACAGTGAATTTACAGTTAAGAGATCTGCCAGTTGCCACGGACAAGCAAGGCCTTATCTTGTGCCGTTTTTCAGCAGAAGAAAGATGTGTCCTAAGTTAAATGGACTTTGACTGAGGCTCTAAATGAAGTCTGGATTTCTGAGAATCGTGGAGAGAGGAGCAGCTAGGGTTAGTGCCACAGCAGGGGTGGCTGTAGGAGATGGTCCAAATCAAAGCCAACGGGTTTTAGGTGAAGAGGAGCAGCACGGTCATGGCTTGTCCAGAGCCAATGGTTGATGAGCATGTGTTGTCCAAAGCCCGTGGGCCTTGGCCATGGGAGCTGCCTCTTTGGCTGCAGTGTGGGTGTTAATGGGGACGAATACTGAAATTTGCTACATTTTAGCCTTGCTGTGCCTTATTTATATGTAGTCACACATGAAGATCGCAACCCAGTATTGGGGACCAGGGTTCGGTGTCCCCGACACCGGGGCCAAGGGCACCGTGAGCCTGTGCTTCAGAACTGCAAGCATTTCTGAATCTCTCTATTTTCCTGAAATAGCCTAATGGCCAATACTGCTTTTACGAGATCATTGTAATAATCCCGGCCCTTGCCTCATTGCCCAGGAAGCATTATGAAAAGGGTAATAAACTGCTACGAAGACATGAGATAGAAATAATTTGATAAATAACGCAATTGCCCAGAATATTTTACATTTAGAGTAGTGTCAGAGAGCAAAGTTGTTGTTGGGGGGAAATTGCTCTGGATATTGCTGCCTGTAAAGGCAGAGCTTTGTCCTGTGGGAATGCCAAGAGTCTGGAAGTCTGGCTGGCCTCCACTCCGGGTACCGCTGGATGGGCAGCACCCCGTTCATTGTGGAGCCCAAAATACACTGTTTTTCCCAGGTACAGTTAAGCTAAATCTTCTCTCGGAAGACAGATTATCTCTTAGCAGAGCTCTGGCACCGCCGTCTCTTTTCAATAGCCACGTCAACTACTGCCACAAAGGCTGTACACGAAGGGATCAATGAGAGTTTTATCTGAAATTGCGCTCAGTGTGTGTTTCTTCCAGCTGACATTCATTTAAATGCTCACTCTTAAGACTTCTTTTCTCCCTGCAACAGCAAAAGGATCAGACATCCTAAGCATTGTTTCCCTGGGAACAAAAATTAAAAATATTCACTTGGCTAAGCATGAAATATTTCTGATGTTTATGTTTAATCAACAGTGAAAGCAAGTAGAGTTGTGCTTGTATTTCGTAAATTAAAATGCTAAAATTATCAAATAAGAAGCAATGTACCTTGTTTCATTGTAGCGTACTAATAAGACCATTTGAAAGGAAAAAAGAAAAAAAAAGGAAGTCCCTTTGCAGCTACAAGTGCTCCGAAGAGGCTTTGGGTTCTAGTGGGCTGTGCGAGAGCTCTGCGAGCACCCACAAGCTGTGTCCCCAAGGAAGGGAACCACACGTGTCACCTGCCCGGCCATATGTGGTTGTGCTGCTGCCATGCGCCTGCTGCTCTAGCTGGGGCATCTTTGGATGGCGCCGCTCGGCACAACCACAACATGCACGTAGGTACTTTTCTTCCCTAACGATGTCTCGGTGCATCTTCCCCCGTCATGTTTTTCAAGGCTTCCACTAGTTGAGCAAATGTCCGACGAGGCCCATGTCCTGCAGCGCCGCAGCGGAGCACCTGGCAGCTTGGAAGGACTTCTNTCCGTCATCTTTTTCAAGGCTTCCACCAGCTGAGCAAATGTCCAACGAGGCCCACGTCCTGCAGCGCCAGCGGGAGCTGTCGCCGCAGCTGAGCACCTGGCAGCTTGGAAGGACTTCTTCAGGGTGCCTGGTGGGACGCGTCTGCCTTGCGACTTGTCTCACGAGCTGCTGCAGCAGCAGAAAGTGGCTGGGGAAAGCCAGGGAGAATTGTTTGCAGCATTTTTAAAGGTCCTTTGTCCCCAGAAGATTTTTGATCAAAAAATGACAAGGTCAGCTCTTCCTTGGGTAGAACCCAAAGCTTTCTTTTAAGAAACAGTCGATCGTTTTATCTCCTAATTTCAGATATGTTTCTACTCTCTGTGGATACGAAGTCTCCTGTTGGCAACCAAAACCAACCAGTCCTTTCTTTACAAATGATGCAGCGTGTTTAAAATAGATGACCTTTTTTATGTAAGGATTCTTTATATAAGAATATCTTATGTCATCTTTATTTTCCAAATAGGTACTTTTATTTTCTTTAATTCAGTGACTACATGCTGACTTTTGAGTAGCTCAGTTGCACTAGTCTGGGCAGGAGCAGAGTTACACTTCTAATTCTTCCCACCCGTGTTGTGGTTAGTGGTGCCGGGGAACACCCACTATCAAGTTAATAGCTCATTTTGAGTTTGTAGTGGTTTGAAGGACTGTGTATTCAGCATGACATTTTATTCTCAAGCAATATGGGAAATGTGGTTTTGCTTTTATGTCTTCCTAGGCATCTTATTAGAAAATATTTTGGGAATATACTTCAGAAGAAGAAGAAAGTGTTTCTTTTAATTTGAACTTTGTATCTTGAAAGAACTTTTTCAACCAAGCTGCTTAAAGTGGTTGATCAAGGGATGTTTGCTTTCAACCCAATTAGCAGTTTGAGATCCTTCAGTGGGCTAAAATGAGCCTTTCCTCTTGTTTAATGCAGATATGTCTACAAAGAAAATTTGTGAAGTAGCAAAATCAGTGAAAGTCGTTCCTACTTTGTCAACTAACTGTAACAAATTTCAAAGTGTTAAAATAATTACTTGTTACCTTCTAACACATTGGATCCAAATTAAAGGACAAAACACTCGGTGTAGAAAAGCACCTTCAGCAGAACGAGCCGCATAACCATAAGGCTCCTAATCAATGAGTCACAGTAAGATTTTAATGGCCTGATTTATTTTTTAAAAAAATTGGTTAACTTCGCAGTTATCTGTGCCTTTTAGTGCTAGTCTCTTAAAGGAATGTGCAGGGAATTATTTACAGAGATGCCAGCAGGGAATGAAAGGTTCTTGGAGAAGCTCCGGGGAGAGGGTTGAGGGACCTCTGTGCACATCCCTGTTGAGCTCTTTGCCACACGTTGCCCGAGTTAAAAGATGTCCATGTGCTCAGATGTTAAAGCAACCACCTATGGCTTTCAGTTTAGAAAACAGAGAGAGCATTAACTCCCTGAGATGTGCCCAGAGCTGATTTACTGACCTCATCGAGAGAAGGTCTCTGGAGTGATCCATTCCACGCTTGCCACAAACTAATTCTACATCGAAATGAAGACAACTTAGAAGGCAACTAGTAATAGTATTGGAAAGACAGAGACAGAAAACCCATTAACATTTGAATTTTATGTTGGTTTGATAATTGAAATGCACCACCTCTGTAAAAGATCCTGCAACAAATAGTTTTCGGCCATATAGAAATCGAAAGAAATAAGATTTACAGAAACAAAATACTGAAATAACATCTAAATACATTTATTTGTACTAAGATTCAGTTGAAAATAATTTAATACTTTAAATCCACCTATATCATAGTCTTTTCCATATTATATATTAAGAAAAAGACAGTAAAAAGAAGACTAAGTCTGTCTTGGTTGTATGGACCACTTCTATACTACAGGTAAAGGAGTTTTAAGAAACTCATCTTTGAAAGTTATATCTTTCCCAAGTATAAAAAAAATCTTCCATGTATTTATTATATGTACATATATAATTTCTCTATATAGATAGAAAAATAAACATAAGGCTTTTTTCAATTGTTATTAAGAAAAATGTGATTTTATATAAACTTTCCATGGTCCATTTGTTTAGGTTCTAAAAGCCAATAATAATTTGATCAGATCCTCGCTTTTCCCAGATTGTTGGGGTGGTCGCAGTGCTCAGGGAGTGCGTGTGCTGCTTGGAGCGAGCGCAGCGCCGGGGCCGGGTGCTCCTCCCGAGCTGGCGCATACTGCTGAGCTTGTCGTTGTCCTGTATATTGATTTGAATTTTAATGTGCCAAGGGCACCTTCAGCTTGCAGAAAGGTGCTGTTGTTTCTGAAGAGCTGAAATCTATAACAGCAATAAGTGACCCTTTGGAAAGGGGTCCTGGTGCTGCCGCTGTCCCGGCTGCTGCACATGAGAGGCCGGTGTGGCAAGTCCCACGTCCCAGTGCCATTTAATGTCATGCAGACATTGATCTGTGCCAGCACAGTGGTGCAGGCAAGGGACAAGCAGCAATATTCTGCTCTCTTCCAGTTATTGAGCTGGAGCAACTGCTGCAGAAGCAAATATATGGCACCGGACTTCTGCAAAAAATAAATTACAATCGTGAACGTTACTGACTGCAGCAAATTGGAGACCTATAAGGCAGCTGTGAAACTTCTATTAATATCACTACTATTGACAGGTGAAATGTAACCTTTGTCCCTGTCCTGTCCTCGCTGGCCTCCCTGTTGTAGCCCCTCTGCAGATAGCCCAGCTGGAGCCGACGTTGGGTGGCTGCTGTCACAGCATCCTGCACTGTCCTCAGTGGTGCTGTCACTGGAAGGAAGCTCCAGCTCACAGTCACTTCTCAGGGCAATGTTAACTCATGCTGTAACATGCATGAAGTCTTGTTTGCTAAATAATTTTTCATCCTGGTTTCTCAGCCTGCTTGCACAGAGCTTGATTGCTATTAAGAATGCAGGAGGACTTCTTCATTTTCTTTCACATTAGTCAAATTAAATATAATTGAGCAGGAGAAGGCAGGAATTAATACAAGATTTTCAGTGCAGGTGTGAAATGGACTGAAGGGCAGATTGCAGCTTGTGCTATAAGACTGGATACCAAGCGAGCAACCAATATTTTGCTAAAAGATGTGAGGCTGGGCTGGAGTGTCCATAGAATAATTTGGGGTCACTTCAAAGTTGGTTGATTACAGGATACCTTGGCACAGGATGGTTAAAAACTACTAGTGTGAGGAGAGCAGACAGGACAGAAAAGGAAGTTTTAGTACCATGGTATAAGCACTATTGATACTTCATCTATTATCCTGTTCACTTACTGCCATCCCTATTGAAGGCAAAGCAATTTAAAGCAGCCAGCGGAGATGCACACAAGGCTAAAGGATGGGCAAGGAAACTGAGAACCTGCTGTACAAGGACAAACGAAAGGAGCAAGAAATATGTGGTGAGCAAAATGAGGTCCGGAGGGGGATGTTTCCTTCTTGTGGAGGAATATGCGTATGCAGCAGGGAAGGAGATTAACTATTTAGGCTACAGGGCATAACTCACGCAGGAAAAATGGGCTTAGAGCCCCAGGCGTTAGTTCTGGCTGAAATTCAGAAGGCTGCAAAGAACAGGATTAGAGAGGTTCTGGGAGAGCCCCAGGAGCATTCAAAAACGAGGCAGTTTTAAAATAGAGCTCAGTAGGTAGCTGTTGGGGATGGTGTGTTGTGGTTGCATCCAACAAGAGTTAGTGAAGTAACTTGGTGACCTTCCAGGGACCTGTGCTTATTCTGCCTTTAAGAAAACGAGGTTTTCTTAGCATGATGGGACCTTGGCTACTCCCTCCTCCCTGTCTGGCATCAGCACCGCAATGTTGTCACCAAGTGCGTCTCCCACTGCAGTGCCAAGCCAGGGAGCTCACAGAAAGCTACTGGACTAAGATTATTTTTATGCACTTAAAATCCCCGTTGTTTAAGAGCGTAATAATCAAGTGTAAAGCCCATGTTGACCAGATGCCACTTGTGATTCTGGACTTTCCTTGAGAATATATAAGGGTTTTGCAATGAGTAATAGCTAAAATCCTCATGGTGACTCAAGCTCTTTTGCTGCTCCTGTGCATCTTCTGCCTTGTCACCAGGGAAAAGGACCCCGTTGCAAGCAAATAATTACTTCTGCACTGAACCAGAAATGTCAGGGAGAAGGGAAAAGAATTCCTTCAGCCCAAACAGAAATTAAATGTGACTTTTTTTTTCTTGCCAAAAATTGAGGTAAGGGGAAAGTAATGTAAACAAAATGTTTTGTTTCACTTGGAACAAAATGCTTTTGTTTCTGTTGCAGTTATTTTTAACCGTGACAAAATAATGTAAAAGAAAGACTTGGTATAGGACACTGCTTGAAGCAGGAAACAGGAGAATAAGGCTCTGTCTGAACTTGCGCAGAGCAAATCCTTGGATGAGGAAATGAGTCCATCTGAGGAGATGCAAAGTGACAGTAACTGCTTGGCACCTGTGAAGAGCTTGGATCCAGCGGAGCTGCCCTGCCAGCTGCGGTTCCAAACCCGACGGGAGAGGGGCAGCGGATGTGCCCGATGCTGCTCGGGTGCAGGGGACTCACATTTTGGTGCTGCTAGTCAAATACTCGGCCCATATTTAAGGGCTTTACCCAGATCAGTGTTCCTAGTTTTCCTTCATGTAGAGCAGAGAGAAAGGAAGTGCAATAGGAGACAAAGTTATCCGTGAGGACCAGGAAATCCTGAATGAGCACTGGGCAGTGCCAAAGCAAGAAGTGGGGAAGAAGGGGAGAGAATTCACCACAGGGTTGAACATGAATGGTGAGCTCTGAATATCAAAGTGCAGCTCCATGTAAGACCACACGAGCTGCTCGCAGGTAAATTAACGTTGCCCTCGAGTAAAGACACAGGCGACTCATGTAAATGGTGCATCCACTATTTATGAATTGTGTCTGAAAAGATTTGTGTCAACTAAACGCCCTCGGACCGTCGGCAGACTGTTGTTCAAACTGTAAATAATTAATGCGACTCAGAAGAATTTTACAGTAACTTGAAAAATATTTCATGTCTTGCCAGGATCACTGTGCTGGATGATGGAAGCCTCCGAATTGTCAATGTGACTAAGTCGGACGCCGGGAGCTATACCTGTATAGCCACAAACCACTTTGGGACAGCCAGCAGCACTGGCAGTTTGCTTGTGAAAGGTAATGACAATTTTTACTACATATAACTGATACTCCATCTTAATTTCTGAGCGAGTCAGCAGAAGCCATGCACGTGCCACTGCTCTTTCCTTTGATGCTGATGCGACCGGACCCCCTGGGAACTGAAGTGTCTTTCGCAGTCAGGCTCTCTTGTACATCACGAATTTGCTGAGCTTTAAGTGTCAACGCTCACGGCACAAATGTACTCGTGGTCACACTAAATAATACTACTTGCAGCAAGTTGGCGCATGTGTTTTCACGTGGAAATAAAAATATTCTGAATACAATATGGGAATTGTGATGCCGAGTCAAGTAGCCTGATGCGTACTCAGACTGCAGTTCTGCAAAGGATATGCTTAAACCTAAAGTGTATCTATGAAGAAATACTTGAAGATGAGTTCATATCCTTTATAAATGTTTATCTTAAATAGTTCATTTATCTGTGTTGTTCTTAAATTTCTATAATTCTTTTAAAAATCCTACTAAACTCTTTAATACATTTCATCTTGTTGCAAAATAATATGAGGGGTTCATCTTCACAGTGCTTTGTAATATGTGGTTTTCTAAAATATACACAAAATCTGATTTAATTTTGTTAACTCTTATCCAGAATTGAGTTTCCGGATGGCAAGAATTCCAAGGATATATTTGTGTATATTCAGAACTTCTTTATCAATATTTTTTTTCAAAAGTAAAAGCTTTTATGTTTGACAAAGATATTTAAGGTAATAATTTGTTAAACACACTGAGTGACACTGACAAATGCTTTAAATTAATTTTTGCCCTGCATGTGAGTAGTCCTTTGTCTGAAGAATTATTGTAGGCAACGAGTATATAGATTATTACACTTATAATCACTCTCCATCTCCCTCTTATTTGGGGAAAATCCTATATTGGATAACAAATCAGGAAAGATTGATTACAAAGCAATAAATCAATCACAGAGCTCTAATGCTGTCAGTTTTAATTCTCCCACATACTGTCATTGATGGATAGCATTCAGTTAGAGGCTTTCCCTATCAATTGTTTTTGTGGTATATAGAGAATACTTTAAAATGTTTTGATAAAAGTTTAAATCTGTGGCTTTTAGGGTCAAAGCTTATTTCAGCAAGTTATGCCCAAATTAAGCAGCAGGGTTTTTTTCAGAGCAGAATTTATTTTAGTATTTGGATATGTATATGCAGGACCATGCATCAAGAAAAAAAGACCAGACCAGTGCTATTGGTGTGTGTAAGTAAAGCCGTGAAGCCTCCACAGTTGAATTCGGGTCCGTGACACCTCCGGAGCAGGGACAACTTGCACTGCCATAAAAAAGCCAATCGCTAAAATCAGGTTTTATTTCCTTACTTCATTCCTGTTATTGAACAGTCATGCTTTTGTAACTCGTCGCTTATTCTTTCTTATTATTAGTACCCCAGGGGTATCCGCGAACTCGGAATACACGAGCTGGTAGCTGCCGTGCCTGCGTTTGGGGATGACACGGGTTACAAAGCACCTTCCCTGCGCGCGGGCTGCAGAGAATTAGCGAGCGCGGTTTCCCCCTCAGTGCTCTGTTTTATCACGACTCCATTAGCATTAATGGGAGTGACACAAGTGCATGAAGCAGAGAATAAACTCTTAAGCCCAAGATGTGGATATTAACAGCAAACTGAGAAATGCAATTTCAAAGTCTAGCCCATAAAAAGTATAAAAGAGCAGAAACTATTCTGAACTCCAAATGAACTGTGTAAAACACTGTATTTTATACTGAAATGCTTGAGTTTCTCTGCCTTGAGTAAAACGCAGAGGACTTTTGATAGAAATATGACTGAACACCTTATTTTAACTCAACTTTGTGATGTACAAAAAGACTAATTTATCAACTGATGAGTTTCCTGACCTTAAAGTATGCTTATATTCTTTTTTATCTGATTCATATGCCGTTGAGTAAGAGACTGTGAAGGTCAGAAGATATTCTGTGTAACCTTTCTGTGTTCTTCCATTAACATTGCAGCCTCTCTCTGTTTTTTCTTTTTTCTTTTTGTTATTATTTTTTTTCTCTCTCAGGGAGAGATGCCGGCGGTGTCAGAGGCCGTGTAGGCAAAAGGGAGGAGGAGGAGGAGGAGAGTAGCTGTTACGCCAGAACCAGGGAGCTTAAAATAAATCTCTGGCAAACAACCAGAAAGGGATGAATAAATATTCATATTATGCATGAGTAGACAGCTTAAAAATACGAAATCCTGACGGGTGCCCATAGGACTGTTTATTAACGTGCTGTTGTCAGAAATGTTGAACCTCGGTGGTTTTCCAAACTAGTAGGATAATGTTTGGGGTTTGTTCTGTTGGTTAGTCCTAAATGAGAACTTTTCTGGCCTTTGAGACCCCAAATCTTGCAAACTTGCATGTGTGGTTTGACCTTTAAATTAAAAAGCAGGATCGAATTTGTAAGGATTGAATTTATAAGGGTAGTGAAGAATTGAGCAGGCAGTGCTCTGAGCTAGGAAGGACACGGCATGTATTTCCAATGAAGTACGTAAATGTGAATTTTCCATCTCTTTTTTTCCCCTGTTTTGACTGTACTTGAGACTAAATGTTCCCTTGGTTGCAGAGATGCTCCCAACTTCCAAAGACAGAAGCAGCACCCCCATTTTGAGGGGAACCTGTGAATTCCTGGGCTTGCAGTAAATTGCAGCCATCCTGGATGGGCTGTTGCGGCTCCGCGGAGGGCGAGCCCTGATGGTGTTACTGGTGTGCGCAATTCATCGGGATGATCCTTTTACTTCTCCTTCTGCTGTTATCCCATCTCAGACGTACTGTTGTGCCAGGGCTCAGAGCAGGCAAAGCAGGAGCGTTTTTATTATGCGTATCCAGATAGTTGTATCTGTAGCCTTTGAGCACGAAAAGAATACAAGGATAATGTCAGTAGGTTATTTTTTCCTCACACTTCAATAGACTGATGGTCTTGATTTTGTCCAGCACACTGATCCAAATTATTTTCAATGAAATTGCCTATTTTCCATTCTGGGCCTATTCCTTCATGTGAACACTGAATTGATGTATTACATTTAAAATTGGAAAGATTGATTAAGTACCGTAAACTTTGGTCTGCATCAGGTAACTTTTCAGAGACTTCTTCAGAAAACATATTGTGTTTGCCTTAATTCCGTGGGGCAAAATCCATGGATTTGTACCACTACGAGTTGCCATAGGAGATGAGGAATAACTATTTCTTATCTTCAGAGATTGAGCGTGGTGCTAGGCAGAAAGGCTTGGAAAGAGTTCAGTTCTGCAAGTAGTATTTGCTGACTAAGTGCGTGCTTTGGCTTCAGGGTCTTAAATCTACGTGTTTGACCACATAGGCCAGAAAATGTGGGTCTCTCCTGCAACGGCTGCAGTGCCCAGACTGCCCTGTCTGTCAGTCAAAAATAAGAGAAGCTTTTGGAAATAGACCTGCCTGCCCGTGCAGAGGCTCGGGTTGATGAGCACAAGGCCTCTCCTCCTTGCACCCGTCCTTTTTAAATCAGTGAACACGAGTAACTCCAGCAGCATTTATTTTACCAGCTTTGTTTTCAGCTGTGACTCCACCACTTCCGAGTCACTGGCTGTATCTGGTACTGGAGGGGGTATCACTTTTCCCCCCAGGGGAAGCATAAACCTTCCATTAAGATTTTTTTTACATTAACCAGGGGGAAAAATGCAGTAGATACTTTACTCTGTTGACCCGTTTAAGCTTCAGAAACCCTCTCTGTAGCTCCTTGAATGTTCCCATGTCAAATATATTCTGCTTCTTTGCTCACAAGGACAGCTGTCCTGGGATGCAGGCGTTCTCCTTCCCACATGCCCTATATCATGCATGCATTTAGTGGTTTAGGGCTGCCCATATTTTATGGCCTTTTTAGAATTATGTTTGATAGCGTACGTGCATGTTTGGCTGGCGTCAGGGATGTTTTCTACAGTTTTCAAAGGCTCTGAAAGAGCTCTGCAAAAGTCAAAAGAAGTTTTATTAAGTAGTGTCTGGACACACTTTTTGTAGATAGTCACACTATGAATAATCCTTATCAGATCCACATTGTTCTAAAAATAATTTCAAAGAGAAAAAGTCCATTCTAACGTGCAAGCTGCTATTCCTGTACGTGAGCAAATCCAGGATCTCTAGCTCAGGGTTTTATAAGAGAAGAGGATTCGAGGGAACGATAGAGATGGGTAAACAGGGATTTATTCTTGAGTTCTTGTTTTCTTGTGTTTGTGAAATGAAACTTATTTCTAACTTTGGAAATCCATTACAATCAGTAGCAAATGCTAAATTTTAACACTTGACAATAAAAGTAGTAATCTTTGGCTATAAAATTGCAAATGAATATTTTCAGCTCTAATTGGACTATTTCCAGTGAAACCAATTATTCCTGGGATACAATTAGGGATGCCTTACTAGGCTGAAGTAAAATTATGGCCCAAAGGCTTACATGAGAGGCACAGGGTAGCTGAGAACCCCCTTAATACCTCCCGCTCCCCAGTCCCCAAGCTGCCACTGTGGTTTGCTGGGTCTCCTCCACTGATCCTGGGGGTGAAACCTCCAACTAGAACATGGTGATGGCCACTGGAAATGGCTGGTGTCCCAGCAGAGAGGACCTTGGTGTCTTGCGACTTTTAAGTTCATACTGTGCTTAAAATACAAGTATTTCAGTGCTTCAGGCATCTTGCATGCTTATTTCCAGCTGCAAACTACAATATCTGTGTCATACCTATCTAAAATTATACTCTCCAATTTTAATAGGATAATTTCTAGGGTTTTCTTGCCTTGCCACATGTCCAGACACTGCCCTTTTTGCAGCCAGAAGATGTTTTTAGCTCAGCTAGAGACTGAGCGGGCTGTGAGAACTGACAGCATCCAGTTTGGGAGGGCAGAAAATTAGGTCAGCTTGTAAGGACAAAAGCAGAAAACGGCAAAGAAAGATGTAGGTGAAATAAACTGTAAAACAGCAGTGGGCTGCTCTTAGGGCTGGTTGAATGGAGGAGATTAGTTTTTTTCTTGTAAACACTTACTGATCATAACAAATAAAACTTGTAAACATAATACGACTGTTTAGCTTCATTAAATTTGCAGCAGACAATTAATTTTTTCAGGCAATTCAAATGGTCTTCTGCAGTACTGATTCTGTTTAATTGAACATATTACCATGAACAGACAATAAGAAATATATTGAAGCTATCCATCTGGCTTGCATCGGAAACTTTGTGCATTTCATTTTCTGAGGCTGTCACAGGCCTTACTAATTGCCTCATTTCGGCTGTGTTACAATCAGTGTGATTTAGCCATTAATGTGATAAAAACCTTCCTGGTGAAGAGCTTGATATTAAAAAGCATAGATCTCTAACCCATCTCTCTTGCCAATTTTGGACTTAACTCCAGCATTATTAGAGTTATATTTTTAAAAGCAGAAATAAAAATATACTGACTCCCAGAGAGCTGCTTCTCCAGGTACTTTGCTTATCAGGGTCTGATTTAGAGAGAGGCAGTTGTTTGCTCTGAGTGATGTAAGTGCAGAAGAGCCTTCTGCCTTCCCATCACTTTCCCTGTTCTCTGGTCCCCACAGCCCCTCGTCACCTCTCGGTCACATTAGTAGTTTAAAACAGATAATTACACAGATAAATAAGGAAGTTGAGACAAGAGCAAGTGGTTGATGTTTATAAGTGTTTCTATTTGGTGCACAAATGGGGGGAAAAAAAGACTCTTTTTTAAAAAAGAGTTCAGCTATTACATCCGTACTCCCTGTAGAGTAAAAAAAAAGAGAGAAAAACTTTCCCATTTTTCTCTCCTAAACCAATAAGGTATTGCAGACCCAACATTATTTTATGTTGCTGACCTTGCATTATTACTATCCCTCCTGCAATAAGAAGTCTTAGAACAATTCCTCAAAAGACTCCTGGACTTCCTGGTTGAGGAGTTCTCATTTAGCATTACCCTCAGTACAGGTTTGGGTTGTTTAGCTCATCAGTGAAGTTCAAATCCATGTATCAGTTGAAAAAGGAGATGACCTATAGGTTAAACACTCTCAGTGAGACAAAAGTAAGTTAATTAACATTTTTTCATCAACTTGCTTCAATTTAGTTTAACATGATGCATTTCAGAAAAGTTAAAGTATTTTTCAGTTTTTGAATACAAATAAAAGTTCACCATAGTTAAAATGAAACACAGATCAAGGGCTTCTATAATGTATGTTAATCAAAGTAAATATGATGTTTGATTATATGTGTGCGCTTATGCATGCAGTTGGATAGAGTATAAGCAACAAGTTCCTTTGATTAATTTTTTAAAAAAGAAAACTAGCCAGGGCTTGTGAACTGGAAATTGCTGTCAGGCTGGGACAGTTACAGATCCATAAGAAGAGGAATATGTTTGACTTATGTTTTCCACCCATTTCCCTAGCTATTAGTTGCAGAGAATTAATTCAGGCTTTGGAGAGCTAAGGGAACGAGGAGCAGCTGAGCGGTGCGGGATGAGTCAGAGTCAGATGAGAACAATCCGGTTAATGAGGCACTAACCCCACATGGAGCGAGCGGAAAAGTGGTCGATAGGTTAAGTCTGCTGGAGGTGGTTGAACTGATTGACCTTCCCTGTGTCGGTGGGCTCTGATGGTTAACAGTTTGTGCTCTTGGCTCAGCACACATATTGGCTGCTTAAGAACAAATGAGCCCAATTGCAGCTGGACATCAGGGGTCATGTTCGCAGTTTCCGCAACTTTGTCTTTCCTAATGGTGTTACCTGGAGTTTCTGACAGTGGATGATCTGTCTGCTTGAGTTTTTTAAGGTTTCATGAAGCTGTTTGGGTTCTTAGAGGACTAAATGTAACAGCTGAGCTTCCCTTCTTTGCTCCTTTGAGAAGGTATCTTGTCATCAAGACTAGAATTATGAGCGTGACCTTTATCATTCCAAAGGAAGAAAAGGTTTGTCCCTTTCCAGCGCAGGCAGTAGGGTCAACTTCCATGCATGAACTTCACAGAAATGCCCCAAACCTGAGGTGAAGGAATGCCAAACCAGGGCAGAAAGACACCATCGGTGGGATGGGAGCAGGTCTCCCAGGAGCCACATCTCCCCCTGCCTAAGTAATGCAGTCTGTGCCCTTCAGAATCGGGAGGAAAAGGGTTTAAATATTACCACGTTGAGAAAATGACTGCTAGACTCTGTTCTCGGTAAAAGATGAAGGACTTGAAGTGTAGGAGAGTAAAGGTAAGAGTGGAAATGACTCTGTTACCCTCAGAGCTTCATATCCTTGAAAGAGTGACTAAAACTAGACGGCCCGAAGGCTATGTTTTTAACATCAAAGAGAGGGAAGTGTTTAGAGAGTACTTTTTTTTTTTTTTTTTGCCAGTAGGAGGAAAAAAGTGTAAGAGCATTGAAAGAAGAAATCTGGGACACGACTTGGGGAAGTATCGGTCTTCTGGTACATTTTCTCAGGAGCATTTTGGGAAGCAGCTTAGCAGCACCAAGCTTTGGAGGTTTGAAATAGCCTTTCTCACCATGTGAGTTGACTTCTTTGCCTCTAGAGATGCATTTCGGATCTCAGGGAGCAGCGCACGTGGGGGAAGATGAGATGTGATGGGTTTTAGCTCAAGCATTGCAGCCTGCCAATGAGATAGGGCTTCCAGTATGAGAGATACCTGGGACCTGACTCCCCCCTTTTGCAATACAACATATGTAAGACCATGGGCAATCCCATCAAAAGTGCTATAAAGACTGTCTTAACCCCAAATCTAGATGGTAGAGAGAATTTAATACTGGAAACTCAGGAGAATAGGTTTAAATACCAGGTGTGGAGGTGTTTTCTGAACCATAACAGTCAAACTAGTTATTTAGGAATATGACAAAATCTTCATGAATCAAACAGGTTTTGCTCCTCAAAGAGGAAGTTTTTTGTAACTTTTTTGAAAGTCTTCGTAGGTTGGTCATTGTTCTTTTAAGGCTGTCTTTCTGGGTTCTATTCTTATTGTCACTTTTTTTTTTATGTTTTCAGTCTTGTTTGGCAACATTGAAGTTTAAGGGTCTTAAGTTAAAATTAAAGCTAAATTAGAATATCTACTGTTTACAGCAGTGTGAGAAGACAAAGCACATTATAATGAAAGTCCCCCAGACTTGCTGAAAGACAGGCAGAAAGGGAGGAGAGCTGAATTTTTACTTTGCACTCCTGCTTCCCTTCACTCCCCAGAGCAGACTTGCTCTGAAAAACTCTCTTCCCCCTCTATTGCTAATTTAATTCTCTTCCCAGTAAAATCCTGTTTAATTGTTCACATTTGGTTGTGATTCAAGCTCTAAAACTCCAAACTACTATTTAATAGCAGAGCTCACATGCTGTGCGTGCCGCTAGCAGGAGCCATTTCCAGGCACGCAGTGCTGGATGTGCCACCTCCAAGGAGGCACCCAGAGGAGCCAAGAGAAATCCTCCTCCTGCCTCGGCTTCCCCACTGCTTCCCTCTGGTTTGGGAGCAAATTATGGAGGGTTGTGGCCAACCTCATCTAAGTCCTTTCTTAAATTGATTTAAACTTGCAGGTGCTTTTTAGCAGTGTATAATTTCCACAACTTGGGCTGAGCAGGCTTCGACTTTTCTATTTGAAATAATATTTTATTTAGATATTCGCTTTATTTGTATTTTAAAGCGTTCTTAAATAGAAGAAAATTAGATCTGACCTTTGACTGAAGTATTTTCTTTTCTAACTGCTCGGTTTATTTAAAAGTTTGACTTTTTCTCTTTGAGATTGACCTTCAGGCTGGCAAAATGTTTCTGATACTGGCAGAAAATGAGTTATTTTTGTAGTTGATTGCCCTATGGGCCTGTTGGAAGCAGGCAAGGGTAGCCACAAATTAACTCATGTCCAATCCTTCCCAGTATATAAAGACATCTTAGCTGTGCCTTGTTGCCTGGCTGTCATTTAGCGAGCTGCTAGAGCGATGCCTGGCTTTCTGTTTAGTGCAGAGTGTAAATAGCTTGGGATTTGAGATCTTTCTTTTGTGCAGTAGATTCATTTCTCCATGGGAGCTATTTGCTGGCACTTCTACTAATTATGTTCTAATTATAAAATAGTAGGAGCAGATGCTGCTTTGGAGAAATGCTTGGGTTGAGGGGATGGTAGGACAACCCGACCAGCAGATCGGTTGTCGTAGCAGCAGCGAGCGCTGCTCCACGTCGAGAACCGAGGCGCTCGTCACTCCTAATGACAAACAGCCACAGCTTCCAGTGCGATGCTCAGGGGTCTTTCCTGTTGCTTTGGGCTCCAGTGGAGATTCAAGCTGCTCAGTACAGAGCTGTTCAATACAGAACCTAATTACCACGAGGTAGATTCAGTTTTTGTGCAGGAATTTCGGTATAACCCTAATTTTTGATAACTACCTCTTCCCCTAAGTGCTGGCTGTGGCAGAAGTCTCTGTGGTCTCCACTGCTAAGATGGGGCCGTTGGGACCAATAGGTGCAGCAGTCAGAAGTGTGCAAAACTTTCTAATTCTGGAGCAAATTGAGATTCTCTGGGTCAGGGAAAACAGAGTCTACCCTCCTCGTGCAAAACGCAAAGCAAAACTGAATGCGGTCGGCTCTGACTGTCCATCAGATGAGGGAACAAGCAAGGGCTGCCCCTTGGCTGCTCACTCCATCCCTCCAGTTCTTGGGAAGCTGAATGTGTCTCGAGCTGCGTGATAGATCACTGTGTGCTGGGATGTTTGCTTATCCCAGGCTTTCCTGGCAGCTACAAGACTTGCTAGGAATGGCATTAAGGATGGCTGTGCTCAGGCTCCTTTGCTCAGAAGCTGGAAGCTCCTGCACATGGTTTTGCCGGTATTCAGAGCATTTTGGAAAGGGACATCAGCCCTTAATGAGTCTTATTTTGCGTTTTGTTTTCATATGTCTGTGAATACCTAATGCCTTGCCTGCTGAGGAGGATGTGAATAATAGACATAGACAATCCCAATAGGAAAGGTCTAAAAATGCATCCTGAACCCTGAAAGTGCAGACTGTGCCAGTCTGGTTAAAACTTTGAAGTCTGAATGCCTGCGCATCCTACGATCACTGCACTGTTTCTTCGTGCATGTTTAAAGCAACATTCTCCTTATTTGACGTCATTGCCATTCAAAATGTGTTTGAGGATGCCAGAAGCCAACAGTCTGGGCAGGCTGAGGGGTGACCTGCTCCCGTGCGCACGGGATGCGCGGCGCCGCACGCACGCAGCTCCCCTGGACAGCGCTGATTGATCCTTGAGTGCCTGGTAATTTATCAGAGATTAGATATGATTTCTCCTGTATCTGATTAACCTTCTCTGTAAGATGGCCATCATTTTTGTAATGGCAGTAGATTATTCCATACTTGAAAAGATGGATATCAGCTAGTTTCAATCAATAGCCCACAAAAGGTGACACCTTGAATTCACCAGGTTATCTATAAAGTGTGTCACAAATGGTTCGGTCGTTTGTCAAATATACCGATTTCATTTAAGGCACCTCTGAAGTGAAGTGTCTTTTATTTTAGTGTGAAATATAGCAAGATAGAGGAGGTATGTTTGGGTTTCTTAGTGTAATCAGACCGTATTGCATGCTGCTATAAAGAACAAGTACAAATTTCTATGAATGATGGATTGGTTTGTCATTTCCATATCCCATTATATATGATTTTCTGTGTCACAATTGTGTGGAGAGAGCTTGATTGGATAAGATTGTATTGCAGTGGGTAAAATGGAGGTTAAAACAAAATATTGTGTCCTCTTCTTATTTAAAAAACACGCTTCATGCTCTCTGTGGATTTGGGTATATTTTCATATGTTTTGTCTTTGGATTTGCTATAATGGCATATCCCTCCTCAGTACCCTTTGATGCAGTTCTATTCTTAATGTGTTTTCGGATTTAAATTAACCTTCATTTATTATTCAGCTGCACAAAGCATGCGTATTTCGGTATGCAGAAATGCAATCTGCCGATTGACTGCTCCCTTCCTGGGAGGTGGGAGGCATTGATTCCCAAGAGGGAGACTCCTGCATCAAGTTTAGACAGTTTTCAATCAGTGGGGAGCTCTCCTTCAATGTCAGCTTAAGAAATATGTTAATAACTTGTTCTTCAGCTGCAGCTCTGTGCTAAATGAAGCTGGGTAGGAAACTGCCATCCTTAAAGTGGCAAGTTCGTCGGCAACCCGATGAACAAGTTACTCAGGAAGGCAGGCACGGAGATGAACACAGAAACAATTCCTCCAAAAAGCCCTTGCCTGTGGTGAGGCAGAACGGATGCTTCCTAAGAGAAGGCAGCTCAAGCGACGTGCTGAAGCCCCTGTCTAAAAATAATTACGCCTAGCCGGTACCACTGTAGTTCTGATATGGCAAGATTTAAGCCAAATAAGTGGCAAGATAAGGATCCTCTTTCAGGAAAGCAATTTTAGCACATCTTAAATGCCCAGCTAAACCGAGTGTGTCGCTGCATCGGAATGACTGCTCTTCTGGGAAAGGTCAACATCTCCCACCCCTCCGTTCCCTAATCCCTATTAAATACCTGGCCATATGTCACTGCCTTTGTTGCCAAAAATCACTGCTGCCCGTGGTAAAGATCAAGAGCATGATCTACATATATTTCTAAAATCATAAAGGTGACTTTAGTCCTAAGCTTGAATTCCCTTCTCCAAACAGATAGGTATCCCCTTCACTTTCAGTGAGATTGTATCAGACACACTACAAACAAAAAAATCTTAGAAATCAGTTCCCTGTCTTGATGAGTGTAATAGCTGATCGTGTGGAAGAGGGAAATATGCTGATGCAAGAAAGACCACAGATCCCGGCGCAAGAAAGACCTGACAGCGGATATGGGAATTGTCACAGTTCATTTCTATGACACTGTATCACAGGGTATGCTTTGCCACTTGACTTTGCTTTGGCCTTTCCTCATCTCTTTTCCATATTAATTTTGGCTATGCCCCATGAAGTGCTCAGACAACCTACTGAGATAGCTGTAGTTTGCTATCCTAATTCATGCCACGTGTTAGTTTACTTACCACCAGTTATTAATCTTTTCTGTACGGGATCATATTGTCCTGTTTTCAGCATTTTCCATGATGTCTGATGAGGCCCTGAGAGCTCCAAAGCTTGACAGCGAGTCTTCAGGTCTCGGATACTTTTGACATTACGGTCTGGGGTAAATGCCCCATTCCAAAATAAAATAGGAAGAAACTGGTGCATATGAACATTAATGTATTGGGCTGAGTGACTTTGATTCTTCAGGTGCTCATTGCAAACTCATGATTGCTGTGCATTGCTGTCTTCAAGATTGATATTTGTCATCTCTGGCCATCTCATCCTGGAAGATCTCTCATAATTTTGAGGCTAGAAGATGTGACTGTGCCTGGCTGGCCTGCTCCCCTGCAAAGCAGCAGCACAATTTCCAGTGGTTGCTGTGCGGGTCCAGTAACGCACAGTTAGCCTGAAATATTCCCACTAAGAAGATACTGAGCCTTGATTTAAAGTCTGCAGATAACGGAGCTGTTAGCACAGGCCTAGGTACAGCGTTAGTACCAGTCCTTACTGAAATGGTGCGTGCAGCAGCGCCACGCATGCCCTTTCTGATGAGTTGCTCATTCTTGCCAATGCCAGGTACTTTCTTTTATCACTTTTATCCTTCTTCCCACTGTCCTTTCTAAGTGGAGATATCAAGTCATGGTGTTGAGGGTATTCCTCTGTAAAAGTGCAGAAAGTCTTTTATGTAAAACAAAAGACTGTGGCTGTGTACAGCCCCTGTGTTTGTCATCATTTTGCATCACCTTAAACCCTTGTTTAAAACAGCCAGTAATTGAACATAACTCTTGTCCATAAGCAGCTGTTGCAGACCTTGAATAGCAAATCTGTGTGCATTTGCACAAATTTTCCCTTCCACAGCCATGAGAATTTACCAAATACTCTGTCTTTTCAGGCAAGAGAATGAAAATGTGAGGAACATACACTGCAGACCTTCAGTGGAGAATCCTCCACACAATTTTATTAGCTTCTGTTAACCAAAATTGGTAGTATGGAAGTGCAAACACATCCTGAACAGAGGGAATTGGACAAGGTGTGTAGGGAGCAGGAGGAAGCTGCAGGGGATAAGTCTTTGCAAAGTCAAATTGCTCTTACAAGAGTCCTGCTGTCAAAGCACTGTTTGGGAGGGAGTTAGAATTTCCTCAACATATAAACCCTGGATAAATTTTTCAAAATGCTGAGTATTTCCTCCTCTCACTTCTCCTGGGCCAGGATAGGTGTCTAAATAACCATTTCAGTATTAGGGGTGCAGCGCTCAGAAACCAACATGAGGCATATTGACATTATTTATTTTTCGGATCCGTCTTGAAGATGCTCGAGCCCATCTGTTTGAGCGTGACAGCAGGAGCGATATCTCTGAAGCTGGTTGCAGTTCAGCCATTTGTTACTGCAAAACCCACTCTCTTCTGTGTCCCGGCTGCCACTGCCATAACTTGGGGTTTGCTGGGCACTTGGATATCACATTAGAGAGAGGCACAGGGATGGCACAGGAATGGCAGGGAGCGGTGGTCCTCAGCGCTGGCACAAGGGGAGGATCGGAAGGAGCTTCAGTTGTTTCGCTGAGCTGTCAGTGACACCTACAGACAAAACGCTCGCTGGAACGCGCAGGAACGGGCAGATGGGACACGGACGGTCCAGCCCTGCCTTGGCGTCTGAGCAGCCATGGGAGGGCCCTGTGCGCAGGGGACAGCCCGAAATCCCCTCCCTGGGCTGTCCCTCTTGCCTAGCTGTTGAGCCCAGGAGCTGCTAGCACAGAAAAGGGATTTTCCCTTTGGATTTTTGCTCTTGCCTTGGATGCCCTTCAGTACGGTTTAGGCAGGTGGGAGTGCAACAAACATTAGTTTAGCAACCTGTGTTTGTGCTGCTTTTCATCTGAGAAAATCTAAATGCTTAAAATAACTTGTATTAATTAGCTAGACTTCGTAACACCTACTGTGACCACAACACAAATTATTCCATTCTGTTAGAAGTGAAACTAAAGTACAAATGAATTAAACTTGCCCAAGGTAACGCAGTCGAGTCCCTGAGGACTTGAGCCGATGCTTATTGAAGTCGGTGATGAAATCTTTTCTGCTACCTCCTGTGGACTTCTGATAAGGTATTTGAAAACATAGGAATAGCTTCACATCCTCTGAATTTCAGTGAATAGTTGTGCCTGGTGCATATCTTTTTTTTTTTTCCCCCCTATATTTTTATTGTTTTAGCAGGAAATTTAGCAGTCAACCAATAGTCCCTGGCTGAAGTAGTTAAGATTTTGGTTTCGCGTACTAGAGAATGAATAATGCCCGTAGTATTTTACTGTGACAGCTATGTGGAATGGACTTTTGGAATAAGCAAAAATATCTATCTGTTTATGATTTTCAGACTTTTGGACTCATTGTTAAGCAATATTTTGTCTTCTTTTCATTTCCTCTGAGACTCTGTAGAAAAAAATTACTGCATTTTTGTCAACAGAAATGAAAGACAAATGTTAACTTGAGAGGCAAAGGGAATTCATGGCCCAGGATGGGGAGCTGAAGTCTGCACACTGTGTCATGGCTCATCGTTCTGTGCCACCATGGTGTTCATAGCAGTATGAAAAACAGGCAATTAAAGCAGTGGTAATGGGACCACGTGAGCTCCAGCCCTGGATACAGGATGAGTCCGGGAGCCCAGGGGAGAGTTGGTACATCCTCCTGCTCCAATTTTATAGCAGATGAACCTTCCAACTGCCTCAGCCTTTGGGACCTGCTTTGCTTCATAGATTCTGTGTTTTGGGCAGTAACTTCTGTCATCTTCCACCAGGTTCATCTCCTCAAACCCTTGCTGGTTCACCAGGTGATGGTTCACCAGGTCTTCTCATGTAAGAACACCACAGGACCTGGTTAGTGGTTGGCATACCATGGCTTTGGTTGGCATCATCTGTTCATGCTTATTGCTTGTGTGGGCTCTCCTCACCCCACAGAAAAACACTCAGGTTTATTTAAAGCTGTAAAAACATCCATTGGGTGAGAGCAGAAACCAGTGTACTAAGCAAACAGAATTTTCAATAAATTGAAAGCAAAGTTACAATCTAGTTTGCTCTTTCACTGTCACCAGCAGATACCACACATGCCTTTAGTGCACCCACCTTCATCAGTTTGGGGTACTTTAAGTTGTGAGTTTTTTTCTCAGGGCAGCATTTAATTTAGGGACAACAAAAAGGTTTTCTGATAACCCCGGTGAATTGAGTATGACTGCAAAGCAAATGCCAGGGGTGAAGAGGTGGCAATAAACTCTCTCTGGTCTCTAGGCTCTCCCAAAAATGTTAACTCGGCCTTTCAGATCTGATTGATTCATTTTCAGTCTTTTCTTTCCTACCTGCTCATCTGGATCATGACTAGAAGAGGATCATGGAAGATGCCAGAGGTGTTTCAATCTAACTGAGCGGTATCTGAGGAAAACCAAGGATGTGATAATTCAACTGTTGTGATAAGGATCTTCCTAATTCTGAGTGCTCATCTTAGCCAAACCTTTCATATTTTTAACATTTTGATAGCAATGCTGTATTTGTGGTGGATTACTAGTGGCCATTTTCAGCTCCCAGATACCTTTCTATCTTCAAAAAGACAGAATTTGTTCTTATTTCTTCTTTTTTTCTGTCTGCAGATCCAACGCGAGTTATGGTGTCACCTTTCAGCATGGATGTCACTGTTGGCGAAAGTATTGTCTTGCCTTGCCAGGTATCTCATGACCACTCGCTAGATATTATGTTTACTTGGTCATTTAACGGACACCTGATAGACTTCGAAAAAGATGGGGATCACTTTGAAAGAGTCGGAGGGGTAAGTATCAATGCTAAAGCAGTGTCCCCAATTGTGTGCGAGCCACAGGCAGGGCTGTAAGTAGCAGGAAAGAGGCTATCAAGAGAAGGGATTTGGCTGACTTAGCAGGAACCTCTTTAGCAGTAGACTCTCTAGCTAAGGCTGATGTGGAAACGTTACTGTTGGTTAGTGACCTTCCTTGAAGGCTGCTCCCGTGGTGGCCGTTTGCTAACGCTGCAGAGCTCCAGGGCAGAAGGCCTGTTGTGCTGTTCTGATTTGCCCTGCTTTTACCTGCATTGCAAATCATTTCAACTTTTTTAGTAGCTGTAGATGTTTTGGAGGTTGCTGTGGCATAAGTTCTGAGCAGTAAATAGAAGGGAAGGAATCAAACTTTCAGTGCCAGTAGGAGACGGAGCAGCTTCGCAGGTCGCTGTTCTGCACAGCCACGTGCCCTCATAGGGCTCAGACAGACTCCTGGTCTGTGCTCACTTGTCAGGAGGGAAATTTAATGCTGAAAGGAAAAGAAAATACAATTTAGAAGCCTTTCTGGTATCTCTGATATCATTAAAAGGTGCACTTAGGGATTTCTGCCCAGGGTGCGCCCCAGGAGCAGCAGCTGCATCCAGCGACTCTGCTCAGTTGGCCCTCCAAGATCAAATTTACCCACTTTAATATTCCTCAGCCAGAAAGCCACAGTTGCAAGGTTACCCTGAGATGCCTGCTGCATTGAGCGCTTTGTGTCTGGAGAAAAATTTCAGAAGAGCTGAGCTTCCTATACATGCAGAAGCATAATTAGTTCTATTCAACAGTTAATCAGACATGCATTTGGCGTTTGGAAAACAAATTACCGCTGTTAGGTGATGCAAGATTTCCTTGGAGAGTGCTGTTCCCATGATCTTTAGCACAAAAACGCCGGGCAATCAAAATGCTGGCTGTAATACAAGGCTGCAAAGCTATTGCAGATGTCTCATAATTTGGACTGCTTTTCCCTTGCAAAGTGGATGGAGGCAGAACTTAGACACCTGAATACCAATATCCAGAGAGAGAAAGGAGGAACCTGGGCAAAGCTGTCTCAAGTGAGCTTGGTTGCATTGATTTTAATGGGGAAACTGCTTAACTGACCCAAACCCATCTTCCCCTTCCCTTGCAGAGGCCATAATTTTAGAAATGCAACTGCTCTTATCTTCGAGGCAGACTCACATAATTTTAATAGGCCATGGCTTGCATTACTAATGTTTTCATCAGCCAGTGTAAAATAAATCCATTAGTCACAGTGTCCTTCATGTGATAATGATGTTTAGCACTCATTAAAAAGTAATTGTAACCACTTTTCCCTACTTTATCAGCAGGATTCAGCTGGTGATTTGATGATCAGAAGCATCCAGCTGAAGCATGCCGGGACGTACGTCTGCATGGTGCAAACGAGTGTGGACAAGCTATCGGCTGCTGCAGACCTCATTGTAAGAGGTATTTGAATTTTGTCACCGTTGTCATAAAATTGCTTTCTTCCTATCTTCTGTGGCTGGTAAGGCAACGCCTGGTCTCAGAGATACTCATTAGAATCCCAGCATCTCGCAATTAATCTAAGAATGGCACTAAGTACGTGCCGTGGTTCATGGTACATTTTCAAGCATGCATGTCTGTCAGATATGCATGCTCCACAGTAGATGCACAGCGCAGGTACTGGTGCGTGTTTATGTCTCCAGTGCAAAACCGGCACGGGCTGAGAGCTTTCTGCAGCACATCAGGGTAGCGCCTGTGAGCATCCTGCCTTGCTCCCTCACAGCTCTGCTCCTTTTATAGAATAAACACGAATTAGGGACGTCACTCGTTTCAAGATCAAAGCATTACTGTACATAGGTTCATCAGTAAGTGTGGCATTAGCTGAGATGCAATTAATTAACCACATTCTGGGTCCTTTTAATAAACATACACGGAGCAGAACCTGACCACAGTCCCTGCCATGGGCCGGGGAGCCACTTGGCCTTGCCCAGTGTTGCCCGTGCTCCCTGTTGCATTGATTCCTGTGGTTTTGCCACAGCCTTGTTTCAGATGCAATATTTTTTTTTTGCATAAACATTTCAAAACAGCCTGCTGATGAGGACGTTGCTTAATAACTTCCTTAGCAGCCGTTTGGTAAACAGGCAGGAGGAACAGTCAATTCTCACATGAGACTGACTGTTAGTGACAGCAGAACTACTGATCTTGTCGCTGCCCAGAGCAGCAGCAGGGACGTCAGCCGGGGTCCCCGCAGCTCCCTTCCTTCCTGAGGCTGACAGCTGGGCTGCATCTTGTCACCAGCTGTATGAAAAGGAGGAAATATCAGTAATACCTGTAAGAAAACGGCCTGAGGTGAGCTGTGATGGCAGAGAGGGAGATGGAAAGCAGCTGCCTAAAGAGAACTTTCATAACCAGTTTTAAAAGTTTTTTTTTTCTTTAATTTGACTTATGTCAAATTAGATGCTATGTGTCTTGGACAAAAATCAATTATTTACATGATGTCAGGGAATATCAAAAAGAACATAGAGAAGTAGTCGCCTCTGGCACCGCTTGGGGAAAAGCCAGGTGCTTGGTCGCATTTGTGATGGCATGTTAATGTGACAGTCACGTGTCTGCTAGCAGCCCCAAAATACTTGGGAGACTGGTACTGAACTTGATAATTTATTTTTTTTTTTTTTACCTCTTTTTCCCTATGGTAGGTCTCACCCTTGTATCCTCACCCAATAGCATGGAGGCACAGCCAATAGTTCTTCACTATCTCATGTAATAATTGCATGAAGGTGCCAAAGAGTCTTTCCCTTTGGTTGATTTTTAGGATAGTGTCCGCATGAATTGTCTCTGTAGTCCATGCAGCAGTATTTCCTTGCACTCTGCTAACAAGGATATTTTGAAATGCTGGGAATAACCATAGTTATTCCAGAATATGAAAGTGACAGTTCATTTCCACTGCTGCCAAGCAATGTGAGTAATTTGTGAAAGATACAGTGGAATTCCATTGCTCAAGTGTAACACTCTCATCTAACGTGGGATGAGGAATCGAACAAGCTAACTGCATGATAAGGTTGCATTACAAGAATATTCTCTCATTGCCCCAGCAAAACTACTTAAAATGTTAACATCTTGGAAATTAAATCTGGTTAGACCTGGTGAAACTTTCTTTTAAAGACTGGATATTGAAAGGTTTCAGGGTATTTTAAATATTTAAACATGTCCAGCTCTCTGAATACCAGCATATGAGACTTACATTATTCCAAAGGTGCAAGAATGAATACAAGTGTAGAACTTATTGTGAAACTGTCCTTTTGGGGAGATTTCTCCTCAAGTGCCAGTACTGATGGCAATGGTTGTATGATATATGAGGGAGGTCATCACGCAGATACGTCACGCAGTGCCTTTCTGGTCAGCAGCACCCGAGCAGTGAAGCAGATCATGCCGGCACACGAGCCGCACGCTTGCGAGACGAGCGGTGGGGCTGGACGCTGCTGTGCTCCAGTGTCTGAGCACCGCTCTGCTGTGATTCTCTGCCAGGTCCGCCAGGCCCCCCTGAAGCTGTGACCATCGATGAAATCACTGACAGCACAGCGCAGCTCTCCTGGAGGCCGGGCGCAGACAACCACAGCCCCATTACCATGTACGTGGTGCAGGCGAGGACCCCCTTCTCCGTGGGCTGGCAAGCAGTGAGCACAGGTAAATCCCCAGCATCAAAATCCCCAGCAGAAGCTGACCCGGCCTCCACTCATCACTGCAGATAGAAAACAAATCCATCGAGACCTACCTGCGTAGGCTGAGCAAATCTGGCCCTGCACCCAGATGGTGAAAAGTAACTTCATGGACTACAGAGCACTGGTCTCTCCAACTAGCTTCAAGTTTGGCAGCCTGAAGATTTAGGGTCCAGTCAGCACTGTTACTCATCCATTTTTCTCATGAATGTTTAAGGGAAAACGGAATGAATTCCTATCTTTTGTTGCTACGGTGGAGATATACAGCAGTAACTGTGGTCTATAAAGACATCCCTCAGGGACAGGCCATGTCATCTGGCCTATCTTTAACTAGAATTATTTTCCTGATAGAGGGAAAAATCCCATGATGTAATTGCTCATTCTGTCATAGGTTAATTTGGTTCCAGGACCCATTTAATAAGGGGAAAATGCATTTAAAAATAACAGTAAAAATAACAAACACTGGAGCCTGTTGTCTTGGCATTTTGTTTTAAAAGGGTGACAATTTAGGAGGAATTTCTAATAACAGGGATCTCTGTCCTGACATCATCATGTTTCAGTGCCACATATTTTACTTTTTTGGCAGTTAATAAAGCAGTAAAAAGGAGAAAAGGTTTGCCGGTCCTTACTTGGTTCTTGTTTACACTAATCCCTCATTTCTAAGGGCATGAGATGCTGTTTCATCTGTTAGGGGTTTTAATTGCCCTCCTATTTCTTAGTTCCAGAGATCATCGATGGGCGGACGTTCACAGCAACAGTGGTGGGTTTGAACCCTTGGGTCGAGTATGAATTTCGGGTAGTGGCTGCCAACCTTATTGGGATCGGAGAACCGAGCAGACCGTCAGAGAAGAAAAGAACTGAAGAAGCTCGTAAGTGGTGGTGGGAAACAGTCAAATCTTGGCCAAAGGGTTTGTTCCCATTAAAGAATACTGTACATGGGAGGAAATTGAGATTTCTATATTTTTCTCCCTTGTGACATGTTATTTGTATGCATGGTTCATATGCATGAGATGGAATAAGATGTAGGGTTTGTGGAGCTCTACATGAGCTCTCTGGACTCCACTACTTCTAGACTTAGAAAGCCATCACATTCTGTGTGGGAAAACACACTGGGGCAGGTCTTTGGAGGTGCCATCCAGCACCCACTGCTCAGAGATGGGAACTGTGCGAGTCAGTGCAAGGCACAAGCTCGATGTGGTTGGCCCAGGAATATGAGCCTTGGTTGGGGGAAACCCTCGCAGGGAGCTTCTCTGTGCCATATTAGCTGATAGCGGAACAGAGTATCAGAGAGGAAAATGAATGAGCCCTTTTTATGAAAGATAAATGTTTAAACTAAACAATTAGTGACTGAATACACAAGTTAATTGACATACTTTTAGTATACTATTATTGACATACTTTTAATATATTATTTGCCATGACAAATTAGTCATTTGCTAATAATGGTTTTGGTACCCAGAAGGAGAAGGTGAGAAAAATCCTGTTGGTATGTAGGTCTGTGACATTTCAACACTCTTTTGTTTTCAAAATCAAAATTTTCAATGCTATGTACTGTTCTGTATCTTTTTTTTTTCTTTCCCTTTTGCAGTTCCTGAAGTCACCCCAGCCAACGTCAGCGGAGGTGGAGGGAGCAAGTCTGAGCTGGTCATTACCTGGGAGGTAAGTGGCATCCAAACCAAGGAGAAAATGAGGAGGGTCATGATCGAGAGGCAGCCGTTCACCCAGTGACACCCACCACCCGCAGACTCCAGTGCAGCTTATGCAGATTTCAAACTGCTGTTGCGTGATAAAATAGCCCTGTTATTAAAATTCAGCTAAAATCATGATGGTGAAAACCCCTAGGAGGAGATACAAGTAGGAAAATGTTTAATATTCCTCAGGGCTGTCAGGGTTAGAACTATAGTCGTTTGTCTGCTCGTATTTCCATGTTATGATGCGGTGAAGCTGGCATGTCTTGCAAAATAATGAACTTAACTAGACATGCTAACACTTCCACTGAGCACGACTGTTGACCAAGCTGACAGAATGAATCATCAGAGATATTTTTAAGGTTATTAAAAAACTATAAATGGCTTTTTATCCTTACCACACAGCCCAATGTGCTAAATTTCCTTCTCCCTTGGACTAATTAGTTCCACTGCATCTCTTAAAGACATTCTAGTGTGTTTCAAAAACACATATGGCAAGAACATGAGCCGTGACTTTGAATCATAATTTGCAGAAAATATAATTTATGCTGCAGTAAAATAAGCAGATTCTGCTCTTAAATGGCCTGGGGCTCAGAGCATCTTCCTTGGGACTTCACATAAGAATCCAAAGATGTGGGAGCAATGTTTGGAAAGCAGCTCTGTCCTGAATCTGCCCCCCACACCTCAATCACGTTGTCACTGCAGTACCCCAAAGCAGTCGTGCTGCTGCTGCAGACTCCCTTGCTGATGGGGAAATCGGGCACGCAAAGCGCATCCAGCCTTAGGTGGAGCCGCATCCCTTGAGGAGATCGGGAGCGCGGCCAGGCTCCAGCGCGGCTGTAGGGAGCGGCGCGGCTCATGGGGCTGCTCTGTGCTCTGCGCCCGCAGACGGTGCCCGAGGAGCTGCAGAACGGCGGCGGCTTCGGCTACGTCGTGGCCTTCCGCCCCTTGGGCACGGTGAGCTGGATGCAGACCGTGGTGGCCTCCGCCGACGCCTCGCGCTATGTCTTCCGCAACGAGAGCCTGCCGCCCTTCTCGCCCTACGAGGTGAAGGTCGGGGTGTACAACAACAAGGGCGAGGGCTCCTTCAGCCCCGTCACCGTCGTCTACTCGGCCGAGGAAGGTACGGCCTTCCGGAGCGTGCCAGGTGCCAACCGCAGCAGAAGGGGTTTGGGGTGCGGTAGCCGCGCTGACATCTCCTCTGATACCTAATCCTTGCTCTGATTTATAATAAATGGCAAGCCATGATTAATTCTTTTGATAGTCATTAAAATAACATTAATCATAATGAAATCTTTTGATATTAATGGAGAAGTAATATGTAATCTAGCAAGAATTCATCTGAGATTTAGTGTGAATTAATGTCCACTGATGAGAGAATGTTCCCTCTTGTCCTCATTGCGGCACGCGGCGCTCGGGCTGAGATTAGCAGTGACATCTGATCATTGTGAGCGCAGGGGCGAGCGCTGCGGCCTGGGGCTGGCAGGACATCGCTGCAAAAAGCCAAAGTTGGTTGGGATTGCCTTCCTCTCTCCTCTTGTCATGAGAAAAACCCTTGGAGTTTGTGACTAATTGAATGTGAGATCGAAAGCTCAAATTTTATTGTTAAACCCTCTTCAGAACCGACCAGAGCTCCCGGCGGTGTTTTGGCCAGAAGCCTCTCTGCTTCAGATGTCGAAATTTCTTGGACTTCCCCTCGAGACAATCCACATAAAGGAAGGATACAGGGATATGAGGTAAGGAAAAAGTGCAACCTTGCTCCTGTTGAGGGACAAGGCCACATCCTGTGTTGCTGAGGGTACAAAGAGGGACAGGGGCACTCGATGGCTTGTCCAGGAGGCAGGGTGGCCTTGCCAGATGTTTGCTTCACCTGCTCTGCAGCGTTCGGAGGTTTCCCTTCCAATGTGGATGATGGTGACTGGAGGTGCTGCAGGACTTCATAGTTAAGTGGGAAACTGAAGTCCATAAATCGTGTCGCCTTTTTTTCCATCTCCAACCAAAGCAGGCAGAAGCACCAATGTCTGAATTTACAGACAGAAGCCGGTATTTCTGATTATGGTGCCCTTCCCAGAGATGGAGAAAATGGCCAGATTTGGAGAGATGAGGTAGAACATTGCCCTCGTGAGGTTTGCAGCCTTCTCCATTGAGCAGTAATCAGGGTCACGTTAACCGTCTGCATAAACTCCACAGCGTTAGACACAGTGTTTCACTTGCTGCCACTATGAAGAGCTGCGGCTGTTGGGCCCTGGATGCCAGCTGAGAGGGAAAATGAGTTTTTGTGGCCAGCCTTGAGGCCTGGAAGAAAGCAATGCAGCTGTGCTCAGGTCTAGCAGGTGAAAGTCGTCCCTTACTGAAATAAGGAAGCAAAACCTGCTCTCTTTTTCAGGTTAGATATTGGAGATACGATGAGAAGGAAGAAAATGCAAAAAAAATCAGGACTGTTGGTAATCAAACATCCACAAAAGTCACCAATTTGCGCGGCAACGCGCTGTATCACTTGGCAGTGAAGGCATACAACACTGCCGGCACCGGCCCCGCCAGCGCCACGGTCAACGTCACGACAAGGAAACCACGTGAGTATTTGTGTGGCAAGGAGGGGCCTGGCCTCGGAGGGACCTACAAGCCCTTTTTTCTCCTTTCTGAGCACTTCCAAGGTGCTGTAAAGCTTTTCTTTAGCTGGGTTCTTTGCACACAAAGTTCACCAGCTTTTTCCGTAAGACTCTTCCGTGTGTTAAGTAAGCAGAGCATGCAAAGCTGAAATCACAGCTGGACAGGAAAATTAAATATTTATCTCATCGTTCAAGAGAGCCTTTTTTCTTCTGGTCTCGGGCATGCTGAGCAAGCGAGAGGTCTCTCTCGTTGAGAGTGCTGTGTTGTGTCGCCCCTCTGCGACCTTGAGGACACAGATCAGTGAAGAGCACGTTGGCTTTGAAGAGCAATAGGAGTCTGTGTGTGCTCTGCCGTGGTGGCAGCAGCTCTGCTGGTGCTGGGAGGGCTCAGACAGGGAAGCGCTGCTCCCTAGTAATGTCCTGTCTCCCCTCTTTCGGTACAGCACCAAGTCAGCCCCCCGGAAACATCATATGGAATTCATCTGACTCCAAGATTATACTGAACTGGGATCAAGTGAAAGCGCTGGATAATGAATCTGAGGTGAAGGGCTACAAGGTGAGTATCCACTTGGAGGGCAGCTGCTTCATGCCTTGTCACCCTCTTGACTTCACTACGGCAAGGAATTCTCCTTAGGTGGTAGCTGTCCCTGGGCTCTTGTTCAGCCAACCCTCCCATGAATCCATGGTCCAGCTTGGGGCTTTTAAATAAAAGCAGATTAAGTGATTTTTCATGATGTAGTTTTCCAGGTTGAAGCGCTAGAAATAGAGAGCAGCCCGCAGGTGTTGCCAGCTGAACACCCCAGCCCCGCGGTGCAGCCACAGCGATGGCAAATCCGTCCCGTCCAGCTCTTCCACCCCCTTTCCAGCCACGGGGGCTGTCGGATGCTCACGACGCACCTGCTTCTTGTTGAAATCTTCCAAACACTGCGGTGGGCTCGATAATTGCACATAAATAAAAAGCTTTTTTAATAGCTCCATTTTCTTCAGAAAGCAAAGCCAAAAATAAGGAAAGGGAATCCTCATTAGTAGCAATGTTAGTAGGGTATAACTTACCTAGAGAGAAATCTTGGGAGGAATTGTGCTCTATCACCTTACACGAGGGTTTAATTTGGCCCAAAGATACTAGTGTGCAACTGCCAGCCCTTGCCTGCAGGGTTCAGTTGTGCCAACATTTTCCACCAAAACTTAAAACAATGAAGAAACTGGACAATCTTCATGTATTGTTCACAGTGTGCAGTTCTGGCTGTGCCACGTCTGCGAGTCTCTGCCAGCTTTCCTGAATCTCTGCACTAATTTGTAATTATCTTCAGTGCGCTGTATTGGATTGTCAGAAATAAGCAATTCCTCAGGGGTTTCAGTCAAACCCTCAGGTGAATCTCAGCGGTTTGGATCAACTTTTCACTACGTATTTCAGGTTTGAAATGCAAATTGAAAAGCGAGTTAAAAGGGATGAGGGAGACTGTGTTTCTAAAAAAGGAAACTAAGTGTTGGAATAACGCAGCAGCATTTCTTCCCAGGTCACAGCAAAGTAACGCCTGTCGTCTTTTGATTCCTGGAAATCTTGTATTTTATGTCATAATCTAAATTAGCAGAATTGCCCAATATTAGGAAAAGACAAAAGGTAAATTTTAAAAAAGGGATATTTTTCTGGGAAACCAGTTTGACATTACATCAAATACCCTAGCTGGAGAAAATGTAACAGGTAGTTTTGACTAAATCAGCCTTAGGATTTATTTGGGCTCAGTGATGAGTAAGGACTAAGGAGACACTGAATTTGATGTCTCAGGTACCCCAAATAGAGGTGGGATACTTTCGAACGTTTCTAACTTGAGGAAAAGTGAAATTTGGCACTTGCTTTCGGAGGATAAAAGCTGAGGGGTGTTAGTGCTAGAGACGGGAGGAAATTCTCTGAATGCAAAGTGTTTGCATGGGAATCTGTGAATTCAGAGGTTGCAGGCACCTCAGTTACCTTCTGGTGAGAATGTGATCCATTTCCAACCATTTCTGGTTGTAAGCAATAGCAGAAACTGCTTATTTTGTTTGTTTTTCTAATTTTGTAATAGAAAATCTTCCTCCTTCCATTCTTTATCTGTCATGCTCAGAGCTGGGCACCCAGAAATGCCTCTTGAGAGCTCCCTGCCTGGGTGCTGTTCAGGATAATACATCTTCAAAGCCTTGGTGCTCACGGAGTAAATCCTGTGGTGTGTGGGGCGGGATCAGGGCAGCAGGAGCTCGGGAAGCTGCTCTGGAAGTGAACCTGGAAGTGAACTCCTGGTGCTGCTGTCTCCTGCAGGTCCTGTACCGGTGGAACAGGCAGAGCAGCACCTCCGTCATCGAAACCAACAGGACGTCGGTGGAGCTCTCGCTGCCCGTCGATGAGGACTACATCATCGAGATCAAGCCGTTCAGCGACGGCGGCGACGGCAGCAGCAGCGAGCAGATCCGGATTCCAAGGATGTCCAGTAAGAGCAGGACCGCGCGCGCTCCCCTTTCCTCCTGCGCGCTCCCAGATAACATCCACATTGAGCAGCGGGGCTAACCCAGGGGATTCGAGCTGCGGGTCTGCCCCTGCTGAGTAGCCTTATGGAGGTTACTCCGTAAGAAACACCATGAAATGTGCTTCTATTTCTATATATGTGCTTCTATTTCTATATATGTTTCTAGACTCTTTCCCCTCTCTTACTTCCATGCCCATATATTTTGAGCGCCGTGTTTCACTGCAATTCACTATAACAAAATATAAAATACAGCATTCAGGGACTTCTAAATTTATAAGGCTACTGCATAGCAATATTCCATTGTGTTTTGGATGCATAAATATTTATTTAGGAAAATGAGGTTGTGTGCAAGAACAAACAGAAAAGAGTATTTTATTACACAGCATTGCTTTTGCAAAATCTCTATGTCCCATCTTCCATTAATAATGCTGCAGTTTATAAACTGCATTAAATCAGGATCCTCTGCTCCTCTGCAATGCAGGAATATGGCATTAAAATTACAGCAATGTTAAAAAAAATCTGGTGAGATCAGAATTATCTCCAACACAGATGTATATTATGGTTGTATAAACCATACAGAAGAATTTAATCAGCAGGCACGGGGGAGCAGGGGAGAGCCGGAACACACGCCAGCTCCTATTTGGCTCAACGCAGCGGGCCACAAAGCATCTATGCGGCTCCTTGAGGACACAGATCACACCGGGCTGAGGCCATAAATAACAGCTTGGGTATAGCACAATTGTAAAAAAAAAATCAGCAAGCAGGCCAGGAAGTAGCATAATTGTGACTACAGCCTCACAGCAATGCCGGGGGAATTTAAGTAAAACCAAAAACGCAGTTAGAAAAGTAGCAGCCGGGGCTGCCCCTTCCCACCTCGCTTCCCCTGCTCGCCCCTGCCGACCCGCTCGTCGCGGCACCGCTCGGTTCGGCGGCTGGGGCGGCGCTCGGCGGTGCCCGCTGCTCTCCTCACGGCGCTTCTCTCTCCTCCCGCAGACGCCTACGCGAGGGGAGCCGGCTCGTCCACGTCCAACGCCTGCACCTTGTCGGCCATCAGCACAATAATGATATCGCTCACAGCCCGCTCCAGTTTATGACAAAAATTACATCGAGGACTCCTTGTTTATAATATAAGCAACATTTAGCTAGTTGTTTTGAAGACACCCAGTACTAAGTAATATTGTGGTCTGAGTACATCTTACTACTGGAAAAAATGTTTATGCTTCTTTAGGAATGGCATTATACAGTACTTCCTCAAAGCAAATAAAGCTTTGTCTGAAGTTTCCTTGGAAACTCTGCAATGCACTGAAAACATCTGTAATATGATGTTACCAAAGCAGTTTACATATGTCCTTATATGCATATTTTTTATTATATATTTAGTGTTTTATAGAATTTTTTAAAGTTAACATATGATGTAGATATTAATTTTTCCTCTGCTATAAAATGCTATGGAGAACATTATCATAAAAATATTGTTTGGGATTTTTTCCTTTATGACTGAAAGCTCGAAGCTGTTCTTAGTAACCTGGCTGCAGCTGTATTGTACAGGTTTGCAAGACGACACAAGGGCAGAACTGTTTCCAACCTGGTTCTTAATGCAGCTGTATTTAAATGGGGGTTATGATATTTGTGTTAAATCAACTGCTTTTAACACACAAGGTGATTCACGTTTTCTTTAGAGGACTAAGCAAGACAAGTTTGAATTAATGATTAACACTGTAATCTCAAAAAAGTACACCGATTTTTGGTCATTTGTGGACACGTAGCTAATATTTTGACATCATGCAGTAAGGTTCCATTTTTACTGTCTTGAAATAGCTTTGTCTTTATCATAGTGAGCATTAAATTGGGTAGGAATGGCAATACTGCAAAGACGTAATCTCTGCCTCTAGTGACACAAGCAACAGGTACTGGAGCAACTGAACATCACGACTGTGACCTTTAGAGCCCTGCTGTAATCCCAGCTAAATGGGTGCCGTTTGTCTGGATTTTATACCACGGGAATCCAAACGCAGCAGCTCTGAGACGTTCCGATACCACCGGTTTCATCGTCTGAACATTCACTTATTTTCGATGTGCATTTTAACGTAACTCGTAATTCTTCATGACTCCGCTCTAGGGAATATTTGTGAAGTCTGATGTGAATCCAGATCATCAGATGAGCTGTATCATATTTCTAGGGACTGTCACACGAAGTGTGCAGGGACTCATAGGGATTTGCAAATCCGCTGCAGGGAGGCACGGTCTCTCCGCAGCTCTGTGCTAGGAAGTCTACATTTCTATAGAAACTTTTCACAGAAGTCGGAAGGCATAATAGAATCACACTGGAAATGACAATATCCACAGCAAAATAATTCTTCTTAAGAGAAGGACTGTTTGTTACTATGGGGTAATTTTGTAAGTTCACTCAGATGGGATAATGCTAGTAAAAGGCAATGGAATTTTCTATACAATTTTCAAGTTTAAATGCGCTGCAGTGGTTTATTATTATTTTTCCTGATAGCTTGAACTTGCCTGTAACTTGTCTTTTTTGCTTACAGATAATACGATTAACTTTTAGACCTTCTAAATATATTTATTCAGTAACTCATAATCAGGATTCCACTTGTGTAGAAGTCAGGGGTGTTGACCAGAGAAATATTGTCAGTATTTCAAGCTGTGTTCCTTTCCTAGTTTGATATGGTTACTTCTATGTAAAAAGACAAAAACAAAAAAAAAATCACAAAAACAAGAAAAATGGAACAAAAAAAGCTTATGTAGTTTTCTCCCCAGTGTAAATGATATTTATCAGTGATCTAGCAGATGTAATCTTTTTTTAAAGGTATTGGTAATAAATATTCTGTCATTTGTAAAGATACCTGTCTTCAAGGAGCATTTTTCCTCCGCATGCCATAGTGCCCGGGGACAGATTTCACACACTGCTTTGGATTGAGGTCGAAACTCTGCGGGGGCAGAAAAATCTGCTTAGCTCTTTAGTCTCGTTCTGCTTCCCAAACTGCCCCAACAGCACTGGAGCGGATGAATTTGGGGCAGATCCATTTATTAATGCAGATCCGTGGCCTTCCTGATCTGTCAGGGCAGAACTTGTACAGCTCAAGAATGTTAGTTTTTTGTTTAGATGCAGAAAAAGAAGAAAAACCCATGAATGGCAGCACGGTCCTTAGGAGTGTTGGAACCCGCAGAGCTGCAAAGGGAGATGCGGGCATGGCCTGGAGGTGGCGAGAAGGGAAGGAGCAGGAGCATCCAGCCCAGTGCAGTGGCAGCGCGTGTCCATGCCAGGTAAATGCTATTTTTTGTTCCTTTTGAGGTCTTTGAGGATAGATGCAACCCGGGCGACGGCTCATAGTACTGCTGGACTGGGGAAAGCCACCAAACCTGCTGGATTTGGTACAGCAATGCCTAGAGAAGGGGTTCACCCTCAAAAGGGGATTTTTTTATTATTATTATTTATTCCATTTTATTAGTGTTATCTGTAGAGGTTAGAAGGAGGTGTTCTCCTTGGAGATGTTTTAACAGCTGCTGTCTTGGAGGGCGCAAGGAAAGTGCTAAGTGCAATGAGTGCCCAGGCTTGTGGACTGGCTTTAAACAGGGAAATCCTGCAGCAATTATTGCTGTGCAGCGTGGGCACAAAACTTGTAAGCCCGGTGCTTACCAGGAGTTCGGGGGGTGCCGGCTTTGGCTGCCTTGACGCTGGCCTCGCTAAGGCCGAATCTGACGTGCAGCATGAACGTGACCTCTCGTCTTTGTCTCCGTCCCCTCTGTCGAGCCAGCTGCTGGACATGTGCTGATGGCAGCAAATTGACTGTGACGTGTTGTTTTTATTCCATTTAAAAGCATTTATAGAAAATATAGCTCTAGACCAGCTCCAGAGCTGCTGGGGACGTGGTGCCTCCTCTGCCGAGAGGGTGACTGGGGCACAGGACGGGGAAGCGAATTCACTGCTGTGGAGCAGCCGGGAGGTTGCAGGTGTCTGCCTAGCCCTGAAACTCGGCTCGTGTTTCATTGATTTCTGGGTCTGTAAGTCAGCAGCACTTACAAACCTGCTGCTTGCCTTGTAATCCTAAACCCTGAATGAATAAAAAGAGTGTCTGCCAAGCTCATGGAAATGGGAGCCCTGCCTTTTGAAGGCTCCCACCGCTGGTGCGAGCAGCAGGGCCAGGAAGCGCCTGCAGGCAGAGCATTTGGGTTGGTGCTTCCAGTGCAGAAATCTGGGCAGCAGAAGCGAATAATGAACTGCTGGTTATATTTTTCTTCATGTTGTACTTTATCAGATACATTTTTCTTATATGCAAAGTAGCAGAGCAGTTTCTAAACCTGCATATCTTTTGAATCAAAAATCCAGCTATCTATCCAAATAAACACTCCTGAAGTGCCTGTTCGTGTGGCTACTTCTCCCAGTAAGCACAGAGCATTTGCACGCTCTCAGACGGCCCAGCATACAGCTCAAATGCAAAATAAATAATCTCTGCATTAATCTCCATGGTACTTTTTCAGTCACTAGCAGGAAAGTGTATTTAGACATTTTATTTATTAGGATAGTTGAAGGCAAGACATACATGAAATACACCACAATAAATGAATTCTGTTCTAGTTTCATTTTTAGGATTTTACTAATGAAATTCTGGTTTTAGGCTGTTAAATCTGGGCACCTCAAATCCATTAAAATCAAATGCAGGAAAGACATTTGAGGTACAAACATTGTTACATTAATGAGCTACATTAATTTTGATGGAGCCATGTTATTTTACCCAGATGAGAACTGGCTCATTTATTATAATTATTTCTAGTCTGTAGCACCTGGGAACTCCATTACATTAGGCACTTTCCAAACAATTGACTCTCAGGTCAAATTCCTCTTTCTGTTCTTTGTTAATGTGTTTAACCCCACCATTGGGTAGCTCAGATAGGAGGTTTTTGGGAAAGTAAAAGAGAGTCTGCAAGAACAGAAACGCTTTGTGGTCAGCAGCCAAATCAAGTGCTTCCAAGAAGCAGGTTTACTCGATAGCTTGCGTGGTTGATCGTACGCAGCTTGCAAAAAGAAACCAACCCTGGCTCAAACTCCGTTCCTTTAAGGTGGAACTGCAGTAAGAACATAGGTTATAGCAATGGGCTAGGATTTCCAAAATTACCTGAAAGCAGCTGAAATTAAATATGAAGTAGCAGCCCATCTTTTCTTAATCTCAGAAAGTCCTGTTAAGAGCAAAAGTTCCTAGGCAAATTTCACTGTGATCACTCTGTAATGATGTTTGCTGGGTGCAGCTGAGGCAGCGCATCACTATGTACCATTTCCCTTTCTTTCTTAGGTGTAAGTGCCTGATGCCAGGAAGCACGAATGATCCGTTCTGTCACTCTGCAGATGCTGCCTGCTGCTGCCAGAGCCTGCAAGGAAGTCGTGGGCTGAAAATGAGCCAGCTGGGAGGCCTTCCCTACGCCTCACCATCCTCGGGCAGGTGAGCACTCAGGTGGGCAGAAGGTCAGTGTTTCAGAGCTATAAACTCACACAGGTTCTCTGCAGAACCAACACTCACAGTCTTCCCCAGAAGACTTTCGGTTCCCATACTGTGAATTTACTGTAAGTTGTATTTGGCACCCCAAGAAAACTGCAGAACTCTTGCAGAGCCCCAGGCCTCCTAGAAAACCTGCCATGCACAACAAACAGAGATATTTCAGCGGTTTTGCCTATGGCAAGAATGTACAAAAATAACAAGACATTAAGTGCATGTAACAGCGTAAACAACCTAACTTAAACAGCCAAAAAAAAAAAAAAAAAAANATCTTAAACAGCCTAAAAAAAAAAAAAAAGAGATCTTTAGGGTTTATAGAAGTCCTGCAATTGGGCCAATCATTTCCCCACCAGGAAAACTTGGCAGTATGTTTTCTTAAAAAACAAAATGTAAGTAACTTCACGTGGTAGAAGGCAATGGAGGTGGTTTAGTTCCTCGTTAAGTAATAACCTGCCAAGTCCCCCACGGATCTTCCTTACCATTCCCGCCATTCCCCATAATGGAACTGTCTGGTTGCAGTTTGAGGGTTTAGAACGGGGAGGAGAGTCTCTCTCCACTTGATGGAGTGTAGATTTTGCACACAGACTTGCTGCTGGTTGTCGCAGGGCTCCTGCACATCAAACACCTCCCTGAGCAGAGCCGTGATGACACTGACAGCTCAGGCAGGTTTTCCTCTCCCACCTCATACACCGCGGCAGGTTTTGGATTAAGAATCCAAATGATTCAAATTGAAGCATGATGGAAATGAATGATGAGTGAGGAAGCACGAGCCAGAGCCCTTACGGGGCTTGCGGAAGGGCAAGTTGTGTGTGAGGAGCGGTGGAGATGACACAACTGCGGCCTGAGCCCAGCCAGCCCCCGGCAGCATCTCTTCCTGCCCTGGCCTTTGGGCTTCTCCAGGACTGCAGCCCTCGCTAGCTGACAGCTAATGTTCCTCTGGCAAAACTAATCTGAAACCTTTGCAAATGTTCTTGAAATGGAACTGCGTTTTTTTTTTTTCCAGCTCTAAAAATAACACTTGAAAGGGGAATGATGAAGGATGAAGGAGCACATATCACAAGCTGCGTAACTGAGCATTATCACAGAGCCTTTTTTATTTTGGGAGAGGATGCAGAAGACATTGCGTAACAGCCTCAAAACTGCACAATCTTCAGTGAAACCTGGACTCCTCTGGCATATCAGTAGTGTCTCCAGACATGATTTTTATCCAGCTGATACCTGCTCAGCCTTGTTCATAGTCCTCACACAGCGCAATCCCTTTATAAATGAACAAAAACAAAGTCACGGAACCACAGCAACGTGGTTGTGCTCTGTTGAGCTGTGCTGAAGCTGGCATTTCAACGGAGGTTACTCAGGCGATCTGCGAGTTTGCACTGTGGTCTCATGAAGTGAAGGCCCTGAGTGGATTCCAGGTCTCCTCCTCAGCATGTGCAGCAGTGCAGCTCTGAGGATGGCAGAACAGGGATGCTGCACAGCTTGGTTTAGTCTTTTCCTGATATTTGGCACACCTCGGTCACTGCCAGGCCCTGTACTGCACTGCCACACAAAAGACTGCACAAAATCCCACTTGACATTTTACATGCTGGAGTCATTAGAGGTATGTAAAACAAAACAGACCTCCCAAAATTAAGCTGCCAGCCAAGAAAAAAAAGCCATTAGCCCTTTTCCAGAAAAGACAGTTTTTATAGGAGAGCCACAGCGCTCACAGAGTGTGCGATACTTCCTGCAGCGATGACCTCCCGTGTGTGGTAGCACCGAGGCACCTGGTGGGAGCAGTTCCTCCATCCTCCTCCGCAAGGGCCGGGATGATGAGCATGACGGGTCTCCCCGTGTCCTCAGAACACCGAATCCTCCACGAGGCCGGAGCAGAAATCCTCTGCGAAGCTCCCCAGCTCCGTCTCCGTCTCACTGGTGCAGGTGCGTGCCCTCTGCAAAGCAGATCCTGCTTTAGCTGGCGAGCGGGGAGGTAGCCTCGAGTAACCAACTAAATTCTGCTGATTGTCACATCTTTTAAAGCTTAGGGAACAAATGCTTCGAAGGCCTCAGTTTTGACATATTTTGCAAAATGTGGAATTTCAAATTTTGGTACTGAAAGAGCTATTCACTGCTCATTGGCCAAGAGGTTTGGTAAGAGCCAAGAATGAATTTTTAATGTATTGGAAGAGCTTGGCTATCACCAGAATTTCCAGCTCTGCCTGCAGTTGCCACTCAGGAGGTCCCTGTTTGCAGCAAGGGCCAAGCGCGCGGCGAAGTGAGCAGAGGTGGCCTGGGGAGCCTCTTCCGCACAGGGGCGGACGGGCTGTGGCTCCTGCCCTTTGCTCCGTGGCGGTGCCATCAGGACATCGGCCGCGCTCCTCCCCGGGAACACGAGCGGAGTAGCTGAAACCCCACGAGCAGGGGCAGCGCCAGGAGCAGCTGCGAGGCCGGGCCCTGAGGCTGCAGAAGGGGAAAGCGCAGGGCCAGGCGCTGTGCGGCAGCCCTCGCCCTGGGGACACAGCAGAGATGTGGAGCCAGGCGCTGGGGGAAGCGCGAGGCAAGGCCGGCGGGCAGGCAGGGCAGTGCTCCGCGGGTTGGCAAGGCTGCGGGGCGCCTCTGCGGGCTGCGCTCCTCAGCCGGCCCCCGTGTTCACGTGAAGAATTTAGGAACTGAATGTCCTTAAATAACTGCCCTAAGGTTTGCTGCTCTCAGTGACCTCAGCAGTGATACTGGGACATGCAGCGGTGCCACCTCCCCTGCTCCCGGGTGCCGGGGGACAGGGTGCTGGGGGCCCTGTTATCTNGCTGCTCTCGGTGACCTCAGCAGCGATGCGATACTGGGACAGCGATGCAGCGGTGCCACCTCCCCTGCTCCCAGGTGCCGGGGGACAGGGTGCTGGGGGCCCTGTTATCTCCAGGAAAATGGGGGTGCTGCAGGTGCAGGTGTCCTGGTGGGAGGGTAAAATGGCCTGGAGATGCTCCCATTGGGAAAGTGCGGCCGCCCTCCAGGGCTGGGCATAGGGACAGTTCACCCGCCGTCGCTCCGGGTTTGCCAGAAAATTCCCAGGGTTTCCAGTTCAGTATCGCCTACCTGCCCAAGTTCACTCTAAATGATAACACGACTAAATATAATGCAGTGCTGCTTTTTGTAATATGAAACAGCCTTTGTAAGGTCATGTTTTCTAAACACTGCTTTGCTGCAGTGTTAATATTTGCCATTTCTCATATTCTTATTAGTGATAACCTAAGTCATGTTATTTTACACCGATGACTTTAATTGGAACAAACTGAAACATCATATCATAATCTTTTAAGCCTGTTTCCTTGACCAGACCATGGAATAATAACAATACCAAAATAATCAAACCCCAACTCTGAGGAGACAAATTAGAATCAAGTTACTGAGCAGCATTTCCCAGGAGCAGACGATGAAGAGTTTTATCTTATCTGTAAGGCCAAGGTATTTATCAGGAAGCAACAGCAAACATAATAAGGCTTAAAACCCGCTTAACAGTAGGACTGAAGCATTTCTCACTGTCAGCTTTCACCGAGTGAAGTGGCTCTCCAGGAGCCGAGCCAGGGGCACTAGCAGCGGGATTCCCAGCGGATGCAGGGATACAGGGAGCGCGCTGCACGTTAGAGGAGCTCTAGACAACAGCTCTTAATCCTCCCTCCAGCTCAACACACTGGAGGAAACCTTTCCTGGTTTGGGTTGTTTTCATTTCAGTTCCTGCAAAAGGCTTAATCTGCAAGGCCAAATGAGGAGTTCCTGCAGCCTGGAATTTTGTCAGAGTTGGTGATCATGGAGCCAACCGAGACGGGAGCTGCAGCTTCCACGACTGCATGAACAGCCTCACGAACAGTCAAATACAGCAGCTAAATGTACTTCATACTCATGATTATGTATCTTGCTGCGCTATTTGTACCCACAAGTTACATATCTGGCAAGTTTTGCATAAGACACATTTGAAAATGTAGCCTATATTTATACTAACAAGGGAAATAAAAAGCCATGAGGCTCAAACAGTACAAGTGGCGTGCTTGACCAGTAGCCTCCTAGGAAAGTGGCAGCACACAAACACAAGTGCTCTTTCTATTAAAAAAAAAAAAAAGGTGACTAAAATGCTTTTTTACCTGATAGCCATTTGGGTAGGGATCTTTAAATTTGTTCCTGGGTGTTGGAATTGGTGGAAACAGTTTACTCCATACGTGGTTTCTGTGAAAAACAGTAAGGGAGGGATTTGAAAGAATTGTTCTCTCTAACTGAAGTTTACAAAAGAAAAAAAAAAAAATATATATATATATATATATATATATACACACACACATATATATATATACACACGTGTTTAATCCCAGTGGCTGCTTTGTCATAAACTTTACTTGCAATTTAGGATGTTTGGCCTCCATCTCACCCCTGCAAGGTACTGGAGAAAAGCTAGCCTTTCCAGGGGAAGAATTTACTATTGCTGAGTGAATCAAAAGATTTTAAGCTTTGTCTTCCCCGCTCCTTGGCCCCTGGTGCTCCGCTGTTGCTCAGTAATTAGTGTCTGGAAGCTGATGGGAACAACAGGTTCAAAGGGGATTAGCTGAGGGAGTGAACAGTGGCAACACGTGGATGCTCTGAGGACTAGGCACCTGTGCCTTTGCTGAATAGGATGCTCTGGATCCTGGAAATAAGTGTGCACTGAGGGAAGCAGGAAGAAAGTCGGATGAGAACAAGAGATGGGTGGCAGTCAGCTGCTCCCCTTAGCACTGTAACAGCTCTGCCACCAATGTGCTTCAAAATACCCCTTCACTAACCAAAAGTCTTTAGTCCAGCTCAAACATTTATTCATATGTGTTCTGTGAAGTGCTGCAAAGTGTCTTTGTCCAGCCAAACTTTTTCTTTTCATTAATATGTTCTAGAGCACAGAAGTCACCTTTCAAGCACTAGAATGAATTCACCAACACTTAATTTACCTCTGGATAGTGTGACGTCCAAATGAGGCCAGATTTTAGGAGGGAAATTTGCCCAAGTGAAGACAGTAGGATTTAGCCCAGCATTAGTATGCAGAGCATTTCTAGCAGCTGGTTTGACTTCCCAGAAGCGGAATACGTACGAGCTGCGCCCGTCCTTTGGCCTGGCATCAAGGTCAGACCTGCCCCTATGCTGTGTTTGTTTTGTGGCGGTTCTCCTGGTTGATGTCTGCTTAGTTGAATGCTTACATTACTAGGACTATTCTTCTTTGAAAAGCTTTTTGATTTCTGTCAAGTTTTCTTTTATCCTATTATTCCTTCTCAGCAGGGAGTCTAAAATAAATTCCTGCTATTAACTTATTCTTTTTCATAGCTTTCATATTGAGATACAAAAATTCTTCATCTCTCTCTCATGCCCTCCCTGCAAAAGAGTTTCTTCAAAGTATTTTCTGATTATGAGTTAAGAGCTAAACCTTCCTGGCTGAGCGTCTGAACCTCTACTGCCTTCAAGGATACATTGATGCTTAGCTGTAGTTATTCAGTGAAGTAAAGCTATATGCCACCCCCCGCTAAATAGATCTGACCTAGCAAAATGTGGGGTATCTTCACATCTGCCTGGGGACTAGGTTTTGTGAGTGACATGTACAGCAAGGAATGGGAATGTGGGGAATGCAGCAGAGAGGCATTTTTAGGGGGCATCTCACCGCTCTGTTGCGAAGCTGTAAGTTGTCTAACACAGGGCAGGCTGGGCTGCAGGGTCGCACCTGGCAGAGCAGGTCACTAATGTGGTGCTGCGCAGCCAGGAAAGGGGCTGGAATGACTGGGAATAACCAAGCTCTGCCTGCTGGCAGCATTTCAGCTCTTTTCAGCCTTCCTGCTAATGGTTAAGTCTTTTGCATCCCATTAATTGCACCCATGTGAGCACGCTGTATTCAAGCAGCAATATTGCAAGCTGTGTTGTTGTTGTTATACAACCAGTAAGATCTGCTTTTGTTTCGTGTTTGGAACCAGTGTGCTCCTAGTTGTGCTATTTATCATGAAAAGATCTTGATCAAGCCATGCCAAAATAATTTACTGAGTTAGCAAAAAGCCCAAGTGGCATCCCACTTCTGGAACAGAAATACTGCCAGGGGGTGCACAAACAGCCTGCGGGGATGAGGCAGAAGCAAGCTAAGGAGCACACATGGATTCCTGGTGGTGGTTTGCCCCAGCACCTGCAAGGTTTTGCTGTGAGGCCTTGATGGGGTTGGTTACAATGGTCATCTCGGAAGGAGCCTGTTCTTTTTGGCAGGCACTGAAAAGTTGGAGTTAAGTGATTTAATAATCTGTCACAAAAAAAAAAAAAAGTTCCAAAATGTCAGCTTGCCTCTACACTGCCAGATCATGATCCTTTCAATTGGCTCTGATTGGGCCCTCAGGCTTCAGAGACCCTCCAGGGACTTTCATGTCTTATCTCAGTGTTTCTGGGCCTCAAGTGGTTGTGCTGTATCTCTCCTTCTGAAATTTGGCACTCTTTTTTTTTCCATGAAATGTGACATTAAAAATGTCAAACAGAAGTAAGTTAAAGAACAAGTTCTTTTCCATCTTCTATTCTCTGAGACAAGATTGATAATATATTTATTTTCAGAATATTTTAGAATGCCTCTTTAGGGTCACACCTGTGACATTTTGTCACATTCCCTGTGACATTTTTCAGGTGCCTTTCCCACAGGGGCTGTTTGATGGCTCTGCTGGTGGACTCGCATGGGATACAGAAGAGAGAGGCGGACCTGCTGGTGGTGGGGTGCCAGCGCTGCTATCAGGTATGGGCTCCATGATGTATTTTTGAGTGATTGTCCTGATTTCAAATAAGCAGAGAGCAGCTGGGAGCAAGTTACTAACTATGTTCTCCTGTGGGCTCACCCTCCAGGAGAAATTGTTATAGCAAGACACAGCCTAAGGAGATAGAGAAGATGCTCATTCAGAAAGACAGTGGCATGTTAGGAAACCTTCCAGCTGCAGTTGTTACCAAGGCAGTATCCCCATCTGCCACTGCAAGCAAGCTAAGGGAAATGACTATCCAAATGGTCCCAAAGGGCTACTTTGCTTTGTAGTATTTTTCCAAAGCAGTGGTCTTTATCTCTGATGCCTGCAATCACCAAAAAGAACACAGAAAAATTTATAGAACTCTCTGGTATAATGAAATTCTTTATAATGCCTTCAAATTGTATCCCATTTGAAATGATTCTGTGGCTTGGATCACATGATACACTTCATGAATTCTCAACAGCAGTAAAAACTGAGAGTATTAGTGAAACTGTGATCCAGGGAACCAGTTCTATTTTTTTTACTTTTTATTTTTTGTCTCCTGCAGTAAATGTGCAGGTCAAGCACTGCGTTTGATCTTTTTTCACTTCCCACCTCCTTCCAACTTTGTGGGGTGATTATAGAAAGGGAGGATCAGGAAAAGAGGGTGGCAAAGATACTGAGCAAGGAAGAGTGGAATAAAAATAGTAAGTTCATGAGATCTATTAAAAGAGAGAGATAAAATTTTAATCACTCTGGCAAAGATGATATGTAATGAGCCTTTTGGGTGCTAGGGAATTATACCAGCCAGGAAGAGCGAAACTCCTGGAAGAAACAAATACCATCACGCAGCTGAACCTGGAAAGGCCTTTTTAAATTTGCCTAATATAATAAAGTTTCCAAATGTGTTAGTACAGTTTCTTTGAGTTAGTTTGTGGGCAAACTCTTCCCGTATATCTTTTTCTTCCCCCTTATCTGTTACAGGCTCCTTGCAGGGGGTAGTTGTGTAATAACCAAATACGTGATGAATCTTAGGACAGTAAGTGACCACCCATATCCTAGTCAAGATAGCAGTGCACACAAAGGTTCAAAGGAACTTTTGATGGTTTCTTGGAGGTTTGTTTTGGTTTTCCAAGTCATTTATGGATTTTTATCCATGAAATTATAGATTCGACAGCAAAAATGGAATCTGGTTCCACGTTGTATGTATTTTTGTGGCAGTGTAACTTGAGCCCTTGTGCTGTCATTCCTACAGATGTAAGGACAGGTCAATCCGTAGAGGAATCGGTCACCTAAGGAAGAGTGGTTTGAGGATTTCCACTAACCCATCAAGGCTGTTTAGTTAGGCAGGAGTTAGAATGAGGCACAAAATGAATAAGCTCCTTGTAGAGAGTTAGTCTGTTTTGTTCCAAAGAGGATTATTTATTGCGACTTGCTATGCTAACTAAATTGACTTAAGAACAGTTATCACAGATACCAGACACTTTAGGGAGATTTACAGTTATTCTAATACAGCATGTTGACATCTCCTTTATTTGATAACAGAAATTTAGTAAGGAAAGGAAAATAGCTAAGGACACATCGTTATGGCCAATAATTTTAAAAGCTTTAAATAAATTAATAAGAAATTAGTAGATTCAAGGACAGCACTTATATTGCTGGAAGCTGTGTTGATATGTTGTGAACCTGATAATTGCTGCTTGCTATATGTTTCAGGGAAGAAGCTTGTAATTACATAATTGATTCTTTAATTCATCACTTCAGACCTGGCTAACTGCTTCAGAAATTCAAAGCAGTGGGTTTCTTTACAGAACATTTTGAGAAGCTTGGTTATATGGCATCTTTTTTCACTACCTGGCATCCATAAACTGCAGTCATTAAAAACAAGTGGCACAAATAGTAAAGAATATGCCATGTAACAAACAGTGGTTAAATGCAATTGCTGCTGTTAGGGGCTACAGAGGAGCAGATTTTCTACAGACATGCAAGCTGAAGAAGACAAGACTGAGAATATATTGGCCTGTAAACTTCAGTCAGGAAAGACCTTAGCAGCTTTCACCAGGGCTAAAGATGGATTTCTGGTGTGGAAATCACTGACTCAACTATATCCATTTAACTGAGGAAAAGAGAATAGGACAAATAGCTTTTTGACAAGTTCATCTCACCCAGTATATGATTTTGTTGTTTAACTTGAAAAACCTTCTTATCCTACCAGTTTTGTTGAATGTTATTATTGATAATTAATGAGACTGCTCATCATTTATTCAGTACTTTGGTTTTGTATAATTATGCCTGAGTACCAAACTCAGTGCCCTTTCTGGAAATTAAGCAATGCTTTTAATGTCACCCCACATCTACTCAACACCTTGTACTTAGACTGTAATTAGAAGCAGGACGCTGATACTTACATTTTGCATATTATTGCAACAAGCAAGGCTATGGAGCATGAGGACACACAAAGCAGAGCGAGAATCCAGGCTATGGAATTTTCCTGTTTGTTTTCTCCTGAGTTTCAAGAAAAAATAAATTATATATATATTTTAGTACAGATTATTTCAAACACACTTTTAGAAAAGATTTCATCGGCTGGTTTCTATGATTATATTCAAGCAATCACAATTTAACAAGCCATCTATGAACACTTCATATCTAGAATTTGAAAATAAACTTACATCTTCAAGAATTGTTTCCATGGCACTGACTATGTGCTTTTATTAATAGATTTCTTTCATTCAATATGAAGGAGAAAGCAAGCTCTGAAGTGTGCCTGTGAGCACAGCTAAGACGACATGATCAGGTATGTTAACACTCTGATATACAATTCCATGCAACACACGCACATCTGGTACTCAGCAAAAACACTGTTTGCTTATAATCTCAGGCGCAGACAGTTTGTTTTCCATTAAATCGTTCTTCATTTCTATTAATTCTTTATAGCCAGAGAATGATTTGTCTGGCTTAATAAACTTGCCTGTAAAACAGACATTAAAACCACCATATTTTCCTGCAGCTTGGTTGCTAATATTTCCTCAGACAGAATTCCTCTAGTGCCTCTGCTTGTGAGCAGAAGCGTATTTTTATCAAGGTTTCTCCTTTCAAAAGGCATGCTTAGTGACCACGAACATTATTTTGTGCCACATTATACCATATAACGAAAACATTTACATTGAACTGCATTTTCAAAAGGTTGCTGCGTCTGTGTGTACTTATGATAACTACATGTCCTATATTTCAAGATGTCATCACAGCCATTACTAGGTAATTGAAAGGATATAAATCGGGCAGCAGCAGGAGTGTTGGGTTTATCAGTGCTGTAGACAAAACAATATTCCATTTGGGTCAGATTTGTTTCTGGAAATGAGGAGCTGAGCCTGCTCTCTGCACTGACTGCTGGAGCAGCACTGCAGTCACCAAGATCAATGTGCATAATGCCCCAAGCAAATGATTTCATGAATCAGCTCTGGGCCTTTTGTACTATCACAAGTGATACACGGTTAACCTTTCAAATGCAGAAGGGTTTAGATGGTTGATTATCATTTTTCTTACAAGAAAATAAGATTTGGGATGTAACTGTCAACCCTGCCCTGTTACATGCAGTGTTAAGTCTGGAAGATCATGGGGCTTGGGTGTGGAAAACACGTAAGGCCCATAAATCAATTTTAAGCTTCCAAGCATGAAGGCTGGGAAATGTCTGCATTTTCCAAAGAAAAAGTGGAAGAATCATAGAATCATAGAATGCCTAAGGTTGGAAGGGACCTCTAGAGGTCATCTAGTCCAACCTCCCGCACACGCAGGGCCACCTAGAGCACGTGGTACAGGGCTGCATCCAAGCGGGTCTTGAAGATCTCCAGAGAAGGAGACTCCACACCCTCTCTGGGCAGCCTGTGCCAGTGCTCTGTCACCCTCACCGTCAAGTTCTTCCTTAAGTTCCCGTGGAACTTTTTATGCTTCAATTTATGGCCATTTCCTCTGGTTCTGTCAGTGACCACCACTGAAAAGAGGCCAGCCCCATCCTCCTCATTGTCTCCCTTGAGGCACTTATAGACACAGATCAGGTCCCCTCTCAGCCTCCTCTTCTCCAGGCTGAACAAGCCCAGCTCCCTCAGCCTCTCCTCATAGGGCAGATGTTCCAGGCCCCTGATCATCCTCGTGGCCCTGCGCTGGACTCTCTCCAGCAGCTCCACATCCCTCTTGCACTGTGGGGCCCAGAACTGGACACAGTACTCCAGATGTGGCCTCACCAGGGCTGAGTCGAGGGGCAGGATCACCTCCCTCCACCTGCTGGAGATGCTCCTCTTAATGCACCCCAGGATGCCATTGGCCTTCTTGGCCACGAGGGCCCCCTGCTGCCTCATGGTCAACCTGTCGTCCACCATGACGCCCAGGTCCTTCTCAGCAGAGCTGCTCTCCAGCAGGTCGGTCCTCAGCCTGTGCTGGTGTCTGGGGTTATTTCTCCCCAGGTGCAGGACCGTGCACTTGGCCTTGTTGAATTTCATGAGGTTTTTGACCACCCAGTTGTCTAGTCTGTCCAGGTCCCTCTGGATGGCAGCGCAGCCCTCTGGAGTATCCGCTGCTCCTCCCAGCTTCGTATCATCTGCAAACTTGCCGAGGGAGCACTCTGTGCCTTCATCCAGGTCGTTGATGAATAAATTGAACAGGACTGGACCGAGGACTGACCCCTGGGGGACTCCGCTCAACACAGGCCTCCAACTAGACTCTGCACCGCTGATCACCACCCTCTGAGTTCTGCCATCTAACCAATTCCCAATCCACCTCACTGACCACTCATCCAGCCCACACCTCCGGAGCTTGTCCAGGAGGATGTTGTGAGGGACGGTGTCAAAAGCCTTGGTGAAGTCAAGGTAGATGACATCCACCGCTCTCCCCTCATCTATCCAGCCGGTCATCCCATCATAGAAGGCTAAAGAGTCTTAAGTCTGTTCCTTCTTTTATTGGCAGTGGCAGTGTCCCCCCAAAAACGCATGATCAGGCCACACTAGGTCCTACACCTGAGCTACAGGTGTGGAGCAAAAAACAATTAGAGGCTTGGCTGTTGCTACGTGGATTTGTCCAGTGAGCTGCTCCTTGGGCTTCTCTGCAGGACATGCCAGGAGTCACCAGCCCAGCACAAGGCAATGTTGTGAATAAGCACATGGGAGGACATGATGAGAGATCTGTGTGTAATACACTGAACAACCAAGAAAGACCCACAGAAGGAAGAGATGAACTTGATTCTCAGAGTCACCGAGCAAGTTAACAGCAGAGATAATCGGAGGTGTGGAAGTACATGCTGAAATCCAGCAACTTGCACAGTAACCTGTACTGTGTCAGTGAACTGCAACAAGCTGTTCAAAATAACTCATTGTAAGTAGGATTAAAATTTGTTAGACTTGTCTTTGACATTTTAGTAAATGTGCATAGAAAACTATCTTCCTTTTTTATTTTTATCATCAAAATGAATTTTCTATATTTGCCATTGCTGTGTAAAATTAGTAGTGGAGTCCATAAGGGAGATGTTTACATGTTCAGCCACTGCCACACTCAACAGCAAAGAGAGCTCCCAAAGAGCTTCCTCTGACAAAGAGGTTTCCTGAAATGTTTCAGCTGTGCTGAGAAAGCAGAATCAGGACAACAGAGATGGCTGTGAGGTGCTTCTCAGCCCCAGCCTTGGCTTATGGATTTTCTAAGCTGTGAACCATGGCAGCAGCTATTCACATGTAACTATTTTTTCACAGATTTGATTTCTATCAGTGTCTTGCATCGTTAATGGCCATTGCCAGTCTGCTTGGCCTGGGTAATGATTTTTTTATCTAGCCTTGTTTGACCATAATACTTCTAAACAACTTACTAGAGAAAGGATAGCATCAAGACGCATTTTTATAATGCTTATTTTGGCAGCATATGGTTGCATTTCACAGGGTTCAATCCCAAAGGAACGAATCAGAATTGTGTTTCAATTTTTAATGAAGTTAGAGGATTGCTACTATAGGGTGAACAAACTAATATTTTTATTCTAGATAAGGGCTCAGAAATGGACTAATGGCCTTAAGACTGGACTTATCAGAATATTTCCCAGGAAGATGAGCGAGGCTAATAAGTGGCCCCAGTTGGTTTCATGAAATGTGTTTAGCCAGCCTGAGACCTAGCCTGTGTCATGAAGCTGGCAGGGAGGGTTGAGGGGATGGATTAGGGCTAAAGAGGCAAAATCCTGGCAGATGGTCATCACATTCACTTGCAAACAGATACTTATAAGAGGGAAAATACAGTAAACAGGAGACAATATTAGACTTTTTTTTTCTTCTTCTTCTTCTCTAGTGCAAACCAGGAAGTGAAGAAACTCAAAAGATAAGAACAAGGGAGGATGTGTAAGGACAAACAGTTGATAATGTGCTGTGATAAGAAAACTGTTATTTCCAGAAAAAAACATGTTTTTCAAGCAGGAAATACAGAATGAAGTAGGGCAAATCCCCATGTTCAGAAGATGCTAAACCATCTTGTTTTTTTTCCCATATTTGAGAGTTCATATAGCTCCAGTAAAGAAATATTTGACATTCATATTAACGTCTACCGTGTTTGCCAGGGAAACACATGTAAAATTATGGAAATATGGAAATAATACATCTAAAAAAGATTTGCTGATTTCCTCATGTACAATCTCAAGCCAAGTTATGCGAATTCTTGAGTTCTTTCAGAATTTATAGGGTAAAAATAATGCTTCAGACCATGAACCAAGCAGAGCAATCAGCCATAACTAGAGGTATTTTCAAATGGCTGGAGAGGTGGCATCTCTCTCTCTGCATGGAACTAATGCTCCAAAATACAAAAAAAAAACAGAGAAAATATGAACTTTTCTGGTAAGACTAATCAATCCTTTGGAAAGACTTGCTTTCCTTTGGTTTATAGCTCAATTAATGCTTCCTAGCCAGTTCTACAGCTTGGATTTCTGGGTCTTTCTTGGAATTGTTAGAGCCATAGAGATGTTCACAATAGCATGTAGAAATATTTACTTTTATTGCTTGTGTTCATTGATAATTTTGTCCTTTCAAAGTGTTTTTAGCTAGTTATTTTAATTAGTTTAAAACATTCTGTCAAAACACAGACATGAAAAACAAAACACTATCTACAAGTTTGTTTGGGTGCTTTTTTTGTTTGTTTGTAATGGAACAGAGACTCAAATACCTTTGGCAATAACAAGTAAATTTCCTTCCTCAAATACATATTTTCCCATCTTCTCTTGAAGTTACGTATGTCGTGCATGCGGTATTTACTTTCCAGAAATGTATTAATATTTGTTGTAAGCCAGAGACATATGATTCTTACCAACATAAAGAATTTCACTCCAGTCGCTCCAAAATCCTCTTTTACGACATACGTAATGGTTAGCTCGTATCTGTATGGAGTATCTACAAGTAATATCAATTCTTAATCTGAAATCATTTGATGATACTTTCATTATCTGTTTAAAAAAAAAAGAAAAATGTTCTGTACAGTTTGCTTATGACCCCAAAAAATTAAAAAAAAAAACACTTTAATCATGTTTATTGCAGAGAGGTTTTCTTTAACTCCTTTACTAGACTAACAGGATTAACAGCAAACATCACGTCTTGCTTTTAAGTAAAACCCATGTTTTTGTAGGTATATTTTGTTTCCTAGCACAACCATGTTTCAGGGCAAAGTTTTGAAAGATGTCTCATTTTCAGATGCTTCCTAAGACACTGAATGCTGGATTTGCAGAACTGTCTATTATCTGCAGGTTTATACTGCTTCTATCATGAACACAGGTGCATAAAACTGAGTAACTCAAGTCCTTGTCCTTCTCTTTTGCTGCAAACAGATAAGATGTCCAAAAAGGTGGGAAGACTTTGAAAATTGATGGGACTCTGTCTTTGCTGAACCCTAGTCACTAATAGGGCAGAATTTTCACTGAAGAGCATAGTTTCAAAAAGTCAGCTATAGCAGGTTTGATTTTAAATCATTTTAAATTGTGACATGTTCATCAATCTGAAGACTTTTTACCAGGTTGAAGCTTCCAGCTATATAAGATGGTCAACTCAGAGATAGGAACACTATGTAAAACCCAGGCATAAGAGAAGTAATTACCTGCTTGTTACCTGACTTCAAGTTGCAGAGGTAAAATTCATATTCAAAACATTCTTTAGGGAAAGAAGAAATTGGCTTTTCCCACTTGGCCAAGAGATCATTTTGCTCTAAGAATACCGTGACATTTCTGGGAACATTCACTTTCTCTACAAAATGAAAGCAGTACCAGCAAGTTATTTATAGAGCAAAGTTTAAATACTAACAATGGAGCAATTTATAACTTGATACTGTTTCCTAGTAGGACTTTAATGCTTCAATTTACTTGACATTTGGGTTAGAAAAGATAAGGGTTTTGAAGGAATAACTATATTGGGGAAAATAAACAAGGGAAAATACATTTAAAAGTCCATGTGAATGCTTTGGAAAACTAGATTATAGAAAAGGAAAGAGGTAATTTTAAAATTATTTTTTTACAAAGGCATGAAATTAATGATAGAACCATCCAGAAAAACTTCTTTTCAGAGATGAGAGTAACCAGGAAAGTTACTGAAAAATGAAATAAATTCAAAGAAATGGATCAACAGTTAGGGAATGATTTTCCCTAACTTTTTTTTCAGTTTCCCTGGAATCCTTTCACTCGGGGGAAGAATTTTTTGATTTAAATACAAAAAAAAAAACCCCTATTTTAACTCACCAATGGCATTTTGGTTAAATAACTGCTGAAAAGGTTTAATTGCAGTGTACTTGCTAGACCCATTAATATGTATTATAATGAGATCATCAGCCTCTTCAGGATCAATATGTGTCCTTGGAAATCTGCACTCAATATTTCTGTTCAACTTATCTTTGATATAATCTTGACATTCTTCAGTGTAGGTCTTATACCTAAATAAAAATATCCATGAGACATGATGTTCTTCAAGAAATTCATTGCTAATAAAATAGGAGGAGACACTAACCTGTAAAATAGAAAGTATTCTGTATCTTCTGGTGCCCCTTTACCAGGAAACCAAGTACAATGGAGAGAAACAGTATTATAAACGTTGATGTAATTAAAACAGGACACATTAGTGACTGATGTCTCTGGAGCACCTATATAGCCAAAAAATTATAGGGGAAAAAAATCTTATGCATATTGTAAGAAATTCATGTTTCTAAAACACTTGATTATAGTCTTTTTTTTTATCTATGTCCTATCCGTGCATTGTCTATAGCCCCTTTTTTATCTGTGTCTATTCTATCTAATCTTCCTCCATATCAGATAGTGTTTTGAGTTACAGGATTAATGAAGATTCCAAAGTAATGTCAATACTGCTGTTTCACACAGCAGTATTACATACAACATAAACACGTTGTGGTTCCAGGCAACATCATATTTTAATATCCTAGGGTATATGAAAGTAGGTTACCTTGGCTTTAGCAGGAAACTTTCAGGAAACTATAGGGATTCTCTGTGTCGGGTATATCCAGATTGTATTCCCAGCTCCACACGTCAAAAAAAGGCCCTGGACTAATTCATTTTGTAAAATCAGTGTTGCAGATAGAGGGAGAAATGCCTTTTTTTTAAAGTGTTAAACCTCCCACCTGTTCATGTCTAGTCCACAGACTACAGTGGTGTCTCCCATGGCTCACTACTGGAACTGGTACTGTTCAACTTGTTCATCAGTGACTTGGACGAGGGCACAGATCGCACCCTGAGCAAGTTTGTGGACGATACCAAACTGGATGGACTGGACAACACTCCCGAAGGCTGTGCTGCCGTTCAGAGGGACCTACACAGGTTGGAGAGTTGGGCAGAGAGGAACATCATGAGGCTCAACAAGGACAAGTGCAAGGTCCTGCACCTGGGCAGGAATAACCCCAGGCACCAGTACCGATTAGAGGTTGATCTGCTGGAAAGCAGCTCTGTGGAGAGGGATTTGGGAGTCCTGGCTGACAACAGGTTAACTAGGAGTCAGCAGTGTGCTCTCGTGGCCGAGAAGGCCAGTGGGCTCCTGGCCGCGTCAGGAGGTCCAGGGAGGTGATCCTGCCCCTCTACTCAGCCCTGGTGAGGCCGTACCTGGAGTACTGGGTGCAGTTCTGGGCACCCAATGTGGATGTGGAGGGATGTGGAACTTCTAGAGAGGGTCCAACGTACAGCAATGAAGATGATTAAGGGACTGGAGTATCTATCGTATGAAGAGCGAGCTGGGCCTGTTTAGCCTAGAGAAGAGTAGACTAAGAGGGGACCTGATAAATATGTGTAAGTACCTTACAGAAGTAGAGAGATAGAATGTAGGTAGAGAAGTAGAGAGTAGAGGTAGAATGTAGCGAAGATGGGGCCAAACTCTTCTCGGTGGTGGCCAGTGATAGGACAAGCGGTAATGGGTACAAATTGAAGCACAGGAAGTTCCATCTCCATGTGAGGAAGAGCTTCTTCACTGGGAGGGTGACCGAGCACTGGAACAGGCTGCCCAGAGAGGTGGTGGAGTCTCCTTCTCTGGAGATCTTCAAAACCCGCCTGGATGCCACCCTGTGCCACATGCTCTGGGTGTCCCTGCTTGAGTAGAGGGGTGGGACTAGATCTCTAGAGGTCCCTTCCAACCTCAACCATTCTGTGGTTCTGTGACTAGGGATGAACCCAAAATTCAGCCCTGCCTTGTATTCCAACTTACCAGGCAGAGGCTTCAGCTCACCCCTCACCCAGTCACTTTTCATCTGAAGGTCGTTAACGAAAAGTAACGTCCGAACGCGTGCAGAGAAACCGTTGTGGAGAACGGCTGTTCGGAAGCTGTGAGTCTTTTTTGTATCATACTTGAAATTAAAAAAGAAAAAAAAATAAAAGCTTTGCAAAGACTGATCTAGAAAGGATAGGCTTTAATCTAAATGTCTCACTGGGTGGTTACTTGCAGCCCTGAAGTCTGTGCACACCATCCACTAATAATCTAATCTGCCCAAGTGATGCACAGCCATCCTGTGCTCCCAAAGAGGGAGTCCCGCAGTCATTCAAAAAAAAATCTTGAATTCAGTGCTTTAAGTAGCCCATGAGAGCCCACCAGCTGTCTCCATTGGCTGCATAAGGAGCAGAAGCAAACCAGCCAGGTAGCTTAGCTAGTTATATTAAGTATCTAAAGTTAGACAGCAAAAATAATTTGCACAAGAAATGCTTAGGGTTTATTAGTTAAGACAGCAGACAGACCTTATGAAAAAATTTATAGAAAACCTATAAAGTATAATTGTCATGAAACATGGTGCAATATTTTGCTGATATCCTGGCATTAATCTGAATTAAATGCACTGATTTGATCAGGGAACAATATCACTTAATACCAGTGATACCATCACTTAATACTTCCCTTCCAAAATGTTACAGAACCTAACAATTTCTGGGGCTAACCCTGGCTCCAGCAGAGCTGTACCTATAAACATAGGTGAAAGGGAATCTTTCTTGTGCTTAACATATTTTATTCCAGTATTACTTGAGTATGCCAATGGTATAAAAGACATACCTACTGCTCTTTTTTTTTTGGTGCAGTATATTTAACTAAACAGAAATGTAACAGTACTAGAACATTGACTTTATTTTAGACTTACCTCTTCAGGCACAGGAGTTATGATTTCCACATCATACCTAATAGTATAGTTTTTTGGTTCTTGATTAGGATTTGGTTTCCAGTGTAAAAATACTTCTGCTAATGCAGAGGCTGTAAGGGTGAAATTAACAGGTGGGAAAACCTGAACTGAAAGACAGAAAATAAAAACACTGATAATAATCTATTTCACTTTTATTAGTGAATTGTTCACAGCAATAGCTGTTAACAATAATGAGTAGCGGAAGAAAACTATCACAAATTTAATTTCAATATTATATTCTCTCAGTAGCTTCTTATAAAATTATCTAACCTGGAAGATTATTTCTTAAATAACAAACAGAACTTCATCAAATAAGAATTTACCTAAAATATTGCTTAAAAGATATATATATTTTGCAACAAGTTGCAATGAGGTATTGCAACTTGTTGGCTTACAAAGATTAAGTTTGGGTCTTTCAGTTCTTGTAGTCACTGATATCACTGGGCATCTGTATCGATAAGGGACTGATGAACCAATCAACCATGTGATCAGTTCCCCACTTCTTTCTCCCATAATTTCAACCTTAAATGCCCGCTTGCTCAATTTTCAAGGAAGTATCTCACATTAGGAGAACTGTCTCATGAACTGTCAGAACACTCTGACGTAAACAACCTTGAACTCCTTATCTGTGAAATGTCCACTGTTGAGGTGCTTGCAAGAAAATGTCAAGAAAGCCCAGGAAGTGTGTTTGCACAGTATGGTCACTGGTAGTTCTGTGTTCATCTTATGGCTTTCTTTTATTTTTGTGTAGAACATAGTAATATGTTGAGTGGTCTTTGTCACCGACTAAAGCAACATACTGGTTGGAAAGAAGCTGCCTTACCTCCTTCAGCTTGAAATATGCTTGGCTGAACCATGTACGTTGTTATCCAAAGGAGGCTTAGAATCCTCATGGTGGCCATAATCTGTAGATAACAAATGAGCAAGGCCATATTCGCAGCATATATGCCATGTCATCATTTTAACCACGTTTTAACGGGACACAGGCAGACAGCTAAAAATGAGCACAAGCTCAAGCACACAGACCATGAAGCACAGTACAGGTCTATCCACATTATCAGGAATGAAACTGCGACTCTGTGGAGCACAGACTTCTCCTTCCTTTGTAGTAAAATACATGTTGCCATAGCTAAATTTAACATGAGTAGCATGGACCACACTTCAATTTGGCAAACTCACTTGAGGAAGTTACTCTTTTCAATACTGTCATGTGTTTGGAGCAGTAGTTGTGCACTTACAGCATCTCCTCAGTGTCAGGAACAGTGGGATTCAGGTATATTTGCTTTCAGCAGTGCCCCATTTGCTCCAAAAAGAGAAGTATTCATATTTTTAGGTGCCCTATAAAATGGCTACTTGCTGGAATTTTCTTCCAGTTTTAATAAAGAAGGCTAATTCACCAGTGTTAATTATAGAGTATGAGAAACTAATTTGTTTGTTCCTAATTTAAATAACCAGCTATTCTTAATGTTTTAAAACAGCATGTTCCTTTGCTTCCTACAGATTGTTTCATGAAGTACTGGGGAAAAAAATATCTGTGTGTTATCATTCATGTATAACCTAACATAAACAACATGGATCCTGAATGGCAGCTTTCCAAAATGTTCCTGCAAAGGAGAGATGCATGCTCCCAGTCCAATCACACTACCTCCCTAGGGCATCTACAGCAATTGCTTGTATGGAAAAATAGTATTTTCAGTTGGTAATGAGAAGAGAAAACATCTTTAGCCCATCAGTTCTTCCTGAACCGCCAATAAATAACCCAAGGACTGGAAACAATCCAATTGATCACAGTTGGGGCACTTCATGCTGCAGAGTAACTATTTTTAAAAATGGTGCATGAATGCTGAGTTCATTCAAATGAGGCATAATCTACAAAACATGTGTCCAAATCCACTCATTATCTATATTCATATTCTGTATTGTCTAGCATTTTGCTAACCAAAATGTGTATGAGGCTGACTGAGCCTCTGGGGTTTTCTAATTATTCCTGGGGAGTCAGGGTTCATTTCCACATATGGTGGCTTTATGGTAAATTTTGACCAACGTCTTTGTTTTCTTCCAAAATGCATTTGAATTGGATAACTACTGTTCACAGCATACATTTATGCCTACACAATGCCTCCAAGAATATTTATTTCTTATCGCATTGCTGTTAATGGAAAGTTCGCTCTTTTAGATTTAATCTACACATCATTCATTTACTTGATGAAACTATGAACTATGCTATGCTTTTTTATTTTTCCATTTAAAAGTAAAAATATATAAATGTCATGTCACTGAAGACAAAAACTAGCTTTTTTTTTCAAAGCTAGCAATAACCCTAGTCCACCAGTGGGGAGAACAGAACTGCAAGCTTTGCAGATGTGCCCACATGTGTTGTTATGCATGCACACACTTCTGTATTCCTATCTGCCTATTAACATTATCCATCATGTTCATTGCAGCTCTCCCACTGGCCACCTACAACAAAAGTCAGCAGCTGAGAAGCAGTTTCCAGTACATTAAGTTCTTCTAATGTGAACTAGGTATACAGATTTAAAAAAGAGAAAGAACTCACCAAAGAACTCACCAAATAAGCTTTCCACTCGCATAGCAGAGGGAGTGTTGTGATTCCCTGGTTGCACTTTAATCAAATAAAACATCAGGCACAACTACAAGACCTTGGGAAATCAGCTTCATTAGTTCTACCGCTCAAAGGATTTTCTTTTATAAGCAACTATTCCAGTGCCTTTAAAAATATCTCTAAAAAAACCCTCATGTTTTACAACTGCTTAACAGTCGTGTCTTTCACTAACTTGAGTAATCTCAGTGCACTGGCTGATGGTGCTGACATTTATCACAACTAAAATGTTTCTCTCCTCAGTTTCCTTAGAGATGATTGAGCTACCCATATACATTTTTAACTTTGCCCTGAAAAATAAAGATTCTGATTCTTCCTGGCTACATTCTTTTCTCCGGACATTTCAAAAGATCCTAAGGGTCAGCCTTACAAAGGTACTTTTGCTGGCTAAAAACATGCAAATACACAGATTAAGCATTCCTGAGCAGGAGTTTGCTTGTTTATAATTAAGTATAAACTGCAATGCAATTAGTTTTCCATCTTCTCACTTGTTCTTTTTCCTTGTTTTTAAAAACATTACTTCTCTTGCTATCAGCACAAGATTGAAAATATGAATTTTTGAAGAGGTAATTCCATAGCTATGTTAGCACTGAGATATTTCCAGAGCTACAAACTAAGAGAACACCTGGTAGTGTGTAATACCTTGCTGATTTTATGTGATGAAGTACTAAAACCAGAATCAAAGTAAGTGTACTTAAGTAAAGATGCTAACTAGAAATCTACACCAGCATTAAGCTGCTATGCAGCACTTGACAGAGTGAGTCCTGAGGATGAAATAAAAGCCTTGATTATATTTTGGTTATATATGGCAAGACATTAAGTAAGAGCAGAAAGTCAAGGCTATACTGTTTCTTAAAGGACAACAGGAATCCAAACCATAGAAAATAGCTTCTAAGTGGTAATGATCTTCTTAGAGCTGATGTGCTCCCTGCTGCAGAGGCAGCTGGTCAGCAGCAGACTCCAGATGCATTTCCCAGCGCAATGCAAATGGGACTGTGAAAAGTGGGACCTTTGCTGCTTCCACACAACACAAAACACGATAGAAACAAACGCAACGCATATCCCAGGAGCTTACCAGCAGGTTCTCAAAAGTGCCCTGAAGAGTCTGATCTCTTGGCTAAACTGTGCTCTGGGTCATCTCCCTGCGGGTTTCTTTTACAACCGCTGTCTTTTAAGTACAAATGTGATAGGTACTTCAGAAATGATGGCAGATGATAAGTTAAACAAGCATGCATTGAAAAAGGGAACTACAGATTTAACCACAGGATGGAAGGCTCCTTTCTAAAACTTAGTTTAGCCTAGAAGTAATTGTACTTTACTTACTGAGGGTTCAGCACATGGTCCGGTGACCCTCTAACAACTTTGCTTACAGAAACAGGACATGGGTGCTGTTCACCTTTTTTTGGGAGAATATAGGACTCTGCAAAGCAAAGAATACTATTAGAAAGTCTTAAAAATAAGATATTACTATGGAAATAATAAAACATCTTTTTGGAAATATGACCAAGGCTCCTATGATATGTTCAGTGATAGGGATGATCAAGTATTTAGTATGCTACCCAACTGTCACCTAGGGCAATTTGACCAGGACTAGCATTACAAGCAAAGTAGGGATTAGAGCTCAGGGAGACATAAGAATTTTAGAAAATTGGCCCTTCGTATCCAGAAGTAAAAGGGAGACAAATTTTGTGTCCGTAACAGGGCCTTCAGGGGCTGTTGAACAAGACCACAATTCACACAAAGGTTTTTGAATACTTTGACTCTGGAGCATGGCAAATTGGGACCTGGGTCTCAAACATCTCAGGTACTGAGGACTTTGCAGGCCTTCTTCGACTGCCTTGCTGCAATCTCACTGTTGGCTTCTCTCAGAAGAACTGGATCACAAACAAGACAAGGAAGAGAAGCCTTTGGGCTGGGACTAAAAATGATAGGTAGTGACAGGAAAATTCAGGTTAGAATCCCCAGTTCTGGGCATAGCAAAGTGTGAAACAGCCTGAGGGCTAAAAGAAACTCCAGCACTGGATGTCATCAGACAAACACCGGGAACAACCAGGAGTCATAGTCAAACCAGCCATAGGGCACAGAAATAAATGAGGTAATCCTGTAAGGTCTTGCCTGCCCTCTTTTCTGTAGCTGACGTCTTTGAATGAATTGCTAAATACAGATTCTGCAATGTTACTGTAGGAAAGAAATTTATTCTAAAGGAGAGGAAGGATTTTTAATAAGGAACAGCAGTTGCACAGAAAAAGAAAGTAAGAAAAGGTTATGTTCCTGCCTTTTTACACAGGTCTGGCTCTGTGTTATTATAGATCTGTGATGTTCTGGGGAATAGGTCATTCTCGGAGAACCTTTTGTGCTTGCAAGCATCCCTCCTTCTTTGCACAGCACGGTGCCGATTTGTTAGGTACCTAAAAACTGTGAGAAAGGCTGGTTAGATTCTGTGTAGCATTTCTTCTCAGTTCTAAAGAAACATGCTGCACTTTTTGCTGAGATGGAGGTTTGTTTAGGCTTGGGACTTCAAAGGGGATTAATCTCCCAATTTAACTGGAATTTGGATGAGTTCCTGCTCCGGGCTCTGCTCTTTCAAAATTGTCAGGTTTTGTGAGTTACCCTTTCCCAGACATGGGGAGGTGCCATGAGAGCAGGTCTCCAGAGCCCTGAGGATTGTGCAGTAGATGGAATTAGTCAGCAATTAAATTATACTTGTGAAGAAGGAAGGACCGACACTTGAACTGTACCAAATCCGCAGGACTCCCTTGTCAGCTCTTCTTGGATGCATACCCCACACATCAAATTAAATCTGTATATCAATCCAGGCCAGCAAGCTTTAACCAAATGTTCAAGCTACACTGAGATGCTTTTGGACCCAGTTCACTGTCTGTCAGGTTTAATGGGGGAGGTGGCTCTATTTTAGTCACTGTTACAGTGAACTCTACAGGTCTTGGCTATATAAACCTCTTTGAAGTAGCTGGCTCATGTCCTTAGCCATGGTTGCATCACTACTGACCCAATCCAGCTGAATAGTTTCTAGCTTCCTCTAAGAAGCTACACATTATTTTTCTGTTATAAAATTGATGATTCAGTGTATTAAGCTATCTGCAGGTTATCCTGCCCTGACCTTCCACAGGGACTAATCCTCTCACCAACACCTCATAAAGAAACACATGTATATACACATATAAAATACATATACACATACATATGTGTGTGCGTGCACATATATACACATTTTTTGTGTATATATATATATGTGTGTATATATACACAATACCTATTATACATACATGCACACACACATNATAAAGAAATACATGTATATACACATGTATATATACATGTATATATAATACATATACACATATGTATATGTGTGTATATATACACATATTTCTGTGTGAATATATATGTATATATATATATATATACACCATACCTGTTATACATACATGCACACACACATATATGAATATATAGCATATATACACATGTCCGTGTGTGTATATATTACATATAGATGGATGTATATGTCTTGGCCCATGGTTTTCAGTGGCCTGTGTTTCCCGAGCTCAGAAGTGAGCAATACGCTGCAAAACTACACAGTAGTAACGTGAGGCTGCAGCTGCACTGCGAGGCGATAAACCCGGGAACACGCGTGCTCTGGGCGGCAGGGGCAGCGCTGCCCGCCTTCGGCGCTGACTTTTTGGTTAGAACCGGACGCAGCTCTCCCTGCAGCTCTTAAATACCCGGTACGCAGCTCCGGGGCCTCCGGCTCCTCCTCCCGCCGGCCGCGCCGGGGCGGAGCGGCGCTGAGCTCATCGGCGGGCGCCGGGCGCGCAAGCCGCGAGGCGCCGCCGCTGCCTCCTCCCCGATG
>VWPW01020719.1:918086-945260 GCA_013389825.1 Crypturellus undulatus
GGCTCCTCCCGCGGCAGCAGCAGCAAGGAGCGCGCGGCGCCATGAGGCTGGAGTCGCCCCAGTTCCAGGCGCTCTTCACGCCGGGGCTGCGGGGCGTGGCGGGTGAGCGGCCGTTGGGCGCGGGCGGCCGTTGGGGCCGTTGGGCGCGGGAGGGGAGCAGCGGGCGAGGCTGCTGCGCGGAGGTAGTTGCGGGCCGCCCCTCTGTTTTATTCCCTCTTACCTTAAAGTAGTGATTTAATACTCCTTCTGCGTCAAACCTCTGCTTCCCCATAAATTCAGTTTGCGGGTTTTTTGTTTGTTCATTTGTTTTCCGATACTGTCAGCACAAACGTGACCTGGGACCAGTAAACTCCCTCGTGTGTTGCCAGCTGCTGGGAATGCACCATTGCCCCCAGCCCCCCAGTGCCCAGTTAGCAAAAACGTGCATGTTTAGGGTGTCAGAAAGGTGAATTTATGTTAGAGAAACAGTTTTCCTTTGGAAGATCTGTCACCAGGGGTGTCCAGGTCTGTGGCCATTAAACTGTGAGACAGCCACGTTTTTCTGCTTGCTGCATACCATTACATATATAGCACCTGTAGGAACTTAAGCTGTTATGGTTGAAAGCATGTTCTGATTTCAGAAGGTGTTTTCATGAATTTCCTTCCCTTCACAGAATTGTTTGAGAAGAAGAACTATGAGCTGAGGATCGCGGGAGGTGCCGTGAGGGATTTGCTTAGTGGGATAAAACCAGAAGACGTGGATTTTGCCACTACAGCCACGCCAGCAGAGATGAAGGAGATGTTCACGTCTGCAGGTGTTCGTCTGATAAATAATAAAGGAGAGAAACACGGAACCATTACTGCCCGGGTTGGTCTATGGTTTGACTGGGATCTTGTCTGTCCAACTGCTCCGTGAGGCTGTAAACACAGGGTACACCTGACAGAAAACTGGTCGTGTGCTTGTTCTTCCTCAAAATATCACACCAGCAGTTTAAACAGGACCTTCTTTTAAAGTGTACCATGTTTTCTGTTTACTTTGTTTGTACAGTTCAAAGACTTAGCGTGCTTTAATATATGTTACCGCTGTATGGCCTTTTAAATTGCTTTACCTGTGTTAGAAAAGGTAATATAGGCTGCTTCTATCTTCATGTAAAGTAGGGAAGTTGATCCTTCAACTTCCCTATTTCCCTTCCAAGTGTTTCCTGTTCTTACTCCTGATTTCCCAAGTCTTCCTCTGTTTTGCTCCTCTTATTTCATCTTCTGAAGGAAGACTTCTGCAGACTCTCTAGAATATTAGTAATGGAAAAATTATTTTCAGGTAATGATATCCTTGATTTTCTGCTCTGTATACACACATAATTAATGTTCAAATCATGTAAATGTAAAAAAATAGGTGTTCTTTCAGTCCTATGTTGGCTTTCATGTATGTTCATTGTCTTGTTGTAATAACAGTATCTGTGGAATTTGCAGCTCCATGAACAGAATTTTGAAATAACTACTCTTAGAATAGATGTTGTCACCGATGGACGACATGCAGAGGTAGAATTCACCACTGACTGGGAAAAGGATGCAGAAAGGAGAGATCTCACCGTCAATTCCATGTTTTTAGGTAAATGATTTCAAAAATAAATTTTATATGAAGCACTGCTTTTCAAGTTCAGCCAATAGATTATCTCGGTCTATTTCTACTTTATTTTCTTTTCTGTTGCTGTTTGCTCAAAGGTCTGTACAAGTATCAGGGAAGATCTGACAAATTAGATTCAGGCCTTGCATTTTTCAAATAACTGCATTGAATTTTGAGAGACGTGTTTGTTTGGCTTGCTGTTAACTAACCTACAAATTTCTTATAGTTATGTAAGTTTATATTAATTTGGTTTTCTTTTTTTCTTTTTCTAGGTTTGGATGGAATGCTATATGATTTTTTTAATGGATATGAAGATTTAAAAAACAAAAAAATTAGATTTGTAGGACAGGCAAGTGAGAGAATACAGGAAGACTATTTACGAATCCTAAGATATTTCAGGTACTAGGCTTTGCCTTTTCTAGGTAAAGATATTGGACAGAAAAGTAGTTTCATAGAGATGATTGAATTGAAATTCAGATAATGCTTGTTCCTCAGGAACATGCTGAAAACATGCATTACTTTTTCTTGTTGGAAGACAAGAATGTTGTTTAATTATTGAAAGGTGAATTAGCATGATTTGCTTCAAAACATTTAGTTGCTGAAAAAGCATTTTGGTACTTAATTTTCAGAAGTGTCTAAAGAGATTTTACAAATGCTACATCTCTAGTTATTTTTTTTTAAGCTTTTTTCCTCTGCCACAGACCTTTTCTCATATATTTTAAAATTTCCACTAATATTTTAAGTGAGGATGTTTAACACTGTCATGAATAGTCACCCTCTGGAAAGCAGTAATAGATGCAATAATTGTTCTGAACAGTAACATAGAGCATTTATTTGGGCAGGTTTTATGGAAGAATTGCAGAAAAGCCTGGTGATCATGAACCCAGCACACTGCAAGCAATTAAAGAAAATGCGAAAGGTTTGGCTGGAATATCAGGAGAAAGGATTTGGGTGGAACTGAAGAAAATTCTTCTTGGAAACCATGTAAATCATTTGGTTCGACTTATGTATGAGCTTGATGTTGCCCAATATATAGGTAAAGTGAAATGAAGATTGTATATGAAACAGAGTAGGAAATCAAACAGAACTACAGCATTGCTAAGCATTGCAAACTAAGAAAGATAAAAACTTATTTTCACCCAGTAAATAAAATAGTTATTTCTTTTGTTAACTTCTGTGCTTACTAGTAATGCTGTGGGTTTATTTTTGTTTGTTTCTTTGTTTTTTAATGTGTGTGTGTTTAGGACTACCACTTAATGGCAATTTAGAGGAATTTGACAGAGTTGCAAAAAATGTTCAAAATCTGTGTCCAAAACCAATGACAGTTCTGACGTCACTGCTCAAGACAAAGGATGATATCCTCAATCTTGATTTGAGACTGAAAATCTCAAAAGAGGAGAAGAATCATGGCCTTTTTCTAGTGAAGCACCGGCAAGACTTAACCAAAGCTGTGGGTCCGGAACCACTTAAGCCATATCAGGACTTCATAATGGATGTGAGTGCATTCCATATCACTGTACTATGTTCCTCACAGTAAACCAAGAATGTGTACTTTTACAGATTATCAAAGATAATGTCTAGTGGCAGGAAAGAGCCTTCAAGAGACAAAAAAGAGCTGTTTCATTGGCAGGCTTGTTTATGGGTCTTGGGCAAATTGTTGCACCTTTATGTCAGAGTTTCTTTCTAAAGACCTTTATATTTTCATCAGAAGGCCATGAAGTGTTGGTGACAAGTATTAGCCAAGGTTGAGTTGCTCCCAGTGTAGTATTGTTACAGGAACTGGAACATCGTTCTGTACTAATGGTACCAGTTCCAGCTAAGCTTGTAATAGATCTTAATTTTGCTTTAGGTTGAAGAAGGCACCAAAAAATAACAGTATCGTAGTATCATCACGCATGCTGTGGCTTGCTTTTTCAATGTAAAACATAAGCAGTTCTGAGAACCTTGCATTCCAGAGCAACTTTTTGACTGGATTTAAAAACCTACTTTTCCTTCAGTTAGGCTGAACCCAATCTTCTGAAATTGAAGTTTCCTGAAAACATACCTTAGGATGGAGAGTTTGCTGTGGTGTCCCAGCTCCTACATGAAAACATGAGGCTGAGGCAGCAGCTAGTTCTCTAGAGAATCCCGGTACTCGAAGAGCTCAGAGAGGAAGTAGCGCTGTCTCAGGTGCAGCTGTGTGTGCTGGTTGTGAGAACTGCTGGTAGGCAACTGCAGCGCTCTGCCAGGGCAGAGCTCAAGTGATTTTTAAGTGAAGTTCTGCGCTTTTATTGCAGTGCTCGAGACCGAAGGTGAGAGATATCGATCTCCAGTAAGGTCTCTCCCTCAGAGGAAGGTAATTGTTCCCCTCCAATTGTAGGCTGAGGAAAATGGTTACAGTTGTTACCTGGAATTCAAGAAGTCTCCAAGGATCCCTTTAGGCTTCCGAGTTAGTGCAGGTCTCTAAACTCGCCAGGCAGAAGCTGCCCTCACTTTCATAGTTCAAACTCATTGCCCAGTTAATCCTCACAAGGTGGTGTGGGAATACTGAATGCTGAGCACAAATTCTCAGGTCTGTTTTCTACTGTTTCATATAGTAAATCTTATTTTCCTTTAGTCTAGGGAAGCTAATACAAATTCCAGGATCTGTGAGCTTCTAAAATACCAAGGAGAAGAAGATCTTTTAAGAGAAATGCAGCAATGGACTCTTCCTTCCTTTCCTGTCAGCGGCCACGATTTGAGAAAAATGGGAGTTTCTTCTGGGAAAGAAATTGGAACAGCTTTACAGCAGTTGAGGGAAGAATGGAAGAAGAGTGGATACCACATGGATAAGGAAGAACTCTTAAGTTGCCTGAAAAAGCTGTAAAATTGTATAGTAGTGGAAAATTGTTTAAACCTTATCAAAACAGAGCCAAGGTACAAGTAAATACTTTGTCAATGTATTAACCAGTATAGTAGTTTATGTTGTAAAGACCTTCCCAGTCAAATGGTTCTGTTTACTAATTCATAAGAAGTTGTGCAAACATGGTGTCAATTTTGCGGTGAAGTAAAATGATGTTGGCTAAATTCTCAAAAGCATCCCTCTTTTTGATGTTTTCTAATGAGAAATACTTACTATTTCACTTAGTATGAGTAGAGGTGATACCAGGCTTTCTCTCACAGTGATATGACTGCATCCACAAAGAACTTCTCTGCGCTAGATTAAAATCATCTTCCTCATTCTTTCTCCTTACGACTCTCAGAATAGCATCTTCCCTCGTTACATGAAAGTTGTACGAATTGCTCATTATTTTCTTCTGCCAAAACTTACCAACCTTAAAAGTGCACGCTGAATTCCGTTCAAAGGGAAATTTGATTCTTCAGCGTTAATAAATATATCATTTTGGAAAATGAGAGGAATAACTGGGTTTATTAGGTAAAGCTGATGAGGGGGTAGTCAACATGAGCAAGATGTTTGCTAGAATATAGCATCAAATAAATTATACTGGATTGTTTTAAGTGATCTTGAGTTATGTTCATAGTCTGGTTGAAGAGCAGCTACTCTACTGGGAAAGATAAATAGGTTTTTGAAGCTACTCCTAACCTGTCTTAATCATCAGCTATTAATAGCTCTAGCTTGCTTTAAAACAAAGATCAAACAAGGGCAAAAAGTGATTCTTAATGATAGCGTGTTTCTATGTAGCAGCAGTTTTAAGCTCCCCTATCATTCCATGAATTACTACAAATTCTGCTGCCTGGTTCCCTGGTGTAGTTGTAAGTTTCTAACACTAGATGGCAGCCCTAGCACAGTAATGCCACAGAAATTAAACATTTTTGGAGTTTCATAGAAGTAATTATTACAGCTGTTTTATAAATTACTCTAAAGGTGCTTAAGGTTGGGAAGACAACAAGGGAATTAAAAAACAGTGCTCTTTCTCAGTTTAGTAAGGCAAATCTTGCAAAAATATGATAGTTTCATTTAATTATACAATTCTTGAACAGGGACATATACATGTCCCTGTACACAGGTCTGTGTCCTTGTGTGTGCATATGTATACATGTATATGTGTAGATATATATATGTATATATGTCTACATGTGTGTGTATATGCATACATATATGGGCATTTTGGGGCAGGGGGGGCCCTCTCTGCACAAAACCAATAGGCATTCACAAGGAAGAGTAGTGTTTTAGCAGGCAAAGAAGTGTTGAGATAGATATAAATTTTATATATATTGAAGCAACTTTGCCCATGAGGCTGAAACCGGGACATGTCCAGACACTGAGGGTACCCAAGGGGCATCCAAGAGGCAGAAGCTCCTTGCACATATATTACTTTTTGATGCTAATAAAATTAAAAGTCAAAAAAAAAAAAAAAAAAAACAAAGCTTGTCCTTCTTCCCATCCCACCAATTGGCAAACAAATTGCTCGGATCAGTTTTGTAACAGACTGAGTTTTATTCTTAGCAAACATGTGCAAGCATCAAGATTTTTTTTTTCTGCAAAGTCGTCTCCAGCGGTGGACAAAGGGAGAGCTTTCACAGAGCACTGGAACACAGGTGGAAAAATAACAAGGGAAAAAACAAGAACTATGGTATGTACAAAAATAACAGCATTATTAAAAAAAAAAAAAAAAAAAAAAAAGCTTGTCCTTCTTCCCATCCCACCAATTGGCAAACAAATTGCTCGGATCAGTTTTGTAACAGACTGAGTTTTATTCTTAGCAAACATGTGCAAGCATCAAGATTTTTTTTTTCTGCAAAGTCGTCTCCAGCGGTGGACAAAGGGAGAGCTTTCACAGAGCACTGGAACACAGGTGGAAAAATAACACGGGAAAAAACAAGAACTACGGTATGTACAAAAATAACAGCGTTATTAAAAAAAAGGTACAATAGTAGAAGGTGTGTTAGAAGCGTGTCTTCTTGAACCTGCCCTGTGCGACTTCCATGGCTCCCAGGAAGACAGGGATTAGGGCAGGAAGAGCTGGGAGCAACCGGCACCTCCGTCTGCACCTGCAGCCCAAGCAGGTACTTGCATAGACTTCGCCTGTTTCCTTTGTCCTCAGCTCCTGGAAGCACTTGCTACCCTGACAATCCCAGCAGTTTTCAAAAGAAGAGGAATAGGAAACATGGAGAGATGCTCAGAGCCCTTCACACCGCTGCCCATCACATGGGCCTGTTCCGCGTCGGCCGAGCAGGAAGTTCCAAGGCGTCCCAGTACCGCCAATTCCTCTGCTGCTCAACCCAGAAAGTGCCGTCATCTTTGTAATGGCAAACACGATACAGAGGATGAGGCAGATGGGAAAAGCATCATCAACAGTAAAGTAAGCATTAAATTTGCTTCTGACATCTCACTTGATTATATTAGTTTACATTTGACTATATGTACACAATAACAAAAAATATGCCTATTTTGTGTTCAAATATTGTCACCATAACATCAGTTTTAATCAAAGCAATCTGAGAGACTTGGCCAAAACCCGAACACCTCAACGTTCAGTGATAGCTGAGAAAATATTCAGATCACCCTATCCCCAGCAAACGTGTTAAGAAGATGAAGGGGAGGAACATCAAACTACACTTGAACTTGTGTCTAAATCTTGGGGAAAAACAAATCAAGTTGCAACCAAGGCGCATGCGTGTGTGCAGTCATGTGAGTGGGTGCAAGGAGCGAGGGGGAATCCCATGAACACTTTCAGCGGTTACAGTTTCACAGTCTCTCTTCCACACTACTGCATATCACCTTAGTCTTCTGAAAGCTTATTAGAGAGAAATAAGCAAAATACAGAGTGTTTTATTTAAGAAAACGAGCCATCGTTCACCCTTTACATGTTCAGAATTATATTAAAAGAAGTATTGCTTTTCACAGCTCACTGGCAAGTCCGAGCACTGCACACAAAATTAAACACATGGCAAAGCCCTACGGAGGGAACAGAAGTTATCACAGAAGCACAGAGGTAGGCTCCAAAGAACTAAACCTGAGTTGCACAATCATTAGTTTCTACACACCTAATAGACAAGTATCCAAACAGCCTTTCAGCTTCTAGCCTCCTCTCACACCTGCATTTTTCAGCTTTCAACAGACACCACATTACCATTTAAATCACCTACTTGTCTTTTAAGAGATGCTCCAGTTCAGCCTTTCACTGCATAAACCGGTCCCTGCTACAGCACATTTGATGTTCGCATGCGGAAGGGATGGAGCAAGAACTTGTTTATGTCTGAAGTAGTTTTTGTGGCATTCTCTCTAACAACGCGAGTTCTCAAAGACTTACAGTGAAGAAACAGACTGAATGAAAGAGCATCAAAAGAAGGAGGGAAAAAAGTATGTATGGACACACACATACAGAAGAAATATGTTGTCTTCAGCTTCTAGCAAAGTACATTCACAGGAGAAAAAAAATCAGCAGCAAAAGCTGGCCCATTTTGGCACCCCTTTCTGCAGCACAGACAGTGCCTCAGGGGGCTAAAACAACATCCGACTGCCCTTTATTACTGCTTTATTTAGAAACTTTTGCCTTTTGTCAGTGAGTCCAGTAACAATGCAAAATTTCACCTTATGATATGGAAGTGTGAAAGGAAAAATAGTAAAGGTTATGCTGCCTCCACCTTGCCAAACTATGTACTGGTCAGAGGTCCAGAGTCAGCTATTTTAGAGTCCTTCACATAACCTTGGGTATCCACACAGCTAACGAGGCTTTAGAGAACTCATTTGAAAAGTTACTGTAAACACATTAATGGGCAATGACAATATAGCTTATGTACTGGGATCAACCTGCGTATTTAGTTTAAATAATTTAAAAATTAAAAGATAGCTTAAGGCAAACATGCCAAGTACATCAGGTGACAAGGACTGAACACCTCATCTGAGTTTCCTTCCAAAGGGAAATGCGTAATGGAAGTGCTCTGGCTGCAGGCAGCAGGAAGCTCTCGCTTCTGCCATCAGGATCATACCCCTTGGAATAGAGATTTCGGCCTTTTGCTTTCTTTGATGGCCGTTGAGTGAATACTTGAGAATCAGCACGGGCATAAAACTGGAAGTAGCACACGTTATTAGAAATGGATTCTTTGCATCACCACTAAGGGTATTGTGGGAAAATATTCCAGTGAACAACTGGGATCTATCATCACCCAGATATTGTAAAAAACATACCTTAACTGTAATTTTAGCACCTCCCCTATCCTTCTTTCACTGTAGATCAACAGCAGTAAATACCTTCTGAAATCACACATGGAAGTGGAGAGTTCAGACTCAAGCCTGCCCCGATGAACCAGACACATCTCCTGGTGTCACACGCTACCTCCTCTGCCAAGCTGCCTCTTTAAAGGTTCAGCCTGCAATTCTCAGTGTGTCTCAAACAACAGCAGTGTGTGCACACTGAGCCCGAATGGAGCGACGCCTGCTTGCTTGGCTGTTTGCTTTTTGTGTGTGGGGGGGCGGATTTTGTTTTTTAAAATAAGCATCAGAAGCAGAACAGAGCAGAGGGGTGTAAGAGACAGACCCCTGCTCGTTTCAGAGCAGGATAGGAGATTACAAGCAGAGCAGCGGCGATCTGTCGTGGCCTGATTCATCCTCTGCCTCTGGGATCCGGGGCAGGAGAGCAGAGCGCGTCAGTCCCCAGAACTTCTGGGGGGACATTTCCTTTTTGGTAGCTGTGAACTTCCAGCCCATGTGGTTCCCGCAGATTCGGCACTGGGCTATAGTCCACGCGTACCTGGAGGAAACGAAACAAGACGGGTTCACGCCACCTTATACATGAGGACATCTGGGAAATCTTAGAACGCCGTTTGCTTATCCATTGGGATGGGAACACCAGTCTCTGGTGTTCCCAACAGGGGAACAGGGGTCTAGTTTCCACCTACAAACTCTGCAGATTTCTAAGAAATTCAGAAAAAAAAAAAAAAAAAAAAAACAATATTTAAAAACCCCTAAAGAAAAAAAACACCAAGGAAACATTTAAGGACAAGACAAATGGACTCCAGATATTATAGGGCACAGGTTTTCTTCAGGCAGTCTTTAAACGCACATTTGCAGGATGCCACACTCCCTGCTGACATTCACCTCATCACTGAGCACTACAGGGTTGCCCAAGTAAATCCACTCCAGCACGAGGATGCTCGGGCAGATGTGGAGCCAAGGACCTTGGGAGGGCTACGAATTTAGCCATGTACCACTTTATCGGTAGATTAAGAGAACTGGTTGTTTGCAAAGAGACCAGGACAGAGCAAAGAGACTGATACAGGCAATTAAAGTGTGACAGAAGAATAATATCTGACATTAGAACAAAAAAAAAAAAGATAATATAAAATGTAAAACCTGTGATAAATATATTCGAGGAATATTTTTGTGAAACTATAATTCAAATATAATTTGACTCTTTTTTTTTAGAGATTAAACATACAAATTTGAGAGATGTGCCTGACGTGTTCTTAAATAGTTAAAACCTGAAATTTAGCAACCAGTGATGGGTGACATTTTGATGCAAGACCTTTCATTATTAGGCAGACTTTTATATTTTTACAATTCTGCTATCACCTAGCAAGACTATTTAAAATCAAAGTTAAGTTAAAATCAAAGTTAAGTTAAATAAAATATTAACCATTTTAAACAAATGTAACAGAAATTCAGATTATGGATCTAAAAGATCCAAGTTTTACCTCAATTTTCTCTTTTATTTTGTACTAACGAAAGATCTGTAGTAACTTTCAATTTTTTCATGTGAGCTCAATGACTGCGTATGTTTCAAAATGTACGTACTTATTTCTCTACAGCTGCAGGAATACATTTACGGCTAAATTTCTGTCATTTACCAATAAAGTTTCTTTTAATGGCATTACCCGGGAAACCAGCTGTGCTCTGTCGATGGTCGGCCGCTGAGGTTCAGGTTGCAGGCTTTGTAGACGGTCAGGGTTTCGTGGATGTATCCGTGCGGATTCACATACGCGGCCATGGGGCCGCACAGTGACAAACTGCAACACGGAAACAACATTGCTGATGGAGCTCCAGGAAGACACTCAAGCTGAATCCAAGCAGCTTCCAATAAAAACAAGCACAATCTCTATTCCTACTCTTAAATCTTATTTTAATGTAAGAAAAATGTGCGTTTAAACTAATTTCTCTTTGTTTATTTGCTGACATATACTATATTAATGCAGCAGAAATTGTGGTTTCTGGAATCCACCATTTACGGGAAAGTTAAGAAACAAGTTTTAATGACTACATCAGGCCTAATCACGCCAATAAGGAAAACTGTGGGGAGTCTTGCTTTCTTAAACCGAGGCATCTTTTCACCTTCACACTGACACAGGTGACGGACAGATTTCAGTTATTCAAGAGGAAAACAGTAACAAGACTGCCAAAAATAGCAATCATTTGGAAAATGAATCGTCTTATCACTGGTTAACATGGAGGATGCTGTATAGGTCCAATATATCATGGGAACATACTGCCCAAAACAGCTGTTAGAATTAAATCATATAACCTCATATTAAAAGAGGGATCAGAATGCTGAATGACAAAAACAGACAATTTCCTCACATAACAGTATTCTGGGAGCCACCCAATCACTATATGTTAATTTGCAGTCAAAGCTTGCTGACATATGGAAAGTTGGAACGCCCTGTTCAGAATGATTTTTATGTTATTATTTCTGAATCAAATTCATGAGATCCCAAATTTTATATATAACCAACTTCTTACATTCTAAAACTCACCACAACAATGCATAACTCTTCAGTGGCAAGGTGGTCTAGGTGACAAAACACAGTCTTTCACACTAACTTCTACAATATATGTGGTTTGGGTGATGTTTGAATTTACTAACTTTTTATGAAGAAAACCTAAATAAACTATTTTGTTCTATAAAGAAAATTCTATATAAATGTGTATTTAAATTTTATGAGAGCACGGAAATTGCAGTACCTCTATCCTAGCTTAATATGCTTTGCTGTGTCAATAGTTCTGATCAAGAACCTTCCAAAGATCAAAAGCATGAAACTCACCTGAATATTTCATTCTTGGTTGTTATTTCTGTATCTTGGCATTGCTTACAACAGAGAGATGTACACTGGAAAAGAAAAACAAAGAGGATAATTTCATTCATTTTCAGACACTTGTCAGCACAGCGGCAAATAATAAAAATTTCTTTCCTTCTCTCAGAATAGACTTTGTATCAATTTATTTTCCAATCTGTGCAGTAGTCACATCTTCTGTTGATGCTAAAGCATATTTTTATGTATTTATTTATGGTAAGTACGAATTGTTCTCCAAAAGAAAAGCACAGTTTTTATTTACAATTATTTTTCAAGGATTCACAAAAACAAGAGGTATGGGCTAAACAACCATAATAAATGAATCAACTTTGTAAGGTCTTCTTTAAAAGCTAATTCAGAAACTAAAAGTTGCTGGTCTTCTAAGACAAAACAGAGAAAAGGTGGATGAGTACAAACGCAATCATTATATTTTTACAAAACTTCTAAAGTTTGGGAATACTGTAGAGTACATCAATGACTCAGGAAAATTAAGTAACATGTATTGATCTTTCTCTAAGGCTTACAACACATAAATTTATCTCCTACAATTTCTGCAAAGTATAAAAAAATTCATCACTGACATTGCCCAGAAAATACACATTAAAATGAGCTCAGTAGAATACTTAACTATACATTCTTAGAAGGTGTAGTAGTTCTATCTCTTTTTAAGGAGAGTGCAGGTGATATTCTGTCAACAGAAGGATCCACCTTATCTCAGAAGAAAATGCTGTTTCAGGGATCTTCCCTTGGAAAAATCTCTGTGTGAGCATATTTCCTTTTAAAAACTCAATTAAACCACAGCTGGGGCTCCTGATTTTTCCCTAGTTCTGCCTCCTACCCCATTACTGTGATGTTACACAGGTATTTGCCACCCTTTACTCTCTCTTTCTCTCTATTCTGCTTCTCCGGCCTGGCTGCTGAGTTTCAGCTTCCTCTGGCTCCTTTCTTGCAGGTTGCTCTGGTTCTGCCTCACAGTCAACACACTCTCTATGGATCTTTGAGATCAAAGGAAGAAAAAGTGCTGTGCTGTGCACAGATACTATTAATCATACGCCAATTTGCTTTACTTCCCTTCTTAAAGCTCAGCTGGCCTTCCTCTCCCAGCAGTGACCTTTAATGCCTACAATCTCTGCTCTCTCACTTTAATCACCCTTATTGCAGACTGTGATCTAATGTTCACATATCCCTCTCAGAATCCAATTTAGGCAGCTACTTAATTCTATCTCTCCATTTCCAAATCTGGTTACTGCAATTAGCACTTGCAAGCAGAATTAATGGAAGTGTTATACCTGTGAGCAAGGTGCATTCCTTTAAAAGTAAAGAATTTTAAAGGGATATCAGAGCACTCCCCTTACTTGTTTTAAAAAGAGTGTGTTTCTCCAAACTGAATGTTGATAAACTCCCTAAAACATAAAGTACTTACCATTCTTAACACTAAACTTTTCTCTAAATACTATATCAAACATTTACACAATACTACATGTTGATGCAGAAAGCACTTCTTCAACACTTCTCCACCACACATTTCCAGAGAAAGAAAAGTTGTGGACTAAGATCAACTTTACCTGAAATTTTATAAGACTAATTTAAGTGCTTCAGTCTCTTTGAGATTTATGAAATATGTATAATGTACTGATCATCCACAGTTCTTGGAAGCACCTGAATTTTAGAATTTTTTTCACAGCTCTTGGAGCAGTGAAATGACTATCAAATTTACCATGGTTACAAATGCTCAGGTGAAAACAATTATCAGTTTGAAAGAGAAGCTTTTCTATCTCTCCTTTTCTGTGTATATCCCTGCTGGGAGTTTTTGTGCATGAGTGCTGGGAAGAGGAGAAAGCATCAAACAGAAATCTCCAGTTCTCTTCACCCCTGACAGAGGCTTGTAGGCAAACAGGTCAAATCCCCCTGCTCTGCTCCCAACAAAAAAGCACAGCACCAGGCATGACTGGGGTATCCTCACCAACCAGCAGCAACTGCCAACCAGAAGGTGAGAATCAGTTAGGGTTGCAGATGGTGACTCTTTGCAGTATAAATACACAACCCCCTAGGACTGGGGTGAGGCAACATTCATCGATCCATTCAAATACTAGGTACTGAAAATTGAAATAGGGAAAAGCCATCTGAGCCACTACTGGAAATGCTGCAAGATGTTATAGCAAATGCTGCTCCTAGAACAGATGTATTCAATATGAGGTTGACTGGTACTTAATTGCATCAGACTTACAGTATGTAATACTGTATTTATTTTAGAGAAATGCACCACATTAAAATTTTATTTTCATATTCTAAATTTAGAGCATTACATAGTCTTGGGAAGAAGAACATTCAAGGAAGACAAGACAAATTTTAAATCAGCGTAAAAGGACTTGACAAGGCAATACATGTCATATTAAAAGTCACTTTGCTTAATATTTATTTAGATGTATACTCAATAGCAAAAGAAATCTTTGTAAAAGTGAACTATGAAATGCACAATTTTTGGTGATACAATGCTACTTGATTGTTTTGTATTATATTGACATTGTGGCATCCTCATTTTTAAAACATTAGAACTGGCTACATAAGACTTCTAGCACCATCTCTTGGTTACAACAGTGCAGTAAGGTGTCGAAACATAGTTTCTAACAAGAGCAATTACTGTAAGTTTCTTGACTGCAGTTAAGCATGAAATCTAGCCGTAATATTCTATTTCTTGAAAAAAAATAAAGAGGAAGGAAAAAATAAAACAATTTCCAAATTCATGCTCTAAAAGTATTATAGACAAATTTTAAACATTTTAGTTATAAATTGTTGTGATCACTCACATTTTTCAGTAAAAACTATTCAAAGTAAACAGCAGGTAAAGAAAATACTCACTTTGTTCATAATATCTAATTCACATCGGAGTCTCTGAACAGCACTACCTATTTTAAGCAACTGTATACGTNCACTAGTTATAAATTGTGATCACTCGCATTTTTCAGTAAAAACTATTCAAAGTAAACAGCAGGTAAAGAAAATACTCACTTTGTTCATAATATCTAATTCACATCGGAGTCTCTGAACAGCACTACCTATTTTAAGCAACTGTATACGTAATGCATCATCAATAGGCAGGCAGGCAGCAACTCTGTAAGAAAAATCTAGAAATAAAGAAGTACCAGGCCCGTTATAATGTAAGACAGAAATAAAAATTACTGCTTATACTCAGTTACAGATTGAAACTTAAAACTTTTTTGTGGTCCACTTACTGATGCCATTTTCCCTCATCAATGCGCTCATGCCTTATCAAGGGTAATGAGAGGTAAGCACCAAGAGATTACCTAAACAAAACCACTTGGACTCATTTAATAGTAATAAAAATCCAGGATGCTTTTGGTTCATTTTCTTACGAATTCCTCCCTACAGAAAGCACAATAGACTCTGTTTCTCTTACATGTTTCGTAAAACTTGGATGAACTGCATGACTTCCAAGAGATATATCTTCCTTTTGTCAAATCTGGCTGAAACCAGACATCAAAATTTATTGGAAACTGGGAGTGAGAGATGAATTACCAACAAAACATAAGCCTTGGTGTTTTTCTTTTTTTAGGAAACCTTTTTCTTTTCTTGATTTGATTATCTGAATTCACAAGATAAAGAACATAATACCTATTGGGTTTGTTGGCAGAGATTCATCTTTAAGATTTTCATCCCATTCATGTAGCTGCCTCTTGACTCTTTCCATCAAGGTTTCCTTTTGTTAGAAGAAAAGCCTAATTTAAATACATAGGTATTTCTGTTTTGTTAAAAACAAAAAAAAAGGAAGCAAAATGTAGAGTAAGCTATTTGCCCTAAGTGCTCTTAAAAGTTACGTAACTACATATTCACTTCGTATTCATGTATTTTAAACTAAATGCAAAACAAGGTGGGAAATAGGCCAAATTCAACCAACTCTAGGCACTCATAATGCTCATGTGAGATAAACAGACAAGTGTTCAAATGCCAGAACAGTGTGAACCAGACCAGGACTAGCCTTCTCCATACTTCTCCCTCTGTTACACCAGTTGGTTTCTTTTACATACATACACACACATATATATATACACATATGTATATAAATACAAATTTTAAAAAGCAAAACAAGTCCAAGAGAGTTGGAGCAAGTTTTTGCTCTGAGATGACACAATAAGGACCCAAACCTCTGTTATCCATCCCTCTCTATCTGCCCTATACACCTATACCTCTATCCACCTATACCACCTTTACAGAGGAAGAACCTCTACTGTTCTTTTACCAGTAAACTAAAAGCTATGCTCTTGTTTAAAATAGAACCTTCTATCCCATTAAATTAAAGATTTCTTGTTTTGTACTAAAACATATTGTAGATTATTTGGTAACGTTTAGCATGAACTTACAGCGTCATATAGAGAGTAGAGCCAGGGGGGCCAAGATGTCAAACTTGCACAATGAAACTTCCTCTAAAATCAAAACATATTTTTTTTTCTTAAATGCGACAGGGATTACTCACAGATCTTGTTCAAATAATAAACCCAAGAGAGACAGAGGATATTCTAGTGTTTAAAGATATCACAATCATCATCACAATCATAACTGGAATTGACTAAGTGTCTTCAAAAGCACCTTGCAAATACGGAGAGTGCAAGACAGACAACATACAGATTTTCTCACAAAAGCTCTCTCAGCAGTAAAAGGGCATTTATGTTTAATAATAAGATATTATGCTTTTCAAAAGAGCATCTATCCGAAATTTAGACAGTTCACATATTCAAGTAGTACTAAATAGCACATCTATTCTTTAGTTTCCATCAACTGTCGCTATTTCAACAACTACAGAAAATCACCCATTATGTAAGGTGATTATGTTACTTCATATCAATTTGGTCAAATGAATGAATAAGTAAAATAAGGAGATTAATGAGACAGATCAGGTATTTTAAATTGACATATATGAATTCAAAAGGCATATAATAACATTTTTTAGATGAGGAACAGACCTGTTAAAAATAAACAAAAAATATCAACGATATATAAACAAGGTAGCAGTTCCAGAAGGTACTTCTCAGAGCTGAACAATTACCATCAGGTAACCATGATGTTTAATCTCTCTCTCTCTCTCTGTCATATACACCCACACACAAATAAAAATATATGTATTTATATATATAAATACTTCGAAGGTCTCATGACCTACCTTTTACTGAAGATTTACTGAAGATTATTTATTTTCTAAAACCCAGATTTTTAGCCCTCCTGTTTAACTAACAACATAAATATCTGCAAACATTATAACTTCACTAGTCTTAAAAACACTAAATAAGCCACATCCAGAAAGGAAGAGGACATGCAATTACAGTAGAACAGCTCTAATTTTCCTGTTTAAACAGGTCATTATACCTTGTAACTAGTTTTGTAAGACATACACGCACAATTTGATCCTCTAAAAAGTAAAAATACTGTAATTAAAATCTAGTAGAACTCATAAAACAAAATGTTTGCTTCTCAGTTAACTGCAACACACAAAAAAATCTCACAAACTCCAGCAAAAGCAGGAAGTTGACATCTTAACATCCCAGTTTATTCATCCTCCCCTAAGATGTACAGATGGAATTTTATATCGATCTTTGAAATACCATCAACAATAAAAAATAAAAAACACAATTAGCTTCTGACCTTTTGATATTTCTGCCACCATTGATGTACAGCTCGGTCCTTCCGTGATGTAGGTTTCGAAGAGGGAAATATGTGGCATCGGTTGAGAGATTGCAGCTGCACTGCTGACATTGTTGAAGGCAGTACCCGCTCAGGAAGGATTTGTACTTTAGCCTGTTGAATTCTGATAAAGGGGAAAAAAGAACAAAAAAAGGAGATATGCACACACATATAGGAGTTTCAAAAAGGGATTTTACTGCTTATAAAAACGTGGGCATGCACAATAGATCAAGTTGCTACATGATGATATGGAATTCAAACAGGAAACCATTTCATCAGATTTTACAACTGTACTAACATAAATCAAATTAGCTCAGGGAACATACAGCATATTTGGAATAAACAAAACAAATACTATTGTAATATACAGAATATCTCATGCCGCTGGCTAAATTCTGAGACACTGTGCTGACCTGAGATGAAGGTAGGAGCATTAAAGAGTCTTCGGCCTTTTCATTCTCCTTTAAAAATCAGGATGATCTATTTACCAATACCAAGTATTTTTGCACTGGCTCACAGAACTCTAAAAGGAATCACTGGTTTAAGTTTTTCAGCAAAAAGCACTTGGCTGTTTTTTCCTCTCTCAGTTAACTTCCTTTTCCATGGGGTACAATGTGCTGTCTCTATACTTTAGGAGACAGGGTATCAGTTGGGATTGTGAAAGAAAGAATTAAAGACAGATTGGCAGGGGCTACACAGCAGAATATTCTGATATCTCAGCACTGTATTTTTAGATTTTTGTCTCCTCGAGTTACTTTTGGTATTAAGCTAATACCCAGTTAACACATCTCAAACCCCCAAAAAGGACAACTGGCTGAAGTGCAGTTTGCTATCTTCAAGCTACAAAAGCTTATCTGCCTAGTTCAGAATCAGCAGAAACAGGATGGAGACTCTGATCATTTATTAATCTCCTAGCTCAACCAGGTCACCTGCCCCACATAGTCAAGTAGCTGCTGTCTCTAGTAAGAAAGAGTTTACATTTTCAACTGTCATCATGAATCAAAAATCCTGAAATATTAAGGCACATCTTTATAAATGCCCAAGTGTACTTACAGGCAGGATTAACACTGAAAAAGATACCTATATATATATATATATTCTTGCAATAACTAGAGATCTCTGAAGCATTCTCTCTTCATATTCACTATAGATGCATGAAATGCCCACGTACCACGACACTAAAACTCTTGCTGGCAACAGCTATTAACCCACTATATAGTAGCCCTGATATTTTTGACTCTCTGCAAGCAACCTGCCCCCAAGCTCACACTAAAAGACCTCACTGCCAGTTTGTGGGGTTTCGACAACCAAATTCCTAATAGCACTAGTTTCAGGTCAGAAAGCCTTAGAAACTTCACTAGACAAGGTTGCAGTTATGTAAATGCTTTTACAGTGTAGGATTCTTAACAGATGACTCTTGCAAATAACAGAATTAATCAGAATTAATTAGCTCAACCAATGAATTCAAAATGCCTGGGTTTGATTTTCCTTGGGGCAAAATTTCAAGCATTTCTTACTTCATTTGGATGAGAACAGGCTCACAAATCACTAAGTCTACTCAAACACTCACTGTATCACTGACATGGATGGGGCACTCATCCATGAGCCCTGGAAAAAGCTTATGTATTTGGGTAAATGATCAGCCATTTTCATACCTTAATTCCAATCTTCTTGTTTCCATGCAAAATATACACGTCTCAGTTAATTTATGCAGTGCTCTAGTCATTTTCCCTAATGTAACTTGCATAAGCTTGCTTTAAAGAAATGCTGGGAAGTGTTTCTATGTTCTGAACACTACTCAGAATGCTGATTTTGAGCAATAATTCTATAACTTTGATGTCACAGGCATCTCTACAGAATTCTCAAGTATGTGACTATGCTTCTAGTACTACCAATAAGAGAAGTGGAAAGGAAAGTTGTTCTTACACCACTTCTGTAATTTTCTATTAATGAAGAGGCAAGAATACATTTTAAGGAATACCTCTAGACTGATTACAGATAAGCTGTTCTCACTCACACCTGCAGACTGTGAAATTGGTGGCTTGCTGTGATGCAAAAATTCACAATCTCATGTTCAATGTCTTGGCTACAGCTGGTCGATACAACGGGTTTTTACTTTAGGTCTTCAAGAGACAGCTGTACTTTTGCTGATATGGATTCCAATTTTGCTCTAAAAAGTCTGGTTAGATGCGAACCTCTTTTCTAATTTATTTTGTAACCGAAGTGCAACTTCAAGACTTCTCTTAATTTCACAATCTCCTAGTTACAAAAACATTTACAAATCTTGATGACACAGATGAGCTACAACACTGGTAAGATAAATCTGAAAGATTCTCAGTATCACTTGGAAGCAAATGATCACATGAAAATCATTCCGCAACTCAAATAGCATGCTGAAAGCCTTTAAACACTCAAAATCTAAGACAGGCATTTATACAGTTTTCCTTTTAGGTAAAAAAGGAGGTTTCCAGTACCTATTCATAAAACATTGCATAACAACACACCTGTAAAGAAGGTTATCTCCACCAGGTCTTAAACTGAAAAAATGGGAAGTAAAGATGGGGTAAGGAAGAATAGTGGGAGAAGTTACTGTCCATCACATGTCTGTGAAGACAAAGGGAGATCTTCTCGCTCCCTTTGCCCATATTTCTGATATCTTCCAAAAATACCACTGATAAAAGTGTCAGGGGAGATGTCACATCTTTGGTAAGCTTCTTGCATTATTTTCCTACTTACAAGACTATAGTATACATATGGAAAGAAGAAAAAGAGCCTAGGAGGCCTAGGAGGGAGTAATTTGTCTTTTGATAGAAAGCTACTGTGCTCAGAAAACGAATCTCCCTATGCCACTTGACTTAACTGCCAATGCAGGATGATCTTCTGGGTTGCTACTAGAATGATTACCACGGCCTATGTCTTTCAGTACACGCTCTCTCAAATTGTAGGTATCTGAGGAATACTCGTAAGGCAGCACAGAAAGGCAAACCTATTATCTGTTGAATTAAAAAAACATTACAAAAGAATCTGTATCTCCACTGGAAAGTTAGAAGAAAAAAAAAAATCAAAACCCTAGTCAGACCATGAAATACTATCAGCTAACACTGCCTTGAGACCAGGGCTCAAGGGCTCAAGGGTTGAACAGTCAACCTCATTGACAGAAACAATGTTAACTTACTATAAATAATAAATTTGCATTTTGCCATAAGCAGATGATAATCAAAAACACCAAGAATGACGACAAACTTCTTTTTGCTATGAAGATTGGTGGCATTCCTTTTTTATCAAAATGTCTGCTATACTAGTGACTCTCATATTCAAAGTGCCTAACAAGAGTAGTAAGAAAACTGGAACCAGGGTCTTAACAGGAATATTCTATTTCTACAGAGAGAAGAAAACATTATTTTTATGTCATCTCCAACCAAACTGCTACACTACCAGGCTCCTGAAACAGCTCACTGATAGAAAATTAGTTTGCCAAGACAGAGTCTGCAGAATGTCTAATAACCTGCAGAGAGGATTATTTCCTTGGGACAAACTGAAGAACATCTGCTCACGTCTCCAAAGCATATTGGGAACACTAAAGAGATTCAAATTGACTAATCACTACTAGGACAGTCGGTTCTGTAAAGCACGTTGGTAAGAAGCACAGAGTATCTACAGGGATTCCAAGTTCTACTGACAGGAGCTTCCCAACCCAGGCAGTACATATGTAAGTACTGAAATCCACACAAGATCACTCAAATGGGTGAAAACTTTCAGATTTACTTGTAAGTATATGTTTGTCATAAGTAAAACTAAAATGTCATAAGTAAAACTAAAATAAAACACTTTGGTCTGCGATAATTACTTCATGTGGCTTGTTTTTTTTTTTTGGTTCTTTTTTAATAGCTAATTATGGCTTGAAAGTTCAGCTGACAGAGTTTCATCTGGCACTATCATAATAGACTGAAAATAGCTGTTTACTTTCTAAGTGTAGAAAACATATTTCTAAGTGGAACGTATCCTCAAACACAGTTACATTACATCTACTGGAAATCTCACTATCATAAGATCTTAAGGCCTACAAGAGGTCTACTATTTGAAAGCTCAGTATTTTATTTAATGCATTCTAAAAGACAATAGTCTGCATTGATTAGAAACTAAATCCCACCTCCCTTATTTGAAACATTTAAAAATTCATACTTGGTGAAACTTGTAAACATGCTGTTTAAGAGTGACCTCTCCCAGACTGTAGATGCAAAACTGTCATAAAATTTTAACAGCACAACAAATGCAAAGTATATCTCACTGTTCTAGACACTGAATTCTCAAAACCACTGCCATTGCTACTGTAGTTATGCAAGCACTGCCATCTGGTGTTCAAACAACAGCTCTTCTCAGCTGTAAAATTCAGAATGTTAACATGCAACCAAGAGGTTAGATGGTGAAGAAGAGCAAAGTAACTCAAGTATTTCTCATTTCTTTAGCTGCATGTTTTTAAAACATAAGAAAATGCTAAGTTCAGAGTGCTGAGCTCCTGATGACAGGAGACAATATGTATCCTTAACTGTTAAAGGTCACACTCACTTTCATAAATGGACAAAGTTACTAATTACCTGGAGGCTAGGTAATGGCCTCTCTAGCCAATTCTTCCATAACACTGGCATCACACTGGAAGATGGAAAGGGGACTTGGAGCAAGGCAGAAGTCTACTACTGAAGCTGATTTGAGAGAGTGGTTGCTATAAGAAGTGCGTGAAAAGAACTGCCAACCAGACAGGAGAAGTAGCAGCTGCCCGTCAGTAGCAGTGAACACTGAGAGCTGGGTCAGAATGGAAGAGGTAAGACTTGCTGAAGGAAAGTGTGTATGAAACTGTAACAGTGCTAAAAAAATAAAAACCAGAAATTTTTATTTGTGGCAAAAAAAATCTCACGAACTAACACCAAAAGGAAGCCAACCAAGCCAGACAGTAAAAAAATCCTGCCTTTAACAGCACTCCTTAAAACCTCTCTTCTTCCCCTCTTTCTACAGCAGTAGCATCCCCTTCTGTCTCCTCATTTCTGGCTGGTGATAGCAGAACATACTGTGCCTGGTTTTGAGCTACAAGTTTGTGCTGGCCAGTTAACAAAAACATATCCAGACTGGCTAGCGGCACACCAGAGTATTAGCTAAGTCCAGAGAAAGTCTTTCCAAGACTAAATTAATCTCCTCCATGGACCCAATCATCAATTTTAATGTGTCCTATAGAAGCTTAATCATCTTTCTTGTTTTGTCAAACATGGCTGAAACAGGCCAAGAAGTTCATGAGGGTACTGGGGGAAGACTATCAGATGGAGAGACAAACAGGAATTTATGTATATAAGCTGTCTGCTTCACAGACAATAAAAATCTTTGTCACATAATATTAAAGATTTAAATTCCTAAAAGGACAAATACTGACAAAATTCCCCCTCCTCCTCTGTTCACATTCAACATGAACAGTATGCTCATCTTACACTTATCATGTATTTTATTTGCTCCTGGCAAATCAAAGTCCATCTAGATACCAATGCACAGTCTATTTTTTTTAATCCCTTCCAGACTTTTTTTCTGCCTCAGCACTAGAGAACGAAGGGTAACACAGCACAGAACAGCTGAAAGAAGGAAACGAATTATGCAATTGCTGTGTGCTCCTCACCAGCACTCAGATGGATTATAAATGCAGTGCAGAAGGAAGATGAAATAGCAGGTGAGGTTTGAATTCCTCATATTTAGAAGAGCTCCCACACTGAAACTGGAATGCTTTTGTCTAGGGATGTTAGCGCAGCCACCAGCCAGGCAGCATCTAATTGAAAAGGATCTCGGCGCTAACCCTCTTTATCACTGCAAGCATAGCTGCCTTTGATAGCCTGAATAATATTTAGTATGTGCTCCTTTCAACCTGTTCCAGTTCAGATTCTCAGTCTCTCTCTCTCTTAGCCTCAAAAAAATAGAGAAGTTTCATGAAGAAAAATAAATAAGGAGTAACTCGTTTCCTTGCCATTATTACCAGTCTCCGGTTCTCCACTTTCTAATGCTTCCTGTGAAAAACACCACCCCTCTGGGGCCCCATTACATCCTTTCTGTACTTGAACCATGCAGCTGAATCCTCTGCATACTGCTGAGGCTCAGTAGATAAAGATCTCGCCAAGTACAAAAAAGGACAAGCTTATTTTTCACAGCTCCAGTGTCATCCCCTTGCCTGCAGCAGTTCAGAGCTGCAGCTGCACATAAAGTCATGCTCAGCTGAAGTTGTACATGCCCAGTGCAGACCATCTCTGCAAAGAAATGCAGGTTATAGTTTGTCAGAGGCACAGAATCTGGTCAGTATCAGGGAGGCTTTTCACTGTGCAAAGTGCTGATAGGACAGGATTTGCAACATGCAAAATTTAATTATTTTCTTACCCATCTGACTGGGGTCTGATTTCAAGCACCTTGAACCTTTGTCTCCCTATTGCTTTCACTTTGACAGTTTCAATTCCAAATTCCTGCTCTTCTCGGTATGCATATATTTCTGCTGTTGTTCCAAAATGTGCTTCCCTCTCACGTGCATTACTAAAAGCAAAATAGAATAATAATAATAAAAAAAGTTACCTATGCTCCAAATAACACTTTTCATTCAGATTTCACTTGTTTTTCTGCCTATACTGTTTGTCTGTGTTTAGTCAATTTAAAAAAGTAAACTAGGTCAAATACCTTCAAACTGACTGCAACCCTTATTTCTCCAGTTTACAAATAAGTTCTATTTTGTTGAAGATTAAGATTTGGTTTCATTTTAGCATGTAGAGGTGAGATTCTGGGAACAGAGGAATCAAAAAGGTGTTTGAAATGTAGTCACTGAAAGTGCTAGAATTCTTTAGAGTGACTTTCTAAAAACAGCTGCTCCCATCTCTCACATAATTAAATTGTAGTAAACTGGGGTAGGAAGGAGGAACATTCCCAGCCTCTTTTGGCACAGATTACCCTTTATTTTCTCTGCAGTTCTATCAGCTCATTTCTCTCAACTCTAATGTTAAACAGTTATCTATGCTTGTTAATTTATACATAAAACAAGTATATATCTTTAAGACAATGAAGTTCTCATAGCAAGAAATCTCATTTTTTGTATTTCAAGTTGAGGATTTTTCTTAAGGCAAAGTATAGAAGTGCACTCAAACAGTTACTGAAATCAAGAGATGCGTGAACAAGGAAAGCAAGTCAACACTTACTCTTTCTCTACACAAAAGGAATGGTTTTCAGATGCTGTCATGCAGCTACCCGACATCCTTTTCACTGCATGTTGGAAGTTTGTCTAACAGTTTCAAACCTCAACTTTTCTTATATACCAAAAAATGGATGCAATTATCTGCTTCTGATCTAGGGTCCAAAGAAATCAGCACTAAAAATACATGTTCCATACCACCAGTAAATCCACTCGTGTATTTTACCTGTATGCAAGAACAGCAAATGTTCTGTCTTTCTGAATTAAATTCCGCACCATGCTAACCTCTTGGGGGTGAAAAAGCTGAAGAGGCAACGTCTGTCCAGGAATCAACATCACCATCACGTGAGGCAACACTGGAATCACCTGACAGCTGTCATCATCGTGCACTGTTCTTCCATGAAATTCTTCCATATCAGAACCTAAATACTGAAAACAAAAAGAAATAACACTCATATAGGAGGCTTTTGTTTTATAAAGATGAAATAAAAGTTCAGTTGTTGCTTTACAGATTTTACAATAGAATTGTACAAAAACACTCATAAGAAGTCAATGATTCTAAAAAGTGAACCTGGTACACTGAATATTTGTATGCAGTGCATCTTCAGAACATCATGCATTCACTATCATGGGTTACCTGCTTATGCCAGACCACAGGACATGCTCCCTTTTTAAGCATTTTTGGACTCCAGTTGAATTAGCATCTTTGCTTACATGGAACACTGCTTATTTCTACCCCAGTGTCTATGGGACAAGTTACAGCAGCAAAGCCCTCAGCTCTGCTACCCCTGAAACACCCAGGGGGGATCACATGCAACAGTACAGAGCAAACAGAAACTTCTGGACTGGATCCATTCAGGGACACCCCTCTGAATGGCTCTCAGCAGAAATCCCTTGTACACTGTGAATGAGAAATAGAGATCAGCAGGCAGAATACATACAGATTATGACATTTCTAGCAAGATTCACTTACCTAAGCTTAGAATCAGCAGGCATATCACTGCAATTATTCAGCAGCTTTATTAAAATCAAGGGGGTATGTATATATACTGCTCAATCAAAACCTCTTCAAAAGTATTTAATGGAATATATAGAGAAAAAGAACATACCACATGTGACGTTGGCAAGCTGGTGTCAAAATTAATGATATTTGGCTTTTCAGCTTTACTATCTTGATCTTCAACTTCCATTTCATTATCATCTTCTTCCTCACTCTCTGCTGATAAGCGCATACAAAATATTATGTAGAAATCAACACGCAAAGATTAAGACATCGTAAAAAGCTCTGTGTTCACACATAGCCCCTTGCTGGTATTTCTAGACAATTTGTTAACCTTGTTGTTAAGGTAGCAATATGACTCTGCAAAGGACTTTAGATACAAAATAATACTTAAAAATTACTGTTTTCTTCCCATTTCTCAATTCTAGGTGCTATTATTAAAAATACTTCTGGACAAGGGGATAGTTTTATTTTAGAAACACGTAGTAGTTCATTTATCTGTATGAAATGCATCACTGAGAACTTGAAAATGAAGGCCTCACAATAGGGGCAGAAACCACCTTTATGATGGTCTATTTAGCCGCCTGCCTCTATGGTTAACATTTTTTTAACACACGATCTGGCTCTGAAAATTGCAGGGTAAAGTCACTGCCTTGCGACAGAAAGACACTGCTGAAGCAGCCCTGCTTCAGAAACGGGAGGTCCTCCACCCCCTTTTTTACTGATAGCTGATTTTTGTGAGTGGGAGGATGAGAGAACAATGAGGGAAACATTACTCACGGCTTCGGGAAAACCTTCCATCTCCCTCCGTGTTCGCCAGGCACGGTTGCTAAAGGCATCCTTCACAAAATGCTTAGCTAATATAATTTGTTTCACCTTTTTTTTTTTCTTTTTAAGCATTTCCTAGTTTACAGAACCTTCTCTGCTGGAGGAACAGAGCCCCACACAGATGTTACAAGTCCATCCCACTCAAATTATTTCTCAACAAGAAAAAATTAAACATAAGAAGGATAAAAAAAAATGTTTGGAAACTCTCTTTGGTACCCTACCCAATTACATAACTTAGAGCACTGAGGCATCGTCTCCCACATTGTTACTAAAAAATACCCCTTTTGTGCATAAATTTTTTCTTCTGTTATACTGACGTAAGAACCTTAAGTATAAATGACTGCAAGGTCTTTAATATGTAAAAAATAGCCAGCATTTTGCTTAGCTTGCAGGCGCAGGGGGATAATAGGAAGTTTTCGTGTGGTTCCCAAGCAGGGAAGGCAGCGACCTGCCAGCACAAATAACACCCTGCTGCACGTGCAGGCTCAGCAGCTCCTACCCGTTAGCACGGGGCATCGTGGGCATCGACAGCCTTTCGGAGGGGCCTTTCCCCCGCGCACCGGCCACGGCGATGACTCACTGCACTGCAGCGGAGCCAACACCGCCGTCCGGCTCCGGCGGCAGACAGCGACAGGACCGGCGTCTTCTCAATAGTACCTCGGATATTTTAAGTTTTTTCCTTCTTTTTTTAATTATTATTGTTGATTCCAGGCCGGCGCGGCCTGGAGGACGCGTCGCTTCCCCTCGGGGCCGCGCGAGGCGGCGGGGCGCTCGCCCGGCCCCTCAGCCCCGCGCGAGGCGCCCCGGGACGCAGCGCGGAGGCCCGAGACGGTGGCGAGGGCAGCGCCGCGACGCCGAACG
>VWPW01020719.1:945603-1043704 GCA_013389825.1 Crypturellus undulatus
CCTCCAGCGGCGCCGCGCGGCAGACGCCGGTTCGAGCCCCGCCGCCGCCGCCTCCGCGAGCCGCCGGTTCGAGACCCGCCCGAGCACACCCCCCTCCGTGCGGCTCCCCCACGTTTTATGGGATTCATTTACAGGACAGTGATCATTCATTTTTTAGAGCGCGACTTTATTGCTTAATATTTTTATTTTATTCTTTTTTTAAAAAAAAACTTATTTTACAAAGAAACAGCACAGGCTTTAATTTAATAATTGCACAGGCCAAATTTAATAGTTGGCCGCTCACTTTGCCAAGTATTTATCATTGTGGGCCTTTCCGTTCTCAGATCTCTCTCCAGGGCACAGTCATCACGCTAGGTGGCATAGATACTAAAGTTGCAAAAAAAAAAAAAAAAAAAGCCATTTCTTCTTCAAATCTTTGGGGTTTAATTTAAAAAAAAATTTAAAAAAAAATCTTATGGTAAATTCTTTTCTGACCCCTCCTGATATGCTGATATTTTGATTTGCTGTTTTTTTGGTTATTTTCCCCCCTAGTTGCTCAGGGCACGTTTGAGTCTCTTGTTTAAACTCCTTTCTTCAGCCATGATGGACAGCACAATATTATTTAATCTAACCTGCTAGAAATCACATTTGACCTATTAACAGTGGCATTTTCTAGCACAAAAGCCTAGTTTTAAGCATATGAGACTCAGCCGTCAACCCACCCCAGATTCAGCCCATGACCATCCCTGGCTCCTGTTAAAGGCAATCAGTACCGGCTCTAGACAGAAAAGCAACTCTTAAACCCCAAATTGTTTTACTAAATCTGGTCAGGCCCAGTAAGTGTATATGTACAGCCCAGGCAACGTTATTTAATGTGTTCAGTGCCAACCTGCCCGAGAATAGCCCAAATTGCAGTAATTCAAATGAAGTCAGAGGGCTGTAATACAATGAAGCGCTTTGCTTTTTTTTCTGTTTAGCACCTCTTGTGATACAGATACACACTGATGGCTGTGGTTAATTTTGCGTTTCTTTTAGGAGTGCTGTGGACTCCTGCCTCCGCCTGGAGGAAGAAAAAACATGGAAAATTATGGAAAGAGGATAAAAACAGAGGCAGAAACAGCAAGGGCAGCTTTGCTGGCTTGTAACGAGCCCGAGCCATCACACTCAGGGCCAGTGCATCCCCTTTTGCCACCTACTCACTGGAAATAAGAGGAAAATTGAATTATTTTCTGGCGCTGCCGGGCTCAGCGGCACTAGGTGGTGCTCAGCATACACCCGTGCACGATCCCCTGTGTTCCTCCCACAGCAGCCAGCTGTGTCGCACACAGCGCGTGGCCAGCTCTATTTTTAGGGGATTCGGAGCAAACAATGGAAAAGTTTGATCCTTGACCTATTCCTTTTAAACATAGCCTTTCTGTGTATTTCTACAGCACGCTGTTTACAGCTACTGCTGTTTAAAAAGTTATCTGTGTAGTCTAATTCTAACAGGAAAAGCCCCACGTACGCATGACATTCATTTCTACTCTGCCAATAAATTGGCTCGTTAGTCAAATCTATGAAGCCTAGGCAGAACAAAATACATTGTCTCAGTATTTCAAAATAAAAAGCGACTCTTGACCTTTAGATGATTTACTACCTTCTGGGGAAAAAAAAAAAAAAACAGTTGAAAGACAATAACAGATTCTGCAGTTTTCTCCTGGAAAAAGCCAGTGGGGAAAAATATAAGACAAAAGCATCATGCACCTTTACATCTCCACGTCCTCAACCAGGCCATCCCAGCACTAAAGACACCTGTCCAAAGCAGGTCCAATTGCCCAAAGGAATTCCTTGGCAATTCCGTTGATTGTAAAACTGGAGCAGACGCGGAACCATGCAAAGATGCTGAGCCTGGCTACCAAACTGGTCATCTCCGGGCTGCCCTTGTCCGCAAGGGAAGGGAGCAAGATCCTTCCAAACCCAAGGGATCATCCATGGATAGGGAAAATACTTCGGAAATAAGGGAAGCAGCTGTAAAGTCAAATAGCAGCAGATTTTATTTAGCAGCAGCTAAAGCTTGCTTCAGCTGGCACGCTAGGAGGAACGGGGCACATTTACGACTCTCCTTTAATTCTCATTTCATTGCTTCAGCAGGTGACGAGGTCAGGCCAGTGTGACAAACGTGTGGCTCCTGAAGATGCTGGTGGGTTTTGGACCAGTGGCTATTACCCATACGGGCCATTGCTCCGCTGCAACGCAAATTCTCTTGCCAGTGAACTCCTGCCAAGCAAGCAGCTTGTGCCATATTCAGCAAAAGTGGCAGATAGCATGGGATAGAAAGAAAATGTGACTATAAGCAATTTGGTTCAAAAAAAAAAAAAAAAGAGAGAGAAAAGAAAGTGAGGAAAACTCTGCTGTGGGAAATGCCAGCTAGGAGAGCTGAGAGAGACTCAAAAAGACCCCACGTCCTTTAGGTAACTGAGTGCTGCCCTATGTAAACCTGGGGCTTCCTGGCAGCTCTGAGAAGAACGGTGCTTTTTGGAGAAAAGGGACCAAGCACCGTCCCCGTGTGACCGCTGCTCCTGCCAACGGAGCTGGGAATCGGGGCGCCAACCGGAGGTTCGCTGCTCCCAGGGAAGGTTAAGGACAGTCCCGCGCGTTGGCTCCTGAGCTGCTGCCACCAGCTCCACAGCCCATGCCCAGAAGATCACATCAACATTTCTCCTTGGTCAAGGACACATTGGCACCGATTCCAAAAGGATACAGATGTTTTCAAACTATTACATCATTTCCAGGGATAATTACCTGTAAATAGTAAGATTATTAACATTATTGGTTTAATACCACTATCTGAAAAATTCATCCCAATATAAGCTCTGATATGGAAGTCCCTCTTAGGATTAGTTTTCTTCCATGGCTCAGTACTTAAGTAGATCTTCAGCAATGCATTATATTGTGTTGGCCATTCGCACAGCAGTCAATTGTCTCCTATGTTGCAAATCACCTTAAGCTCTGAATTTTAAAACTAATACCCACACAGAATTTGTCACTGACTTTATAGGGACTTACTGGTTCACCAGATTCAAGGCCTTGCAGCAGTTCACTTACCTTTTGCCCACAGACAACTTTGCCTCTATTTCATTCATTCCACTTCATATAAATAGAATACTGTGGATTTTCAGTGTTCATATGTGCAATCTCATTAAAGGTTTTTAAGATATATATATTTTAAATAATGTATCATCTCCTACATGTCATTTTCATGGACACAAAATTAGCTCACATGAAGTGAAATTTGTTTTGTCTGCCTGAATTTCTGAAAGCTTGGTGATTCAGTCAATACTGTATTTCGAATGCAGGCATATACACAGTTTTCTGATGGCCTAGAAAATGACAGTAGAATAGAAAATCATAGTTATTTTCAAAAAAATATCAAAATGTCTTTACCCACTTCTTATTCCGGAAAGCCCATCCAAAGCCCAGGAGGTGCGAGACTCCAAAGCCATCCTTTTGCATTTATCTTGCAGCAAGGTGAAAGTTCCTTCCCCTGAAAATCCCCCCAGAGCCCCAGCGGGAAGGGACACAGGGCAGAACATAGAGCTGAGCTCAAAGGCCGCTTGGAGAGCAGACGGCACAGATGAGGCACTCTGAAAAGTCAGCTAAAGGTGACACTTGCCTTATTTTTGTGTGTTTGTGTGTGTTTGTTTTTTCTCTAGATAAGCAGTGATTAAAACAAAAAGAGGCCTGATTATATATGTTTCCATTGACTTCATTATTAAGGTCTGACAATCAAATGGAAAAGAAAAAGAGCAGCCAGCTTATAAAATGTAAAATGGAATAATTCTCTTTGAAAGCCCTGTTGTTCAGGAGCCGAAGGAGCTTGGCTACAGGGAGAGGAGCGGCGCTTTTCCGAGCGCATGGATCCAGCTCAACCCAATGGCTGCGGAGCGAAGATCAGATCCCTGACAGAGCAGCCTCCCCAGTGCCTCTCAGATCCTAAGACAGATCTTCCTAAGAGCAAGATACTTTTTGCAAAAGTAACAGACTGATAAAACAGCATTTCAACACCGTCAGCTAGGGTTGGGAAAGCTGATGATAATTCATAGGTTTCCAGATGGAAAAGTCTCCCTGCTTTTCAGGAGGGCTGTGATGGACCAGGAGGGTGGCCAAACACCATGCTCTGGGTAGGGCTTTAAAAGCACTCAGCACTTCACAAAAGACCCTGTTTTATGGCGGGGCTCAGTGCAGCTTTGGGGGTTACTTTAATGAACAGCCCTTTCCATGCAGGGACCTGGCTGCGGCTGCCTAGGACCAGCCCAAAACGGGCAGTCCCGATGATAGGAAACTTCTTTGCTGACCTGAAGGTACCTGGGAGCTGCTGCAGGACTCTTGGTCCCCAAGCCCATCAGCACAAACACAGGGGCTGGAACAAGACTAAAAGTCCAGCACAGCTTTATTCAAAACTAGACAAAATAGTGTGTTTCTGCATGCCATTATCAGCTAAATTCATTCTTCCTTCAAAGGTGCTTGCATAAATGTTAACTAATCATGGCATGCAAATAAACCCTGCAGTTAACTAGAAATATAGCTTGCAAAAGTCATGTTCAAATAAGAAAAGAAAAAAAGCTACATTAAACAGACCCAATGGTGGTAATCCCTGATGTGTATTGTCTGCAATGTATTTACTGCAAAGACTCTGGATTTCACAGCCATTAGATGGATTAGATGGAAACATTTATGATTCTGTTAATTACAAAAGAGCTAAAGGATGCCATTCAACAGAGGCATTAATTTAAATTCTTATAATGCTTTGACACAGTCATGTTCTGCTGCAAACAAATGAAGCTGTGAGGCAAATCCTCTTTTGCAACAGCGACTTTGTCCTGTTAACAACTTAAGTGATAACGTGGAGAAGCCCGTTCTTGCCACGACTGCCGGCAGCAGCGGACTCTCTCACTTACACAACATACCCAAAATCTTGTATAAAGACTACAAAGGAAGCAGAGGAAGTGGTATTTTCCAGGAATGCATTAGGGCATTTGCTGGCGAGAGAAGCAGCAGGTACAGCCTAAGACACCTGTGCCACAGGATTTTTTTTTCCTTTATGAGAAAGAACCAAGACAATCACAGCTTAAAAGATACAGATATATCTGCAATATTTTTGTTGTTGTGTTGAAAATCTGAACTGCAATCAATCAAATAAGTGGCCTGGGGGATTGCAAAAGCAGGGAGATGGGAAGCTCGCCTTGTTCACAGATAAGGCACTAGATGTGCAAGCACGACCACTTTAGATCTGCAGAATTTTTGTATGAATTCCTGGCATGAAAACCAGCCAATGATTAGCAGGAAACAGACAGAAGTGCATTCAGACACACTGCCCTACTGTTGCAAAGGCTCTGAAATTTTGTAATTTGGTTCTAATTCCTGAGTTGCCTGAATAAAAAGGATTAATGCTAAAGCCTATATGAAAAAGACTGTAATTTATTTTTAAAGAATCAAAGGCAAATAGTTTATGCTATCAACAAAGTTAAATTATCAAATAATGCTGTATGCATACAGGTTCAGAACTGAATGATGTCAACTAAGTATATGCAATCCCAGGGACTATTCCCAGGGATTTTGCTGATCCTCTGGACTACTTTGGCACCCCAAAGCCTGGGGCCCTCCAGCCCGCTCACCCGCGGCTACTGGGCCTGCACTCAGGGCTCCCAACGTAATTATTGTAATGACTGGAAATGAGCTGTGAATTGCTGAAAAGCCACCGAAACGAAATGTTTTCAGTCGATCTCCCTGCATTAATAACAGCCCGTTAGAGACTCGCTGGTGTCTGACACTGCGCAGCGCATCTGCTGCGCTCCCCACTAGCCTCAGTGCTCACATACCAGACCTGGGACTTGTTTCCTTCTGCCGAAACAAATGTAAAAGGGCAAGAATGCAAAATCCTGTGTCACCCGCCGCTCTGCACATTGCCAAGGTGCTCTCCCATGTCAATCCCAGGACCTGCAACCAGGGCCAGCAGTGCCAGCGCATGCCAGAGAGCATCGTGAGCCTGTACATCTCTATGGAAGACGGGCTCCAGCTGGCGCAATTTTCAGACTATCCTGAGCAATCATGCAAGGAGAAATCACCTAAAATTATGATTCCCCTTCTAGAACGTGGCTTGCACTTCTATCCCTAGAAAATAAAAATGCTTGAGTCATTATTAATTTATTTTTAATGAAAGATTTCCTCAAAAAAAATTCAGGCATGCAGGTTCAGGATGCATGAATGTAACAGCACTTCGCTTTCTGCTTAGACATCGCAGGTTTTGGTCTTTGCAAGCTCTAAGACCGCTTTTTAGAGAGGCCCGGGACAATCAGACCTGCAAATGGGGAGAAACCAGGCGATTATCCCTCGCGCCCGCTCTCCGCATGCAAGCAGCATAATGCACATTAGACTGCAAATGGAGCGGAGATTAAACAGAGCTTTTAATGGGTCTGCAAACACTTAGACTGGAGAAAAGCACCAGAGAACAAACTCATCATTTACTACTAAACAAACTCAGCCCACTCGTGCTCAGCTACGGCACTGCCTCTGTAAATAACTTCCTGCAATTTGGGCAATATTATAGTTGCTTATTTTAAAATCACAGTCACAGATTTGAGCTTAGGCATAAAACGGACCACACTCACCAACAAGAAGCTGGTCACCCCCTTCTCCTGGAAGCAGGTCGCAATGCCCACAGGAACCTTCCACTCCCAGGATCTTGGCGCACAGCTCAGCTCTGAGTCGGTAGCAAGCAGCATCTTCAAGGGACCAAGTGTCTTTTGCTTACTGAAGAGCTTAAGGGAATGGTTTTCCCCAAAAACATGAATTATTGAAATTTAGCACTTTTCCAAGGTCCTGCCCTATGGGAAGACCAAAGATGCCCAAATTTCCAGCTGTGCCCACGAGCGGTGAGTTTGATATGTTACCCAGCAGCCGCTCTCCTTGCAGTTAGATATCTGCTCCTCATCTCTGTTTCTCAAACACAAATTCAGGAAGAATCAGGCCCTTTTCAGGGATCCCGACCACGCGGCAGGTCCGTACTGTTGCGGCTGTGTGCCCGGAGCGGTGACACCGGCGCGGGCCTGGGCCCCGCTCGCCGCCCTTCCCCGTCACCCCTCGCGCAGGCGGACGGAGCCACACGCTGCTCATCGGCTCCGCAATGGGGAACGTTGCTTGTTAGCAGCAGCGCTGCGTCACGGCCGGCGCGCTAGTGTCTGCAGTAGGAAAGTTAATTGGAAGACGCGATGATTTACTAAAGTTTGAAATACCAAATGGCTTTTCGAGTAAGTTAATGACAACTGGATTCGGAAAGTAACTGCAGAAAATGGATATTGTATTTTAATGCCTCCCCAAATACTTCTGCAAATGAGCTTGCTCTTGCCTTGCTGGGAGAGGTTCATCACAGCTCGGCTCGCGGTTACACATTCAAATGTTATCCAAGGGTACTTTAAATAAGGCGACCAAATCACTGTCATCATGAGATACCTGGAGAGGAACTGACATTTTCTAAACAGAACCATGTGAGAGAGACGCGTGGGGAAACTCTGAGGAGCTTTCTCGCCAAAGAAAGGGTGGGAGGATGGTACCAGCCCGTTGGAGAGAAGCAGGAGGAGGAGGAGAATGAAGAGGAGTATGAAGGGGTATCTGGTCACAGAGATGCTGCCGGCATCAAGTCCAGCACTCAGAAAAACTCCCATATTTCTGTGCATCCTGTTTTCCCATAATTGGACATGCAGGAATGTTCCCGCACAGATCTCCAGGGGACTTTTTCTCTGGTTAGGGCTGCAGCTTTGGGCTAGCACATGGAAAGGTAAACTGCAGGAATTCTGGGTTACAACAAAAAAGTCACAGTTAAAAATAGACAAAAAGCCAGCCCTGTGAGTCAGCTGCACATGCCTGTCTGCAAAGGGGAGCACGTCTGGCCAGGGATGCTCCAAAACAGGGGGACATGGGGACAAATGGCATGCTCGTCCCTTCCCCAGCACCATGGCATGGCCGCGCCGCCCGGGAGCATCTCGGGGAGCCTCTTCCCCATCAGCTCTCGGGGGACATTTGCGTCTGCTTATACATCTGCCGCACGCCAGCCCCGCTTCCAAGTGCCGCCGAGCCCGTGTCTGGGATTCCTTTATGGATCCGCCTCCCGGTGTGACACCCGCCAGGGCTGGGGCAGTGCACACAAATGTCACCGCCGGCCTCGCAGAAAAGCCAGCGTGACATTTGCAGAAAGGTTCTCTCCTGTTTCGCGGGGGGTTTCTGGGGGAGGAGGCACATCTGTGGAAAAGGCCAGCGCGTTTGTTCCTCAGCATAAAGACAAATCAGTGGAAGGGATTCAAGCTCCGCCAGTATGAGAGAAGCCACGGGGCTTCCCAAGGTCACGAGAGGCACGAGTGCCACCTGAGGCAGCCACAGACAGTGACTTTGAAAGTCCCCTCTGTTAAAACTAACATTTGGGTCCAATGCTGTAGCCGTGGATGTTGCACCAGAGCAGCCAAGGTCTGGCTACAGGTCCTGGTGAGCCCAAGGGACACGGGGCGCTGAGGGACTTGGGCTGCTCTTGGTGGAGCTGGACTTGCTGTATATGGGTTTATTAGTGCCCTACAGGAATGTATTGACCTACTTTTCTGGCAATTCCTGGATTTATATTTGTGAAAAAATACTGTGCTGGCTTTTCAAAACACATCCTATGGAAAGGAAACAGTGTTAGGGTCCTCCCATCCTAGGGAGGTCTTTTCCCAACTACTACAGTTTTTGTATGGTTTAGCTGCATACACCAAATTAAATGTGACAAGGCTGCTCCAAAGCTCAGCTCTGTACCTCTTCTCAACTGCACCACATCTCCCATCAGGGCATTGTCTAAGGAAAAAAGTTATGCCTTTCCAGGTCTGCTAGGTTATAGCTATTTTAGGAAGTCCTGAGTGCGATGCAGGTTCCTGCAGGGAATGTTTCAGCAGATCGGCCGCTCTGCATGGGAGCGCAGCCCAGAACGATCCTGCTACCCACGGTGTGCAGCAGTGGCAACCACAAAGCAAACTCCTTTGAAATTTATTGCCCTGTTCTTCCCAATTTGCTCCAGGACGTCGTCCTGCTCTCGCTTGCAAAAGCCGCATCACCCAGTGCAAAACAAACGGAGCTGGGAGCCCTAACCCTAACCGATGGGCACCCGATGGGCACCCAATGTGCGGCAAGTGTGCGGCTCCCATGCCAGCTTCCCCAGACAGGATTTCACTTCCCTGCCAGCGGCATCGCTGATTGCCTGGAGATGGCGACATGAGAAAGAGCAAGAAATAAATGTACCAAATCTGGGAGCAGTTTCCCTCCCGTCTGCACAGAGCTGCTCTCTGAGCCGTGTCTAGCCCGGATCCACAAGTGACTAGTAAACCTCCAACCTCAAATGCCAACAGCTTATACAGCCCATGAGACAAAACCACTCAAATCATCCTAGAGAGTTGAGAGGATTGAGCGTAAAAATTCCTTTTCTCTCTCTTCTTGCTGTGTGCCACATCACCGTGTCTGTTTTGCTAGGAGCAAAGCGCATCTTGTATGGATGTGGCCACATGGGTCACGCATGCAGGGGAGTGAAGATGCAGGCACGAGGTGCTGGAGATGCAGGTACAACTGCCGAGGATGCAGGCACGCTGACTTCCCAGCCTGCTGCGGCTGTGTCAGAAAACAGCCATCTCCTCGCGGGAGCAAAGGAGAGCTCCATGCACGGCGCCTGGCCCACACGGCGCCACAAGAAGGAAATGTTGGCCATGCTTCCCGCAGTGTTTCGAGCCTCGCTGCCCATCCTGGTGGGCGTGAGGCCAAGCTCTGTGGAAGCACATAGGGAGCTGCCCCTTCTTCTGCAAAGGACACATATAAATAAACTTTATACATTATTCAGTTTGGAAGGACTATTCCAGCCAAAAATTCCCACTTATACCATGCCCTACAACAGCAAGAACAGAGGCTAGGCCTTCATCACTGCCCTGAAAATTCAGAAGAATGGAAATAAAAGTAGAGGAGGAAAACGAGCGCGTCAGTACACCCATCCTGCTGGCAGCACCTCGTCAGCTCAGAGGATCCTGCTACATTTCTAATCTAAGCAGTTTACACTAATGAAGGCGACCGGCATCTCAGCAATGCACACAGGTGTTTATGTCATCAGATTGTCAGTGTGATTTAAACCCCCGTGCCTCCAGGGCAGACAAAGGCATTTCTGCTACGTTTTTAGAACCTGCATAGCTGAATATTTGAAAATAGCTGACGACCTTTACTTTCGTGCAGCATCATGTATAACACCGCGTGGGGCAGCACAGTTTGTGTAGATGTTTACAGGAAACCCCATGGCTTCGCTTGGGGACTGCAAGGCTGCCCTAAAGCTCACAGAAACACAACATCCCTCCACGTCTGCAGGATTCATATGTGTTTCCTCTAAATTGAGTCCTGATGGGTGTTCTTCTGGCTATATTTTTGTGTTGCATTTGAATATTTAGAGTCCCCATAATTAGCACAGGGACAGCAGCTGAGATGAAGGGGGGCTTTGGCTGGCCACCATCACGTAGCATCAAGTGTCCCTAGATGCAGAGGGCTCCATTTTCGAGAGACATCTGGTGATAACTGCTTCTCCAGCCACCTTTATAGGCCACGTAATTGCCAAAACATTTGTGTGAATCCTCATTTCTGGTGGCATAAAAGCATACGAGCTTTTCACAAATGCATCCAGTGGGTGCCAGATTTAACATAAAATGAAAAGCACCCAAAGAACAGATGGAGCAGGGCTTTTAAAACCCCAAAATAAACACTTATTTAAAAATAGATGAAAGAAACATTTAATTCAGTTCAAAGATTGAAATGAACCATTAACAAACCTAGACTCATCTAACTACCTGCTTGTCATGTATATTTAATTGTGCCCAATTACGTTTCCATTTGGATTGAGCTCTGTGCTTGCACAGTGATCACGATGTGTCCTGAAGCACCTGACTGGGCAGAAGGGCTTTATGGCGTGCACAGATATGGGAGAAGAGCAAAAAATCAGAGCCCTAAGCACCCAAAACACAGTCTTCAAGTGGGAACCAGGGTGTTTGGCAAAGAGAGAACGTAAAAGCAAGGGTGTATGAAAGGGGAACAACTTCCTATATGCAGGACTTCTGAAAAAGAAAATGAGGCTTGTTTGGTAGAACTCATCACAACATGACTTTCAAATTCTTTCATTTTTCTTCAAATCAGGATCCAAGTTTGGAAAATACCTTCCAAAGCACCACACACATTTGAACATTTTGAATCTTAAATCCTTGGGCAGGCTTCCTGCAAAAAAAAATTTAAGATCCTTAGGGAGTTTTGTGCATCAGAACCAGATCCCTCCCGCTACCATCGTCACGCACCTTTCTAAGAGATGCAGTGAGAGCTACTGCACGCAGGTTTGCCAGCCCAGCCCGGGCAATCATACCCTGCTAACAAGGTTCGTTATGAGAACAAGTCATTACCTATAGATTCAATTTATTCACATCCCAAGAAGTCTGTGTCTGATGTGTCCTTTGGACACATGGTTTGTCCGTGTTGGGGAAAAGCTACATTTTTCACCCTAAGCTGCATCTCCAGCAGCAAGGAAGAGTGGCATCAAGCTCCTAATTAAGAGGAGGAGGGGCATCAAGCTCCTAATTAAGAGGAGTGGTATTAGGCTTCCTCTCAGTGGGTGACTGTCTGAAATGCCTGCTCCTTGAGTGCTGAGTGCGACTTCTATCCGATTTCCTTACACAAGCTCGAGACAAAAATAAAAGAACACAAATCATAAAATCTCTAATGTTTTGCCTAATGCCAGGAAAATTGTTTTCAAAAAAATATGTTTGGCACCCTGACCCTTCCACATTTTAAATTGGCTTCCAAGAAAAAAACACTCTNAGGAAAATTTGTTTTCAAAAAAAAATATGTTTGGCACCCTGACCCTTCCACATTTTAAATTGGCTTCCAAGAAAAAACACTCTAAATAAAAGGCTATTTGGGAGGCCAGAATCTATTTTCTTTCAGGAGGCAAACCACACGTACCCAAAGAACTAAGTGACAATTTCTTCATGTTCCTGAGTTATGGATTAGAAAAACAGTACCAGTACCATTGATCAATGTGAACTTGAAATAAAATGTGGACCATCTATTATATTTTCTCCCAATTACTGCCTTTTTTTGCTGAGAATTGCATTTTATGTGCCTCCTAAGGTTTTTAAAAGGGAGTGGGATTACAAAAGAAAAAAAAAAAGCCCTCACATGACACTTATCTTTTTATTGAATCCAGCACTATACAGACAGCTACCGTGTAGTAAATTCTGGATTGCAGTTGCAGATGGGACCAGTCAATGGTTTCTCTTATGCGAAAAATCTTTTCCCTTTTTTTTTTTTACCCAAGGAAAGTTTAGGAGAAAGGGATTTAAATGTAATTTCAGATCCTCTCTCCCTGAAAGATCCCTCAGCAAAACACTGGAAAACCTTGTGGCAAGGCAGCCGAGCAGCTTTAGTCCAACCAGGTCAGTTCTCCAAAGCCCTTTAAGATTACATTTTAGTCAACTGTGAAATGAAAGCACCGTCCTGAAAAAAACCATCAAATCATCAGTCAGATTTATTATCCTTTCTGATCATTTTCACTCCTTTTGTCCTAAACCATTGGACAGATTTTATCAAAACTCACTAATCCTTCCCACTAAGATGAACTAATTTCTCCTACTTTATTGGTGGCGGGCAGGGGGTGAGCTTTGGTTCTCCACGGTGTTATTTGAGTCTAACAAATTCTGGGTACTGAATCTGGAAAGGAAACGGAGGACAGATCGCTTCCTTCCTCTTTCCCATGGATCGCCGCAGATAAATACGATTCTATCATTGTTCATTCCTTAAGGGGAAGTGTTTCCTCCTCCGTAAGCTAATTAAAGTGCAGAATTATACCTGAAGCCAAGAAAGCACTGGAAACGATGAAAAATAGCAGCAATGCCTCCTGAGCAGCTGGTACTTTTCCACAGCGTGTTTTTAAGCACAGGCCATGGAGCACCAGCAGTTCCCGTTGCCCTTAATGGCCTTTGCTGGGCAAACAGCACTTGCCTTCCCGTTTCAGAACATTTTGCACCTTTGCTGGTTCGGGAGGCAGGGGCTCTTAGCACCTCGGCAGCGCTCTCCACCCCGGCAGGACCTGCCCTTTGAGCTGCTTGGGAAAACTGCACTGGACTGCAAAAACCGAACATGTTTCTCCCCCTCCAAATCCTGTCCCCCGAACTGGTATCACCTCCGTGTTTTTCGTGTCATTAGTTATTTGGGTTACATTTTCTCAAACAGTTTCACTTCTCCCAATACTCAGAGATCAAAAGCCCCAAACTTCTGATACTGCGTGAAGGCGATTTGAGAGTGATTTGCCAGCGTCAGGCCGCTGTGCTCATAGCTGAAAGACAAAACAAAAAACCAAACAACAAAAAAACAGGCTTTTGTCCATTAGTGCCCTGCTGGTATGGCACCAGCTACATTAAATCAGCACTCCTCGCACATGGGTAGCTATTCAATTCAAAAGGCACTAGGTCTCACCAGCCTACAGGGCTCAGCTGAGTTAAAAAAACTAATGGTCTCAGAACATAATACGGTCCTAACTGCATATTATAAATGCAGAGGTCCTGTCACCTCCATCTCATTCACACATCTGCTTAATAAGGTGGAAAAGGACTAATGGAGGAGAAGGGAAATAGATCAAATATGGGCAAATCTGTAGACTCCTTTTAAGGCAATGAAATTATGTGTGGGATTAAAGAAAAGCAAATGCTTTGGTGGAGCAGGCCAGAGTGCTGAACCTTGTGCAGCTACAAATAAGAACAACGTAAGTCGTCTCTCAAGAATAAGAAAAGTCAAGTGCTTGCTTTTTCATAGCACATCCAGGCAATGGGGCAATTGGCTATAATTCTCCATGAAAGCAGAGTATTACACTGAGCCCCCTATTTCTCAGCATTTTCCAATCCCATATATATTGCTAGGCACAAAACTTCAAGCAAAACCTGGTGTTCAGGGAAGACTCTGGTCATGCATCTTCGCAGGGGAAGGCAGAATGGGTCACTTCTGGCAGCAAGGGCAAAAAGAGACAAACGACACTCACTGCAGATGGCTCCTCTGGGCCAACATAAATACTTCCGCAAGAGACGCGGTGAGTCTGGACTGGCTGTAGGAGTGAAAATAAAACTTTTAACTGTACCTGATCGAAGGTTTTGATTCAAAAATTTCCTAATTTCAGGGAGTAAAATCTGATCTTAGAATTTCTGCAAGGAGAACTATTTTGTCCTGTTGAAAACCTGCATCACATTACAGGTTAGATGAAGGGCTTCCAAAACATGGGTCTGCATTACACCTTGGCCATTAGGTCCTCTAAATGACACAGTACCACGGAAAAAGCCAAAGAAGTCAGTGTAAGCATTACACAGAATAAAATAGGTATTAACATTATTAATTTTAAAAATAAATAGTTTAACAAAACAAGTCAGATGTCCAATACAGCTGTTCTACTAACAGTTGGACATGATCTTACAGTAAATAATACCATAGGATCACATGAAGGGTTGTGTGCAGTTATAGCACCCAACATGGACAACAGCAAAGGCTACAAACAAATCCAGAATACAGGTGTATTAATTAAAAAAATGTTTTAGGGGTAATCAACCTACAGAATAATTGCCTAGAGAGTCCTTATAACCAAAAAAGATTTCAGATATTTTAACCGTGGCTCTGTTACACCCTGACCATGATGAAGGACTGAAAGTCGAGCTTGCCGGTTGCTGCCCGAGTCCCCTGTGGCTCACAGGACATAAACAGGCTGCCTTCGCTCGGTGACACATGCCATCTCCTCATTATTTGGGGTCACCTGCTAAGAACAGTGAGTTTGCACAAGCTGAATTTTTACCTGACCATTAGACCAGTATACTGTCAATTGCCCCAGGAGGTGGGGTTTTTTTTTAATGGAAAACAAGATTTTCCCAGAAACAAATCATTATAAAAATACTGGATTTATCACTGGAGTAAATGAGAACCCTCCATGAGCTCACCTGGCCCTGGAGCAGCAGGAAGACCCAGCAGCCCCAAAGAGAGCACCAGGCTGGGCCCAATGACACAATGTTCCTGGAGAAAAGCTGAGGAAAGGTAGGAAAATTGCCTTCTTGCCTGGTCATTCCTCACCACCTCCAAGGTCAGGCTGGCAGCCAGTGGGAGATGAGTTTAGAAGTTCATGGTGCAGATGATCGGTAGGACTGGGTTTTACGGTAACCTTAAGTTGCCCCTTATTAAGGAGACAGAGTTGCACAGCAAAGAGCACAGATTTCCCAGATCCCAGGCTAATACCACACTGACACATCCCTGGCTTCGGTCTTTAATCATCCCAGGTACAGAGCTCCCACTGATGTCAGCGCAGGCTTTGCATCCTTGCAAAATCAGCATCTTTTTAGAGTAGAATCCCGCAGTCAGCGTTAGTGGGGACCGGGTGGCAGGAACACAGGCAGGGCTCTTTGGTGACCCCACTCCAAACTCAGAGAAAACATAAGGATACACTGCAGAACCACGGAGTAGGAAAGACTATTTCTGCGGCAAGCTGTATGTATATATATGCATATAAATACACTCCAAAAAAAGATAAGATCTTTTGATGGACTGATAAGCAAGCTTTCCTACATGTCCATATTCCCACATGTCCAAACTCATGGACAACACAAGTCTCCTGACTTTGGACAATGAACACCATGAGGAAATGTTTACACCCAACATCTTTAACTTAACTTGCCCTAAAATATCCCTTTAAGCACTGAGGACAGGGCACTACTTTAGTGAAGGAAAATTGGTTTTGTGTGTAGAGAGCTATGAACTCGCCATGTGCTGGCTCCTCTGCAGCACTGGCTCTGAACACTCCTGGATAAAACAGGGTTATCTGAGGGAAGGAGAAGTCACTATCACCCAATCCCAAGCAGGAAAATGAAGATCTCTTTAATTAAGGTTATCAAGTTACCTTGCATTGCCTTCACTGCAGATAGGAAGCGGTGCTCACGGATCAGTTGATATATGGGATCCTGAGGGCAATTTGTTCATGCATCCTTGAAAAGCCCAGCACTTTTCAAGGTGTCCTTGCTCCATCGCTGACTGCAGGTCTGGCCGGCGAGCGGTGCCTGGTGCCGAGGCGATAGCGCCTCTCTTCACCACGCGTCTCTGCTGGGATTGACACTGGGTTAACCAGCGCAAAACCCTGCCTGGCTTTTGGGGACTAAGGAAGAGAGCAACATTAGTGGGCAGTTTACAAAGGATGCTGAGAAAGGACTTGTTCTGGCAGACGGGATTTGTGGAGGGAGTTACCGAGGGATGCCCAGGAAGAGGATGCTCAGAGNTGGGATTTGTGGAGGGAGTTACCGAGGGCTCCCGTGGGATGCCCAGGAAGAGGATGCTCAGAGGCATTCCTCTCCTCTCAGCGGGTGTAAAGGCATCGCCTCTCTCCCAGCCCCTTGCATGCCAAACTGGAAGAGATCTGGATGCTCCCGGACTCAGACAGATCATGGAGCAATAGGTCCGTGAGACCACAAAACTGACAGCTCCCCAGGAAAGCAGAGCAGAGCTTTTTCACTTCTACATTTTCATTTTTTCTAAGATATAACCTTACTTCTTGGAAAACATCTCTCACTACGTGAATCATCCCTGTGGGTAGAAAGAAAAAAAAATATTCTTAAAAAGAATTCAGAAAACCTCCCCAAAATGCATGCATTTTTCCAGATTTTATTTTTAGGAGGATGAAAAACTCTAAAACTTATTTGGAATTCAGTTTTTCCTCTGCAGTTACCCAGCCCTGGTAGAGCTGTAGGCATTTGAGCTGGGAACACAGATATTTTCAAATTTATTCTACCGATATTTTCAAATTTATTCTCACTATGACAATGATGATGTAGCCCATTGAGATGGAGTGGAGTGATTTAGTGTTTTGGAGGTATTTGTCATGTTTGATGAATGTATTTGCTGATACAGGGCAATGAAAATGCGAGATTTCCAGCCAGCGAGAGATAAAGAATGCTGGCTGATATGCAGGGTTATGGCAGAGTCTATATAAGGTTAGAAAAAATTTATTTGTTTCTCATTTATGGTTTTAGAGGAAGATGAGAAGCAAGATATTCTTTAGGTGGCTCTCAAGGCAGAGCTGGGCTGTGCAGGCATGTCTAAGGTTTTGACAAAACCTAGATGGAGAGCCAACCAATATTTACTTTCTTGCGCTCCTTGTTTCCCATTTGTCATTGCTTATCTGTTACTTAGACTGTGAGCTTTGGGGAATAAATTCATTTTGTGCCTTGCTTGTAACAACACATAGCACAGTCTGCTCCCCAGTCATGCACTTAAACGTATATAAATAATCCGTAGCCCTGGGTGCTCCCTGGGCACCGCGCTGAGCCGGCCCCTGCTGCGAACGCAGTCTGTGAAACCTCAGGACTGTCTCGGAGTGACTCCAGCATTCAGATTTCTCAAAAAAAAAGTCACTGAAATACTTTGTTTTCTCATTTGCCTGATTTAGAGAGCACTAAAAGTTTGATATGATGCCAACTGGAGTCAATGGGAAAACTGCCTTTAGATTGGGTCCAAATTACAGGCTTTTTCCTCAGACAAAATGAGTCAAAATGGAGACCTCTGAGTAAATGAGACAAGCTTTGCTGACAGAGGAGCCAAGAAAAGCCTCGTAACATTAGCTCCTTAATTTCAGTACTGCAGCAACCAATCTTTGCTGAAAATTCCTAGCAATTACACTTCTCCGCATCAAGCTGCCATGGAGTTTTCATGAATATCCAGATAGCATCCAAAAATGTCACATCTCACTTTGGGGTAAAGTCCACACATTTAAGAGGGTTCTTACAAAAACAAGGTATTTGGAAATATGTTTTATATTACATCAACATAAACAAGTTATCTCACCCTATGTGCAGGCACTGGAGGATACAGGGTGACAGACATGGCCAAAGGTGACAAGCACCCCATGGAAAATAGCTACATTTCCTTACTGGCACTAGCTTCCTAAGGAACCACATTCTGTGGCAATGGTATAATCATAATACAAGAGGCGAACAACTTCTGTGTTTCGAGTACATTTTGTGGGGGCCAAAGCAGTTTTTCCCCGCTCCCTGCCAGCCTTCGGTTCTGGCACCGTCCCTAACACTAGCAGATGCCCTTCCAGAAGAAGCCCAGATGCCAAGTTCTGTGTACGTGAGATATACTAGGTTGTATTTTCCAAAAATTGGCCTATAAAGATATCTACATTTGGTCAAACATCAAGTCAGATAACAGCAGTGCTCCTGCCCAATTCCCTCCTTGCTCTCCCAGTGCGTTATCCATCACTGCCCGGCCCAAGCCCTTGTCTGGGAGAGTTAGATGCCTTTAACGCTAGAGGAAGCCGACTTCAGTAGCGAACGAACCATATTTCAGTCTGACAAATTCGTAAATCCTTTTGGGATCCCATCAATCGAAGAGCTATCATTACTCAAAGTCAACACAGCCCCTTGTAGCGTGAGGGGCTCAGAGCCAATTGCTGGGGCAAAACGTTAAATGTGGCTCCAGCCTTTTCTTCAGCCCTCAGTCAGAATATTTTCGTGCAGAGTTTGAAAAAGTTTCTGTTATGATGGAGGTATTGCTCATGCTAAACAAGGACATTTATGTGCAGCCATACATTATTTGAAAGGCTGTCTAGAAGTATTGCATGTCTACCAAGACCATTTGTTTCCTGGTTGATGCACATATGACAAGCGCCAACTTCCAAGTATGAGATCCATGGAGGACTAATGTCCACCAAAACCCCTCTCCATCAGGTAGCTGCTTTGGCTATAAGATCCTTGAAACATCAATCACTGAAGTAATTAAGTAACCTTAATTAAGTTTGACCTACAAAAATTAGTGTCTTCTTGAAGGAGAAAGTTCTAAAAAGCATTCAGGCTTCCTCCTTCTCTGTTATTATTACTTTCTTTGACTTTTTATTTGGTAAATACTACCTATTTTGATTCATAAAATACCAAGCTTATTAAAATGAGATGATTACTGTCAGTCCCCAAGTCATTCAAAATTTCTCTCAATTTGTCCTGAGGAGCAGTGACTGTTTTCCACACTTAGAGCCATATTTCCAATAGGAGAAGGAAGGAAAGAAAAGCTATACCTACTTCATCAGCCTATACCTACTTCATCTGCAAGTAAAGTCAGCTGCAATAATACTATTCTGTCTTTTGGAAACATTTTACTCTTCAGCTTTGTGGCAGAAATACTCCATGTTATAACTATTACCTTATGTCACCTTAGGTTATTCAGGACTCTTAAGCAAGACCTATTCCATTACTCTTTGTAAAACAAAACTCATGCTCTGCTACTCTGTTCAACGAGGAAGGAGTATATACTGCTATTAAATCTTCAACTCAGACCAAAGCTGAGCTCTCACTCCACAAAACCAGTTTCAGACTGCCTAGAGCATCAATGCACACAGTAATACTTAGAATGAATGAATTGATTTTTCTCACTGCTCTATGTTTGGTAAAAATTATTTGATTATGTATTTACCTACTAATGGAAACTCATTAGCAGAATTTCATTTCATGCCTGTTTGCACCTGCAATCCATTTCTTCCTGTCCAAAGGATTGTTTAATTTAAGTTGCATGATACAAATTCTTTCTTGCATGTAGATTGTTATCAGCCTAAATTCAGAATAGGTGATCTGAAAAAGCTCAGGAACAGCATTTTTACAAAAGCATCAGTAGAGCAACAGATCTCTGGCAATTTGTTGCTATTTATTACTGTGCATATTGATGTCAAAACTTACCTCTTACTTTACAGGTTGATTTTGTTTCCTTTTGCTAGTGACAACTCTTTGGCTTCTTTCCTGTCTTTATTAGTTTTATGCAGCTTTAACACCTTTGCCAGCAGCTTTTTAGCTGCTCCTGATTTTTAAACTAACACCTACCACTCCCCCACCCCCAATAACCTGTTTCAGCTGTGCTTAAGGTTGATTTGTGCTGCATATTTTGTGTCTGTGTCTATGCACTTACCATGGGGATGCAAGGAGGCACTTTTGGGTACTCACAGTGTCAGGCATCAAAGAAAAGCCACAGAGTTTGCTGCATGGTGCAAGCATCACCTGCCACTGGGGACACTGCTATCTAGTAGTGTCCTGCTCGGGGAGGCCAGCACTGAAAGACATCACAGAGGTGACTAAGCAAAGCAGGGAGAAATTACCTGCCCTTTCTCCTCCATCTTCCTTTCCACTGCTTCGATGTAAATCGTCACAACCTAGGTATTGCAGCATGCGTTATGTTACAGAGATCTGGTTTGGCCACCAAAGGGATTTGGTGTTTGTACTAGTAGACTTCTCCAGGAGATGCGGCACGTGGAAACCAGGAACAGCAGCTCTGCTGAGCACTGGGTCTTCCATCTCTCTTGCCGTAACGTCGCTGATTCCAGAGCTACCAGGGTCGTCTTTCTTGCTCTTTCACCTCTCTCTACTCTTGCTAATGGGAGGTGGAAAACATGGTTAAATGTAAACTCACAAGGAAGAAAGTAGAGAGCAGCCCCTCTGGACCCATGTACAGTCCGTCAAGCGAACTGACACTCATGGAAAAAAATATCTCATCAAGAAACTTAATTTGCTAAGGGTCTGACTCTATTCCCCAACGCAAGAACTGAAAACAGATGCAGATCCAGGGCGTGCTTGTTAAGTGCTCACGATCAATAAAAATCTATTTTGCAATTAAATAAAATATACTGATTGTATGTGTACAGCCTGCAAGCCAGAGTAGTTTGGAGTAATACTGTATCTCCGAATAAAAAGCTGTGTTGCTTTTACTGTGTTTTAAATGAGTCTTACCAGCATGCAACTCCAGTTCTTGGGAACTCTGCAGATTAAATTTCCTTGCAGTAATGACCACTAGGAATTAGCGAAATGTTAATCTTCCCACCTGCTGCGTCTGATTATACATGAGTCTAATCAACTTGATTACGAAAGAAACTAATTTCTGTTTTTATGGATTATTTTATTGTTTTCTGCTTTAGTTCTTTTGGGGGAACTGTAAAATTCCTTACTCTGTATTTTAAAGCAGAAATAATAATTAAATTAAAATGTATAAAGGGAAGCAATGGAGGCTGATAGTAATTGCTTTACTACGGATATAGTAATTGATGCTCTGAGGATTTATTTCAAAGCATAGAAGTCAAATTAGAAAGCTAGCTTTATCTGGATTTGCGTTGCTTTGATGAAGTCACTGAATCTTTGTGTCTTGATTTTTAGCTAAACAGTTTTTAATGAGAACGCTAATAACTACAGTAACACTAAATCGTTGTAGACACAAGAGGACAAAATGCAAATTTTGCTTTTCATTTGAAATATAACCACAAATGTGTTAACTTCCTGTGAGGGAACCCTGAAATAATGTAAAATGGGAAAAGAGGACAATTTACCAGTTGAATTTGAAGACATCTATCTAATGCATTGAAGGCAAATCATGAAAACAACCTAAAACACTAAGCTAATAATAATTCTTGGTTTTTTGAGCACACACGTCTTGAACATGTATTGAACCTCTACAAAACAAAAACAAAACAAACAACAACAACAACAAAAACAGAATAGAAATTAAGGTTGGGGTCCATATCAGTCTTCTAACCAGGGCAAAGAGTTTTTTTCCAGTCACAAATCCTTGCAAATCAGAGCTCCACACTGCGCATGGGAACACGTCGGATAATCCTTGGCCTGAAAGCCGCAACGCCAGGCCGCAGCACCCCACGCTTTACTGCTCATTACCTGGGCACTAATTAGAACCGTTTCACAGGCAAACCTCATCGACCACAAGGTATGTGGTGCCAATTACTAAGCCGGTGGTTTTGCCCACTTTGCATGCAAAGAGCAGCAGATCCTGGGGATCTCCATGGTGACAGTGGTGAGGTACTGGAATGATGATTTCCAGCCTTTCATGTGATGTTTTTTTTACAGGTACTTTTCATCCTGAGCCCCGACTTTGTTCAGTGTCTGATTGAGGGGGATGGAATTCTACTATTCCTTAAAGGAAATCTTGTATTTACTTCCGCAACTTACTTTGCCTTAACAATTTTTGCATGGAGAGCTGCTAGTGGTGGTAGCGAATTTGCCATCTACACCCATCCAGCCAGCTCTGAATTGGTATAAAAAAGGGCTAAAAAACACCTTGCTAAAGCAGAGCTCCAAAAATTCTTCAAAGAGAGTATTTTCACTCTGAACATCAGTTTGTGCACGGGGTAAATCGCCGCTCTCTCTCTCACCACAAGTTCTTTCCGCTTCCTCCTCCGTATGCTGAGGTTCCACTGGAGAGACCATAGATGAGCTTTAATCTTCTTTATTTCTGTTTATTGCTCCCACAGTAGCGTAGAAAATGGGCTAGAAAATTAATGTGCAGCAAGTCCAGGGTTATCATAATTTTTAACGCCCATGTCCAATTCACATTGCATTTGGGAGAAGAATTCTGCTGAAATCTCAGGGTAATCTATCACCTGGAGGCAAATTGACTTGCATTGACTTCGGAAAGGTGCGTTCTGCTCACACTGGGACGAGCCTCGGTGCTCCCTGTGCCACACTGGGCTGGCCGCCTTCCTCTCATGCTTGCACTCTGTAACTGCACATTTAGTGGGAAAGATGAACATTTTCCAGCACAGCTTGTTAAAACTTTAAATTACTAAAATCCTCTTGTTCCTCTCATGTGGCAGGTTTTATAGGAATATCCCCGCCAAGGTGAATCACAGACCTGTGGAAGAAATCTTGGGAGTTGGCAGATTGGACCAATATCCCGATTCAAGCATTTTCCACAAGTGCCATCTACGATGACCATCCTGTGGCACAAGCAGCAGCAACAGTTGCCCATGGTTGTAGCCCTACACCACGGCACCCCTCACAGCTGCCCATCTTTCCTCACGATACCCAGGGCCACGTTACTCCTACCCGAGCTGGTAAAAGCCAGCACTGTGCAATCCAATTAACTTCCTCATTTGCACTTTTAATCTACTCCCATTTATTGCAGAAATAAATACACAGGATCGTTAATGCTGATGCTCATAAAAACACGCAGGCACCTCCTCCAGGTCTCCTTAAAAAAATGCATTATTTAGTGCACTAAAAGGGCTCTGCTCATCTCATTTCATACACTGGTGCTAAGTTTAGCTTCCATAGGTAACAATTTCTGCTTAAACTTTAATAAAGCGGTATGTTTAGAGTCTCAGGGGCACATTCTCCACTCATTTGAAACAAATGAGGATTATATAAGGAGGAACAGGAGCTCCAAATAGGATTCATAAAATTAATTGATTCTAAGCTGCTGCTGATCGGCTCTGAACATTTGCCATCTATAACCACGAGTGACCAGAGTGTGTCCCATCCCCTGGGACACTCCAGAAAGCTGCTTCCCAGGCTAAAGCTGCAACAGAATTACAGAATTTGGTGTCCCAGGACTAATTCTGCATTTCCCATCACCTTGCAGGGCAGAGGGACCTGTGATAGCAGCAAAGTCTAACGGAAGGGCTCACATTCTGTACAGTCCTGTCTAACCTCACAGGTCCAACTGGCAGCAAGCCCAAACACTCCAAGACTTCTCTCCAAGTAGGTTCAATATTTCCATTTACAGGGTGCAAAATTTCTAAGTTCTCCTTCACGGATATCCCAGGTGCTGCCAAGCCTGCCGTGCTGTGCAGAGGCGTTCGCAGCACTCCAGAGTCCCTCCACATCACTTCCAATGAATCAAAATATCACGCAACGAGCCTGAACATTCAAATGAAGGGAAAAAGGTGCACTTTACTCACTGACTTCACTTGTCAGCCCTGTTTCCCAAATTACTCTTTGTGAACCTGCAACTGAACGTGCTGTGCTCCCTCTGCCTTATGACCCTGGGTCGTTGGGCTATAAACAAACATATTCCATAGACTTGAGTTTATTGAGTATCAGACAGCCTGGCCCCGCTTAGCACCCACCACTCTTTGCACTGAGGCTCACTCACAGCTGCTGCGAACGTTCAACCTCTCACTGAATCTACCTAATTACATTTTAAGCCACACATATATATATATGCACACACACACAGATATATATATATAAATGTGCAGGCATACCTATATAGGTCTATATAAATAAAGTCCTCTAAAATAGCTTCCATGTGTTACTCCATTCCAGAGCTCCTTCCAGCTAAAAATACTGAGCTGGGCTTGCCCAGTCCTGCTGACACTCGTGTCCCACCAATTGCTCTCCTCTTGGAGTACGAGCATCGTGAAGCCCAATCTGCAATCGGCTCCCAATACCTTCTAAACAGCCAAAAGCTGCAGCCACTCTGAACCATAACAGGGAAGTAATAAGAAAAGGGCCCCAGGGAAATGTCCAGAGACCTAGCAAACTGCTGCTGGCCTTTGTGGAGTGGCAGAAGCAGCCCTGTCCTGCTGCTCCGAGCAGCGCGTCCTGGCGCGCTCCGGCTCGCTTCCCTTGCTGCATGCAAGCGAGCAGGGAATTTGCATTTGGAAGAGCCCTAGCCAGCCAAGCAGGCAGAAATTAAAATGAATGGGAGGAAAAATTCTTTTGGGCCTAATCGATAACAGAGATATTGCTGGGAGTATACAAATGCTGGAAAAAAAAATCTCTTCATTCTTTTCTTTCTCTGATGACTGTATTAACTAAGCAGAGCGGTAATTCATCAATACAATTTAAAGTATCCCTAGTTTCCCAACTATTTTATATTTTACACACTACTATTGGCATTTTAGTCAAGGGTATAATACCCAAGGGTATAATCCTTGGGTAACGAACGCACTGAAACGGTCACTGATGAGACGGGGACAAAGCAGTAAGACCACTGTCCTGCACCTCCCACGTGTCTGCTCTTCACAGACCACAAGGGAAGGATGAAGATGCTCCTCTTTTAGCTGAAATAACTTGCATACACAGGAGCCACGAAGACTCAGGTCTCAAACACAGAACAGCCAACATGATTAATAAACCTGCTCCTTCTCTCCAGATGAGTCACGGCTGCTTGGATGCGACCTTGACCAAGAATCAACCATGAACAGTGTGTGCTCTGAGGAGCCTCCAGGCAGAAAAGAAGTGACAAGGTCTACCCAGCAAGCAGATGAAGACATAGGGACTGACAAGGCATATACTGAGATGGTAACGCCAACCACCTGAACCACAATGCTGAATCATCACTCACCACATTAACCTGCATTTTCGATCCCATCATGTCACAAAACGTGTGGATGCTAGGCCTTCCCAAGATGGGTTCTCCATCCATTGAATAGGAGCACCTGATCAAGGCCAGGGACAGACAGACGGACCCTGTAGTCTGCCTGAAACCATCCTTGGGCTGAGGAATTGGCTGCAACTCCAGAGCAACGTGAGAGTCCTCTCCACAGGAGCCGTGCACCCCAGCCATCCGCTGCACGACGCCTGCACACATGGCTGCAGCGGTGGGAAATCACTTGGCCAGCCTTAAAAATAAGGGAATAAACCCATTTTTATGACATAAGGCATAAAATGCCAGGCTCCTGCTGGGGATCTAAATTTGCAGCATTCCGTTAATTTGATTGGATGCTATGAGCGAGGGCATCATTGGAAACCACAAGTCGTTTTTCTCCCCAGAAGAGTGGATAAGCGAGTCTATTAATCTGACAATACATTTAAACTGAGTTATTGTGACAAGGGACTTCCATTATCCATTTCATCTAGTTGCAAACTGTCAGAATAAATCTCAGGGGGTTAGGGAAAAAAAGCTGCCTGCCTTTGTTTGCTGTTTTTATATGCCACAACAGCTTAGATTTGGTTCACTTTGACTCATGATACTGCCCAACCATACAGGATGGAAGCTCACAGTGAGCCGAGGACAGAAAACCTTCACTTTATGGTCATCAGGGTTTTCTTCTTCCAGCGGAGCAAGGATGGTAAAATTGGACTTGATAGTATTTGCTTGACATTGTTCTCAATAACCCTTTTTTCTTTTACATTTCTGTGTTTTTCACTGTAACTTTTTTCTCCCTTTGGAATCAATTAACAAATATCTCCAGGAAAGAAAAACTGTTTTCCAAAATCGCTGCTTTTTATCCGGCTTGTAAAGCAAGTTGAGTTAAATAGTTAAAACTGCTGTACTTCAAAATGAATCAAAACAAAGCAGAAAAGAGTAAGCAGGCATGCTATGGCTAAGGCATTAAACTGGAAATCCAAAGACAGAGATTCAGTTTGATGGTTCTGCGAGCCGTAAGCACATGTCTATCACTTGCAGTTATTCTGATAAAAAGGGTCTGCACTCTCAACAGCACTGCATGGAAACAAGGGCCCAGCTGGGCCCGTTACGTGGAGCAAATCAGAACTTGGATCCAGAAGGTGGTGATGAAACTAAACCACAGAGAGGAACAAACCATCTCCCAGTAACCTCAAGATCTTTTCCATATTAACTGATTTTGTTGAAGAGCCTCCACTAAAAAATAAATATTATTCACTAAACTGAGTTTAATGCTATTATCTCCGCACTGCTCCTGTGAACCAAAACCAGTGAAAACTCTTACTTGGATCCTCCGCCAGCAAAGTCACAAAACGTGGGTGTCGCAAGGTCGCAGCTCTGCGCCGGCTTCCGACCAGAGCTGGGAGGCAGGAGATGCGCAATATGCTCATTCCCTTCCTGTCGCTGCGGAGTATTCATTAGTTGTAATTATTTTTTAGGTTCTAGGGGGAACCATTAAAAAAATTAATCACAAGTGGAAAGAACAGCAGCCGCGTGTGGCAATAAAAAGACAATAAAGCATTTTAGGCTACAGGCTTGTTATGATTTATATTCCAAACAGGACTAGAGGTACCATATGGTGATTGCCATAAAGCGGCATTTATTATAAAAACATGGAGATTTATCTCCAAGCGTGGTTATATGGAAGAAGTTGCATTTGTTTTAACTTCTACTTGGATTCTTGTTTTTATCCCAACACTTTTTTACCAAGCCAGGGTGTGATAGCCCTTCAGCAGACTTTTTTCCCATTGATTTCTGTATTACTATATAGAAATACTTATGATTACTATTAATAAAGTATTATTATTGATTCTAAGTAGGAAAAATAACATGTAAAACCAACACTTTATTTTCTTCTTGCTGACTAAATCCATATGGCAGAGATGAACATTAGGAAAAAGCAAAGATTAATGACAAAAAAATGTCTCCAAGAAGGCAGCATAATATTATGAACTATTTCTATTAAAAATCCAGCAATCATAAAATGTTAACAGGTGTTTTATGGCTTTGATGTGATGCATCTTGAGGAGTATGACATGATCTACTGCATCCTGTGACGCTGCCCACAGGCACACAGCAGGCTCAGGAGCAGCACTTGAGGCCTCGGCAGATTTCGGGTGATCTTGGGTCCGAGTGCTGGAGCAGCCAGTGACGGAGACCCGACCTGACCACACCAGGCTCAGAGGGACATTGCCAGTGAAGAGCCTGATACGACCTTTCACTGCCCGGTTTTCCCAGGTAGCAAGAGGTAGAGGATATTGCCTCAAAACCACGTGGACTTGCTGATGCTCCATGGACCTGTCAGAGGAGACCGCAAACCAAGTGCTAATAAAACTGTCACATTTAACCTCTTGTACAAAAAAATAGTAAAATAAAAGTCCACACAATGAGAAATGCCCAAGACATCTCCTCCTTCTTGGAAACGGGTTTTCATTTCCATTCAGCTCACTGTGCTGAGGAGTGTCCTGAAAAGCAGGTGCTTATTGGTGCTCATCGTGGTGCGTTCCCCACAGCGCCGGCCAGGCGCTGAGCCGCTGCTCGGTGCCAGCGCACATATAACATCTAAACCCACAGGGCTGCTGCAAATCAACGTCTGCAGGGGAACTGTGATGGCTTTGACGGAGAGTGGGAAGTGACAGGACTCGGGTGTTCGGGCTGCCTCACAGGAGAGGGCACCTGCAACGAGTGTTCGTGTGATTCCTCTGCCTGCATCACGGGACACCGCGCGGCTGCCTCGCGGGGGACAGAGTAGCCCTGCAGCATCTCCGCTCCCATCTGCTGCCATGAAAATGAACCGTTCTCATGCCATTCTTCTTCTTCCAACAGACTTACAGCCATCTTTAAAATAACATGATCTTTTGAATGGGGATAGTTATTTTAATTAAGTACCACAAAGCATCAGCTCTAAACAGGGCTGCAGGCAAGGGATGGGGTTACTCAAGAGTTACCTGCGCTAGAACCGCACTGCCCTATAGCTCTACATTATACTCAGAAAATATACGAAATTAGGCACAACAGGGAGNCCTGCAGCAGCTCCACTCACTGCCATGGCTGGGACCAACAGGGTAAAATGAACCGTTCTCATGCCATTCTTCTTCCTCCAACAGACTTACAGCCATCTTTAAAATAACATGATCTTTTGAATGGGGATAGTTATTTTAATTAAGTACCACAAAGCATCAGCTCTAAACAGGGCTGCAGGCAAGGGATGGGGTTACTCAAGAGTTACCTGCGCTAGAACCGCACTGCCCTATAGCTCTACATTATACTCAGAAAATATACGAAATTAGGCACAACAGGGAGAAAGAATCAATCAGTACTGGCCATGGCATTGAGATAATAATGGCTCATTTGACTAGATGGCTCTGGAAAATTAATAATGATGGTGGTAATTACTAACCTGGGAGAGCTGCAGGGCTTGTTACTCTCTTTTTACTCAATTGAATGTTAAGTAATACGAGGACGTTCATTAGAGGTTTGTCTGCAGACTTTCAGTCGCCCATGCCAAGGTCTCCCCACACGGCCATGTCACCCAACGCCTTTCTCCATCACCCGGCCAAGCCAAAGCCCTCCCAAAAGCATCACCACCGGCCTCCCCAAGAGCAAGTCCTGCAGCCTGGGCGGCAGAAACGCTGCCAAGGGCTGGGCTCACACATCTGAGATGGAAAACCCTCTTCCCAGGCATGCCGGGAGCGATCAGGCTCTCAAAAGCTGAGAGCAGTAAAGCCGAGGATGCCTAACAGATGTGCGCTTCAGCATCTGCTTCACACCCCACCGCGCGCATTATACCGCTTATTTATATTTCAAGTGGTGCAGCACAGCGTTCACCTTATGGTGAGCAGCAAGGGCTGAAAACAAACCTGTAATATGCAGGAAAAGAGGGGAAAAGAGACTCTAGCAACGTTGCAAGGAGACACGTCTCTAAGCGCCCAAGCAAACCTGGGGTTGCTCCGCGCAGCCACTACCTGCCCAACAGTGGAATTTTGCACTCACTTGGGGTCAGCTTTCCTAACTGCTCCCTTTTTTTTCTGCCAAATTCCTTGTCCCAGCTGAAGGAACATCAAACTTCATACTTGTGAAGGCTCCCTATATGCATGCAGCTGGTGTTTTTTTTTCACTTTAACCTATGGTCTCGCACCCAAGCCTGATCCCTTTGTCAGATGGTGCAATGTTTTCAGACTCCCAAGAGAGTTAAATTCACAACATTCCCATGTCATCACTCTGANGCACCCAAGTCTGATCCCTTTGTCAGCAGGAGACACTCCTGCTGCGATGGTGCAATGTTTTCAGACTCCCAAGAGAGTTAAATTCACAACATTCCCATGTCATCACTCTGAATATTTCAGAAATAGCTGTAAATAAAACTCACCTACTGCATTTCTCCTAAGGAGATTTCATGGCTTTAAGGAGAGGAGGTCAAAGCTGCTCCTGCAGGGAAGTTAAATGAGATGCACAAAGTCTGCAGCAATGCAAGGATTATAGCAGAGGTCCCACAGGAGTAGCTGGGGATCTACCTGGATCTCCTTCGAGGCAGCAGGGCTCTACAGGAAGCCCAACAACCCAAAACCAGGGGTCGAAGCAAGGATGAAGAGATTTTTGTCAAAAAAAAAAAAAAATAAAGTGCTTTTCACAGCTTATCTAAACTAAGAGAACAAGTTAAAATCTCAGTCTCCACTGGCAGCTGCGCTTAGCTTACACCAAATAAGTCATTTCTGTGGTCATTTATCTGGTCATTTATAGATGACTCCGCCTTGGAGTATGTTGCTTGCAAGCACATTTCTAGAGCAAGCCCAAGCTTGGCAAACTTGTGCTTATTACTGCCCGTAATACTTCCAATGAGCCATGTCCATCCCATGTATTTCCTTCTTCAGCAGGAATAGAAGTGCCAAATTTCTGTTCATGTGCATGCAAGCTCAGGGAGTTAATTACTGTAATTATCAATTGAATGGATTCAGAAGGCTCATCTATTATGAAGTGGCCTGTTAATTGGTGTTAACCTGTCATTAGTCTGCCATTTCCCATGTTATCAAGCTGACCTGGTGCATAACATAGTGGAAAAGCCAATCTAACTTCTCATTTCTGGCCAATACTAACCACAGATACAGAGACAAGGAGAAAAAAATCTGTGCACCTGGAATTGTCATTATTCTAATGATAAATGAAAACATAATGCTGTTGCTTCAAACTAGAGGTTTGGGGTATTTTTTTGATGTATGTGGTACTGTAGTAGTGTTCTTCCTCTCAGCGTGCCTTCCTAAGGCAGCTAAAGGCAATTACAGCAAAAGGACATGCAGAAGGAATTAGCCTGCCAGATCCTCACAGATGACTCAGGAGATGGACGGAGCTTGGCAGTGAGACGCGTTGGAAATACGGACCCACTCGACGTGAATCACAGCATCCAACCCCTGTAAGGGCACCACGGTGCATATGGCCTTTCTGGGAGGGCCAGAATTAAGAGCTGTGCCCCTCAAAATTGAGCCCTCCAGAAGTGTCCTGATTAATGCTCTCAGAATATATATACATTCATATCACATACATTCATATTCATAGAATACATATACATTCATATCATACATATTCATATATACAGTCATCTATGTGCCATCTATATATGATCTGAAAATAGATATGGCATCTATTTTCACTAAGTGAGACACAAAGGAACACAACAGTGTCCCTCAGGATATTTCACCGCACTGGCATTTATCTGCGCTCCTCTTCCTTCCGTCCTTTCTTTTCCTTTCTTGAAGAGTTGACTTTAAAAGTTCAGGGGAACTTAAAATGACCTTTATAAAGTCCTAAAATGATTCGTTGTCCAAGATGATTTCACTATGGAGACATCTATGAAATACTTGCTCACTTCGATACTCACGTATTCTCCATGCAAAAACCTCCTGGGTTATTTTGGCATCCCTAGCAGAAGGTACAGGATCCAATTTTCAAATTTTGGAGATGTGCAAGGTTTGGAACAAGGCAATTTCCTATATGCTAATCACAGCCTTTTGGTGTGCAGGTACCTTTAAAATTCGGACTAGGGCACTATATAAGAGGAAAAAAAGGCTCAGTGATTCAGCAAGCCCGGGGAAACAGGGACTTGCCATTTCCTCAGACTCTTTCCAGCACATTTTAGTGATAAATGGAGAAACAAAGCCCTTGTCATGCGGGATTATCTCCAGCTCTTCTTACTTTCTTCACGGTCCTTGCCAAGGCACAGCTGCTGCCCTAGCGCATTTATGCAATTTTCCATTTTCTTTCCAGAATCCTTCTGTCACCTGCCTTTAAACATGGAGATACCAACCACATCGCAGGAGGAGAAAAAGAGAAAAAAAAAAACCTGCCAGTGCATCAGTAATAATCTTAGGATCTTGATATCCTTTTCTAGATCTGGGAATCCTTCTAATTCAAATGCTTGTCAATCCCAATGGCTTCGGACTTTTCCAAGACACCTGATTGTTGATGACTTTCTTTCCTTACCTCAGCACACCTGCATCCCTCTTATTTCTCCTCCCAGGTCCCTCAAGAAACGCACAAGTCCTCCTTCATTTGACATGGTTTATTGCCATGTAGATGCTCATCTATAGGAAATCCTGATTTATTTCAATTTGTGCAGCTCTGTGAAGCTGATAAATGGCTGCGTGTGGCAATGTGCCGCCCTGCTCCTCTTTTCTGTGAGCAGTTAAGCTCAGAGACCAGCATCACTTCTGGGCAGAAAAGGTACCCCCAAGCTGCCAAGGCAGCACCGGGACCTCTTCATCAGCACCTTCCCGCTTGGCTGGAGTCAAGGTGGCTCCACCGCCAGCGGATACTTCCCCCAGCACCGATCAGCGGTGCCGTCTGTCGGCTCCCATCTCCATGAATAATTCCCTTGGCAGGAGCTGCTGCCTGGAAGTCACCGCAGCCAGGCAAGACACCAAACGCTGCCGAACGGCGCCGCTGATTTGGCAAGAGAGGAGAAAACTGACAGTCCTTGGCAGTTTCTCAGCCTGCTCCATCACAGGCAGGATTTATTGTTGCTGGGATACTGTCGCTGGGACATTTCCTGGGCGTTTTGCTTTCCTTACCTTGTACTCTTCAAAGCGACGCATATTCCCCTGCTTTTATCTAATTCCTTCATTGCTATTCCATCCATTGCTTACACCTTTATTGTTTCTCCAATTGCCTTCATCTGATTTTGCTGCCTTATTTTCTGCCAGGGACTTCAAATCCTACTTAGCTGCATGTTTCTTTTTCTGTAATAAAAAATATAAACCTATAAAAGTTGAAATATAGCTCTTCTGCTCAGGAAAATGGACCTGCAAGACACCCACCAGAAGAATCATTGGTTATACTCAGAGAAAACATATGAGGAGGATGTCAAGCACAGTGGGGCGAAGCTCTTAAAACACAAAATGGCCATTTTAGCCTTCTCTGCACTTTTGTCAACCCTATTTTATTTTACTTCACTTTATTGATATGTATTGAGATGGTCCAAAATGGATATAGAGACTTCGCTATATAGAGACTTACCAATAGAGAATGAATAACCAAGTACTTGTTGCATTGATCTGCAATTTGTCCTGAAATACTTAAAAGATCAACATTAAAATGAATAGATTTCCATAACCCCATTAAGGAACTGTTTTAGGACAGGGAAAAAATAAAATCTGTTCCTTCATGTCTTGAGTTCCTTCCTAGGGACATTTCCCAAGTGCTAACCATGCTATTTATGGACAAGAGGAGACCTGGGGATGCCACGCCGCACGCCTGTGCCTTGTTCTTATTTCCCAAACCAGTCAGGTTTTGTTGTCTCAGTTCAACAGCCCTTCTTTAACAGCGAGTGGGCAGAAAGCACCGGGATCTCTCATTTCTTGGATGGTTGGTCAGGACTTACTGTTCAGCAGATGTGCATAATAAGCACGTTTCTCCAGCACAGGATAAATGCACAGGATAAATGTGCTCCCTCACAGGCATCTGCTTTCAGTGCTGAGCTGCAGGAGCCTGTTGGGAGAGGGGAGGCACAGAAACTCGGGCGACTTGCTCGTTTCTTCTGTTTCCTTTGGCAAGAAGCTGGGTGTTAATTTAAAAACAAAGTATTGGCTTTTTATGGGTGTGTGGGCTGGCAACCTTATGTTTGCAAAGCCATGCGAGGCTGCAGGCTTTCTTTTCTTCTTCCTTTTTTTACATAATCCTGAGAGCTCCATTCTCCGTGCAAAGTTCTCAGCATTCTCCATTTTCCTCCATATAAATGTTGTGCATAAGTCTTGAATTATTGATCCACTCCAACTCCAGCTCGATCCTGGCACGTGTGCCCAGAGGGGCACATCCCCTTCTCCGTGCATCCTGCCCCGTTTGTGGGAGAGGAGCCTGGGAAGCCGCTGGGCAGAGCAGGCGAGTCCCTAAGAACGGCTTGGCGCCCACAATTATATTTTTTTCATGTAGTAACTTCCTCATTAACAGCCTCTCCACTTTGAAGGCTTGTACAGGCAAATTGCTTTTTTTTTTTTGTCTTTTCGGTGACGGCAGCAAAATTATTTTTCCCATTTCTTTCAAATGAAGGCTCCTTTTATGTTCTAAGGAACAATGGGGGGAAAAATAGAACAATAAAAGAAAACACACCAAGTTACCCCCTGCCCAGATCAGAGAGAAATTTCTTATCTTTGACACCTGCTGGCAATTAATCCCTGGCACGCTGGAATTTGCAATTAGCAGCCCTCCTGCGACGCAGCTCCCGTGTGCGATCCCAGCGGCCTGGGAGCCTGTCCCAGCCGTGGGAATTGCATCCATGTCTCCTGCAAGGGGGAAAGCCAACCTCATACAGACTCCTAATGCACCATCCCCACACAGAACCTAGGGGAAAAATGCTGGGCAAACCTCCCAAGCGCACAGGAAGGACGAGCGAGACATGGAGCTGCTGCAGATGTGAATGCTGGATGTGGGAGCATTTGAAATTTACCCAGTACTTTCAAAAACAGTGTTTTACAAAGTATTGCAAAGGAATTTTGTTGCTATTATTTCTTGTTTTGTAATTAAAACCCATAAATTTTAAATCTGAAATTTAATAATTATAGGAATTTGCCACAAAAGTCAATCAATAAAACAAAACAAAAAGCTATTTTCCCTCATAGTTATATTAAAACATTCTTTCATCTCTCTTATTTAACATATATCTCAAATATTTTTTCTAAATGTCAGGAGTAATATTATTACAAATAATCAAAAAGCCCAAGAGCTTCTTGGGCTGCTGCATGTCCTGGTGCCTTCTAGAGACCCTTCAGTAAACTCTGCTGGGTTACTAATTACCATGATGAAGCAGAGACTCACGTTTCATGGAAACAGCAATTTCTTTAAGCAACGTCTCCGTGCCTGCCCGTCCACAGCATTCTGCTCGGCTCCTCGTGGGCCTCTTCCTGCACTAGGTGTGTAAGACTCAGGAAAGGGGCTCTGCATGGAAGGGAAGGGATGTTGGAGCGATGTGCCCTGCGCCACCCGCCATCACAGCAAATTCCTTATTGCCCTTTTCTCAGGGCAAGTTCTCTCGTCTCCTCTCAATTACATTTCATTTGTTTCTATCACAAAATTGAATTTGAAGCAGTTGTTCCGCAGATGGGTTAAAGCATTGTCTATGTTTCAAGTGAAAGCAGACTAATGATTACTGGTGCTAAATATAACATTAAACCCCACTGCAGGGCAGACCCGGGTGCTGATCACATCAGGAAGGCAGAATTTCCTGGAGATAGGACAGCCCACCACTCAGCCGCACCACGCTCCTTCAACACGGAGAAGCCACCAGTATGAAAAGCATTTATATAGGCCATGTCGCTTTCAAAAGTGGGTCCAAAATTAGGTTAGTAAGTCAATATTTACACACAAAATGATGTGGCCTGGTTTTCTGAAGTGCTGAGTACCCATCTCATATGCTCCCTTATGGGGCATGGAACTTTATTTTAGACTCTTATTTTATAAAAAGACTAACTGCAATAGATAGTTCTAGCTATCATATAATTAATTCCAAGTTATATAAGCCATTCATGAATAAGCATTATTTTCCATATATTAAGCTTGCAAAGACAGGTTTCAGGACTGAATTGCTATTTAGCAAGGTAGGCCTCAGAAATTATCAATTAATGCTCCTTGACATTTCATAAGTATGTTAATTTATATTAAACTCTCTGCCACTAACTTTGCATAGCATAACTTAGAGCTGCGCTCATAAACTAGAAAGACGCATGCAGCTCAGGAGCATTGTGGCTGCATTTCATCATCTTTTTTGACATAATGCACATTGTGTATGCAATGCAGTGAAGATAAATACATATATAAAGCATGCAATTACCTCTGCTCGCAAAGAGCATCATATTTATGACTGCGTGAGGCTTAGCATAATTCATTTACTTTAGGTGCTAGAGTATATTCGTCACTGTAAGCCCAACAGCGGGGTATGAGAAGCAGTGACCGTGACCTGCTACACGCAGCTAAGGCAGTGAAACCCAGCGCGCAGGATTCCCGGCAGCTGCTGCAAGGAAAAGGCTGCAGGCAAGTGCTGGAGCTGCTTGTGCTCAGCTGCGAGTCCTGACCCAGTTCTGCTGACACCCCAGGGCATCCTCAACTCGCACCTCCCAGCCAGGGCTAGGGGAGGGTTAAATCTGGCTTGGGATGAAACACCTTGTTCCTTTGGAAAGCATCTGCCTCTCGTGTCAAGCGGCTACTTGGAATGGATCATCGAAGGGCACGTTTTTGCATGGAGCTGGCACAAATGTTAGGGTAAACACCTAACGATAAGCCAGCGGCTCTGGCAGGGGAGATGCTGGTGCCAGTGCTGAGCTCGTGGTTAGTCCTGGTCCAAATGTGCTGCTTTTGTTCAGGCTCTGCTACTCACCATGGGCTCAAGAGCAGCCAAACTCAATAAAAATTTGAGCCCAGCTATTTCAGCACAACACAAATGAGTGCAGGGCACCGCAGGGCATGCAGTCCCCCGTGCTACCCATGCAGCACAGCATGGTCCCAGCTCAGGGTGCCTCTTATCGCTGCCAATGAGCCACATTGCTCTTCCAGAGGAAGGAAATGAGCTGTCTGGAGGCCTGCAGATAAGCAGGAAGAAACAGCAATGACATGGAGCCCCTCCAGCCATGTGAATGGAAAGGGCAAAGCATGCACCATCCTGGCTCCCGGCCGGCTCCCTGGACCCCGAGGCTTCCCAGAGAAGACTGGTTGGTGTCACCAGGATGGAGACAGGGCCACCTCTGTGGATCTTTGCACCTGGGTGGGGTGGCACATCCTCGAGGACACCCTTGGGGACAGATGAGGCGATGGAATCTCAACCTCCTTTCCCAAATTGCTGTGGTGCTGCAGCTCGAGATGCTGTTTCCAGCCTCACGAACCTCTGATTAATGACGGAGTTGTCTCCTCATATACTCTGCCCATTGAAATTACCATGAATACCGTTACATTACATATGACTAATCAGGGGCGATTAAGGCTTAATTATCATCTCTCTGCAGCACTCACTGCAATTACTCCCCCAGCCCAGGCGAGCCGTATGGAACGGACTAACCTGCCTTCTGATCCATTCGGTGTCATTCCATGCCCGAACCGGTCAGCTGCAAACGGGGAAAGGAAGAGAGAATGCAGTTCCATCAACCACCTTGCAGATGCCTCGGGGTGAGGGAAGTACGGAAGCGTGTACTCATTGCTCTTTAAAATAGCACTATATCATCTCTTTTTCACAATTAAAAACTTAAGTACTTACTTAAATCTTGAAGTGAAGAGCAGAAGAACCCTACATTCTACATGAGCCAAAGGCCATAGATGTCTGTACCATGACTTGACCACAAACCTGATGTGCATGGCCGTGGTTTGAACCTAACACATACGGCTCTTCAGGACCTGACCCTCTCCAGCCAATAGGGAATATATTGCAAATGTAACATATGCATCTTCATGTTTTGGCTAGTGGGCCTGTGGGAACACCTCTTTGAGCACTTTTCAGGTTGCTGCATTGACATTTCCGGGAAGACGAGGATGGTACAGTTGTGTACCACCTCAGATACTCGAAGATGTTCAGAGCTATCGGATATTCGGAGAGTCTTGGGGGTTGTGTCATTTTCTCAGCCTTGCAGGTTGTGTTGTTTTCTCTCTAAACCGTGGCCTGTGTGGCTACAAAACCCTCCTCGGCACTGAGCAGCGGGGGCCATGGAGGAGCAGATCAGGCAGGAGGTACAACATACACTGTGAGGATATAGATCTAACACACAGTAGTCCATACGGTCTCAGAAAGTGTCATACTTTCTTCCTAAGGAAGCCAACTAGTTAAAAAGGTTCCCTACCATAGTCTCACCATGGACTCTAGATAAAGCCCTTAGGGACTCCAGAGATTGCTGTTTACTGGTGAACTGCTCAGAATGGCAGTGTGAGGAGCCCTGTGCAGTGCAGAAGCCCTGAAGACAGAACCAGACCTCCACTCNAGCAGATCATGCAGGAGGTGCCAGCTGCAAGTTGGTTTCAACCAGCAGTGACAGCTCACGTGACAACATACACTGTGAGGATATAGATCTAACACACAGTAGTCCATACGGTCTCAGAAAGTGTCATACTTTCTTCCTAAGGAAGCCAAGTAGTTAAAAAGGTTCCCTACCATAGTCTCACCATGGACTCTAGATAAACCCCTTAGGGACTCCAGAGATTGCTGTTTACTGGTCAACTGCTCAGAATGGCAGTGTGAGGAGCCCTGTGCAGTGCAGAAGCCCTGAAGACAGAACCAGACCTCCACTCTGCTTCGTTATACCAGGGTAAAAAGCTTGGGGAAAAATGTGTGTAACGTGGGAGGAGGAGGGACAATCCCTCCCTTCTGGGAGAAGAAGGAGATGAGAGAAGTAAAAGCTGAACAAGTTCCTGGTGCCCTCTGCAATTAGAAGGAACTTGAAAGGGTTTTCAATTTAGTGATATCATTAATTTCCTCCTCTTTCTCCTCCCTCCCCTATAGTTCAGAAGAGTCCTTTTCAACTGCTTATTGACTGTGTGATGAAAGACGGAGCTGGAGAGACCCTAAGAAAAGGAAAGTTTGCAAAGTTTTCAGCCCTTTCATCAGTTCTTTAAACAATGTTCAGACAAACATGAGAGGAAGACTGTGCTGGAAAGAAATATTGTAATTAAAGCTGCATACAGTTGGCTTTTCTGTTCAAATGTGACTTGGATCCTTGCAGCCCCGATGTTGTGTGAAGAGTTAGATTGCAATTTTGTCACAAACAAGACATTCAAGAAACACATTTTGACTTGCCTGGTTATTCCTTTGCTCGCTACGGAAGCAAATTGCTTTGGTTCACTGTCTGTGTCTGAAATGCAGTATATTCTGCTTTGAAAACAGCAAAGAGAACAAAGCGGCGAGTCTCGCAGCGCCCGCACGTGCAGGAAGCAACTGGAGTCCGGGAGCATCTGCTCGTGCAAGTGCTGGGCATTATCCAGAACGGGATTTGAGCGGAGGTTGCTCTACGCCGGCGCAGGTCCACCCATGCTCCCACTCGTGCTTGCCACCGAAGCTGCTGCAGCGTTTCCACCACATGCATACATCCCAATTTGTGTCCGTCCTGCTGAAGCTGCGCTGAGCAGTCCGCCGGCTCTGCCTCCGACCTCTTCTGGTCATTCAGACAAGAAAAGTAATCCGAGGAAGCAGCTGCTGAAATTCCGTTTTCATGATTCTCAAAATGGAAGAAATCCTCAGAAACGTTCTGAGCCCATCCACTTGCCAGGGCACCGCTTCCCCACGTAAGGATCAAAGACGTCAAACAGTTCCACTTCATTGACATGGATGGATCAAAGGCACTTTCAAAGTCCAACTAGTGGCAGGGAAGTGACAAGGACCAGTCCCACATCTAAAGCGTGTGGGCAGATGCATCCTGCTCACCAGCAGCTTCTTCACGGGGCTTCATCTGCTGAGCGCCTTGCTGGCACGGCCAGAGCTGGCATCTGCTGGCAACGCTCGGTCTCGGCGAGGCTCAACCTGACGAGGGGGCACCAGCACCAGGAAGCTGGGGCTGTTTCTGCAAAGCACTCACAGCTTCTCCAAACTAAAATTCCCAAGGGAACCCTCCTGACATCCAGATTGCCCAAGCCAAGTTGCCAGAGCTGAGGCATCGGGACGGCTGCAGCCTGGCAGGCCATGGCAGCAGGGACTGTGTGGCCTGCCTTTGGGACTGGCTGGTGACGGTTCCTCTAATAAAGCTACTAATAAAGCTTTTCCAGCACAGTTCGCATTTGCTGGCATCCAAGAGCCTTTTTACACAGTGCAGCGCTGAAGGCATCTGACATTTGGCTGCTCTCTGAAACTTTGCTTTCCTGCAGAGAGTGCGGAGGTAAGGATGGGACGACGGAGCCCTTGAGATGCACTGACAGGGCTCGAACAGGGGCACGGAAAGCGCAGCCAGCAGGGGAAAACCTTGGCAAAGATGGATTATTGCAGGAAAACCAACAAAGAGAGGATACAGAAGAGTTAACAGGGTGATCAAATTAGAAGAGAAAACAGTGCTAATTATTTTAGCAGTCGAAAGCAATGACTCACCTTAGCAGGCAGCCAAGTAGCACCGCCGCAGACACCGCGCGTGTTTGTTTTCTCGTCTGCCTAGATCAGGAGGAGAGCACGGGGGATCCCTTTCCAGGCCATCTGGCATTAGTGTGAGAAACACAAGAAAGAGGAATACAGGATCGCCTTGGAAACTTCCTTCTAGATGCTAAATTCACATCTTGCCATCATGTGGCTTTGGCTCCGCAAAACTCTACTGGCTCTTGGCTATATCCCTAGGAGACCTGCCCATTTGCAACTCCCAGTACAACCAGATCACTTAGGGCAGCTTATTAAATTTGAGGCTCCCAGAAAACTGTTTTCATAAGAAGCAATTAGATAGTTTGGGAACTTTATAAATTCGGGTCATATGTGGTGTGTCCTGCTGCTGGCCACACTTTCCATGTCTGCTACTTCGAGTACCTGCTTCTTGTGAGACTCGGCACCCCGGCAGCGCAGCGACAAGTGCCCCAGGGTGCTCCAGGACCCAGGACACAACAGAACCGGGGCCTGAAACAGCCCTGTGCCCCTCATGCCGCTGTAGGAACAAGTCGCGGTGCAGAGGACACTGCAGGCCCAGCCAGCGGCCTCCTAGCAATAGGGACCGTGTAAGAGCCCTCAAAACGGCTCCTCCCCACTTGCCTTTGCAGTGACTCACACCGTGCAATATGGGTTTTTTCTGTCTGTTTGTTTGTTTTCGACCTCCTCGCAGCAGAACGAGCACCGCGGGCTGGTTCGTGCTGCGTTTGTCGGGTGAAGCGAGGCAAAGCAAAGGGGCAGGCGGCAGCTCCAGCACCAGCTGGCACCAGCACTTGTGGGTAACTTGCAAAACAGAAGGTAAGAAGATCCGAGTGCCTCCTGCGTCAGAAAATGGGGAATAACTACGCTGGAGACAGTGGAGTTGCAGAGCTACAGAAGCGGTGTGAGATATGAATTACGCTTTCTGCCTGTTTTTAGCACTGTGTTATGCAGAGAGGGAACTGGTTTCCCACGCCACTGCTTGATTTACACCATCTCGCACTTGAGATGTATCAAAGGACGGTAGAGCTGTCCAAGACTGAAATAACTACTGAAAACACAAACACACATAACTGAACGGCCAAATTTGTCTCCAGGTTCAGAGGTACCTGTATGTTTTTCTGAAAATCATCATTATTTCACATCCTACCCTTTTCTTCCTGAATAACCCCATCATCCTCTAAATCTGATTGAAAAATACCTAAAAATAGCGCCACAGTAGAATTCTAATCAATTCTGGAACAGACATATGTTCTCACATCAAATCTTGCTGTTTAGTCTATCTGCTGTCGTGCAGAAGCCCAAAGCTGGGAGCATCCCGGGCCTGCAGCGGGATCCTGGGTCACATCCCTTGCTCCCAGGAAGGCACAGAGCACCCGGGCGAGCAGACGGCAGCACCGCACAGCCACCACAGCCGCCTTAATCCCTCTGGATTAAGGAGCAAGTAAAGGAGTTTGATCTGCTAAAGACACTGCAGAAAACCAGGCACAAGAAATCCCTTGTAGCAGAAATCCTGCTGTAGGAAATCCCTTTGGAGCGCTTAGGACTAGCTGTTTTATCACAGTTTCTGCTAGGATTGCAAACCTAGCCAGCTCGTTTGCCAGTCACTTAGCAGTTACTTACGCTTTTATTACGAGTTTCTTTAAAAAAAAAATATATATTCTGCCAGAAAGGGCAATTTAAAACCTATCTGCCACTAGCATGAAGTATGGATCATTTTCCACCAATGTGACTATAAGAACAGGGAGAACGAGAGGGCTTGATTTGTCCTGCAATTCCCTGCGACTGAACCTCCTTGTTGTCAATCTGAGATCGCCAGCGGCATCACACGTGTTGCTTCCCAAGCATCCTCATCAGGCACCACCTTACCTAGAAAATAAACCACATACTGTAAATTGGGAGCTTTGCTCTGCCAGCCCAGCCTCGGGGGAGCTGGCCACAGGCTCTCCATTCAGGTGCTCTCCTAGCCCGGGGTCAGCACTGCAACAGCCTGGGTCAGGGCTTCTCGTTACAGTTAATAGCAGGCAGCGTGTGCCTTGCACCTTAATCCTAACAACAACCTCTCACCAGGACTTTTCAGGCTGAACTTTAGGGAATTCCATCCTGAAGGGTAAATAAACAAAAAAAAAAGTATCATCCGACAGAAAGCAACACTAATGCTAAAATGCCCCGATTTAATGCTGCAAGCAATCAGTTAGCCAGCAGTGAAAAGCAGCAGATTTCGTAAATGACACCAGGGACAAATTCATTTCTAGCATAACACTATTGCCTCCAGCAGAGTTAGTCCCTATGTGTGAGTGAAGCATTGCTACAGTTTCTTCCCTAAACATACAGACAGATGTGCAGATTACCACTAGGGTTCCTAGATTTAGAGTTTATAAATGAATTTCTCATTTCCCTGTAAAAAGGGCATAGCAGGATTATGTAGAGAAAATATTCTCATACTAGATTTAGCTAGGAGCAGCTTCAAGTTTTCATGCAGATAAAATTAACAGGTGGGAACAATGTATTATAATAAAAGAACACTTTGCTATTAAGAAAAAGAGAACTACTCTCTTATTACCTAAGTTTTCACACCTACCAAATTTAGAGGAAGAAACAACTTCAAGTATTACTCTATGCATTCTCCGGACAGTCAATGAGACATGAAACAAGGACAAACTCCATTTGCCTGGGCAAAAAGCCCAGTTTGGAAGTAATTGCTGCCACGGTGTAGCAGCTGCAGATATAGTCAGATCAAATCCAAAGATCAAATGCTTATTTCATTTTGATAAAAGTCATTAAACCACAAATCAACTTACTTTGGACTACAGTCAGGAAATAACTCCATATATACCATCTGCACATAACTGTCCCCTAATAAATTAAAGCAATGACAGCAGCTTTCTTATGCGAAATCCCTGAACTTATATTTCATTAAAATATCAGCATTCATCATTTAGGTTTTATTTAGCAGATAAAGCACTGCGCCGTGTTTAAAATGAGAGGATTTCTCAGCTGAGTGGGTGCATGGGGACACTTCGTCTTCTTTCACGTTCTGGGGACTCTGCCGTTCTCCACCAAGACTTCTAAGTGTGTGCGAGACCTCCCTGCTGCTCTTATTACCGCAATGACAAACGCAGAGGGAAAAAGTGACGTTTAAATCACCGATGAAACACAGGGAATTCCACGGGACTTCTGGAAGTGTGGCCTTCCTCAGGGGCAGGATCTGGCCCTCGGCGCTATTGATACCTACAAAACAGATTTTTGCTCCCGTCTTATGATTAAAGCAATCAATCTCAAACTCTCGCTGTCTATTAAATTAATAGGTTGTTGGAGATGTCTGCACCTAAAGCTCTAATATTGCTAATGTTCATCAGAACTTGGAGAGATCAAAGATCAAAACTTCGCCTGAGGAAATTTATCATTTTTGAGATTCAGAATCAATTTGTTGATTTAATCCTAATACACCTTGCACAAAAGGCAATTCTCTGCTACCTGTGCCCTTCAGAAAATCTTTATGCTATTGACTGATGGGTTTAGAGCTGCAAGATCATTATTAAAACCATCAATAATGAAGCGTTATCAAGGTAATGTCACCCAAACTAATGTATAGATTATGCAATTTTCCTAAGCTTTTTTTTTATGGTAATTTTCCTCATATCTGTGTGCACTGGTTTTAATCCTTTCCAGTATTCCTTTAATTAAATTGTCAATTAAACTATTTACAGAACAAAACAAAATTCAACAAGCAAAATCCTGGGGTGGTTCCAGTTCTCCTCCAAGGGAGGCACAGGCACACACGGAAGCATTTAGGATAATGTCCCTTGGGAAAGCCCCTCCAAGGACAACAGGATCTTCCTACAATGAATGAATAATATAAATTATATTTCTATTAATAGATTCCCTGTCCATGCTAAGCTTCAGGATGTTTCTTACTTCACACCAAACTTTTCAAATGTTAACCATGGAGAAAGGGAATTATTCTACAAAGTCGTTACCAGGAGAGCAAAGCACAGTTAGCCTGCCAAAGGTGATGATATTAATAATGACATTTATGCTGCAGGAATTTAATTAGACTGAAAAAGAATTTGTAGTAAAGATGTCACAATAACTTAAGACGAAATGAAAATCAGTCCAAAGGCATTCGGCTCTTAATTAGTTTGGGGAGCAGTAGATTAAGGATAAACCTAGAAAATTGGTAGAGTGACTGGCTATTAGGGGCCACTAGAAAGTATAATGTCAAGTTCAATTTTTCACTTTTTGATGCTTTTAGATAAGACCAAGTGCAAAATATTTTAAAAATACAGACACTGCCTTTTTTAATTCTTCTTTCTTTCTTCAAAAGATCAAATAATTTTGCTTTTAATAAAACTAGTGGCAGACCCAAGCCTTGGTTGTTCATAGTGATATTTTCTTCTAAACATTACAGAGAAATGACCTGCATGACATCTTCATTATATACACAGAAAAACTGTAACTCAGTGTACATAAGACATTTACCTTATCTCAGGTGCCCTTTGAAAACAGGGAAAAAAGCTTCTGATCATCCACAACCAGTTGCTTTCTGGACGTTGGTTTGTTCTGTGCAAAACATGCGACAGGAATAAGGAATCAGTATGTCTGAAAACGGACCAGGAGGATTTTCAAACTTCCTTTCAGTCAAAAATGTTTATTCTTACCTTATGTAGGTAAGAATAAAAGGAGACCTGTGCAAAACAGCTTGCACATGGTTTCCAGGGATTTGGGGAGACCCTTCTGCCGCAGGGTCCCCCCAGCTGACTCCAGGACATTGTCCATGTCACCCCTGGGGACACTGCTGCTTCGACCAAGCGAAAATGAAAGCCAAACACTTAGGTCATTAGAAAGACCTGATTTTTATACTTTTGTTAATGATGGAAAATCTGAAGGAGGCAGTGCCATTCTGCACAACCGCAGCTCTCCTGGCCTCGTTGCCAAAGCCAAGTCACGAGTCTAAGGGGCCCGTGCTTCATCTTCCAATGTTATTCACAAGGGGGAGGGGGCAGAAAGGCATTAAACAAGAAGTAGGACAAACCCAGAAAACAATAGCCCACCATCTGTCTGACTCACTGCAGGGTCCTTAATCTGGGGCCTGCAGCCCATGCGATGGCTTTAATGACTGGCTTTGATTCCAGCTACACAATATATTTTCTTCTGGAACAGGCCCAGCAGACTAGGGAAGCTCAAAATTAGCAAGAAAATACATTTAGTAGAAAATATAACATTATATAGATTTTAAATGTCCTATTAGCTGCAGCAGCAGAGTCTATTTTGAGAATGTTATTCAACTTTATACCCTTTTTAAACAATTTCTGCATCAAACCCTGTTTGTCTTAAACAAGAACACAAAAAAACACAAACAAACCAAGTGCGCTCCTTACTTTGCACTTGCAGAGTGGTTAATTTGCTGGGTTGACTAATGACTTTCTTTTTAACATAATCTTCATGCAACCATAAGTTGCGATCTCACACACAGACACCTCCACCAGGCAGGCTGGCTTCGCCCCGCGCGCAGGGACGAGCAGCCCTGCACAAACGGGCTCTGCGTTTGCAAAAACAAACTGTCCCGGAGCCCAGCACCAAAGCGTGGTCCCGAACTGCCCACCTCAAAAGCTGCTCTGTCCCGCCGACCTTCCTCAAGGGCACACACACATCCCTCGCGTCGCTGGCGTGGCTGCCGCGGCCGCTGGCAGCGGTTCCACATGGTGCATATGGAGCTCCGCACGCCGCCTCCTCGCCGGCCCCGGGCACGGCACAGGTGCGGCAGCAGACTGGCTCTTTACTGCTGATTTGTGCCCTCGTTACTCACTCGCTCTGCTCTTCTCCTTGCTCCAGTCCTGCTGTTTGCCTCTATGCTGGATTCTTGTCCTTGGGGAAGAAAAAAAAAAAAAAAACAAAGCAGTGTTGAATCAGCTTTTTCGACCTTTCAGAGGGTCGAAACAGAGTAAAGGTTTTTTTCAACGATGTCTAAACACGTTTCATTATGGGAAAGCAGGAAATTATATTACATGTGTCAAGAACACTGAAGAGGCTGCGGCTGTGAATTTTGGAGTGCAATTCCCATGGCCACCCCTGCATAAGACAGATGAAGGCTTCTTCAAGCCTCACATTTCGGAGGATTTTGGTTAGAATAAAATGAGATTTTTAAGCGAGTGGCTAACCTGAAGGGCTGGGGGTATCTTGTAGCTCATGACAAGGTCCGCATTTAGGTTTCCATCATGTCACACCTTTCCAAAGGCTTGTGACAGCAGCCCAGTGTGGGCAGCCCTTGCACAAGGGGATCGGGTGCCATCCTCGGAGCACAGCAGGATGGAGGCACCGATGTTTCTCCCTTGGGGAGTGTGCAGGGACGAGGCCATGGACTTTCTGTGCGTGGTATCAAGTTCCTCCCTGCCTCACACTTCCCACTACCATACTCAGCAGGGCAGAATGCAACCTGTAATATATAAGTGGCTTGCACTTATTTCCCTGGGGAACTGACCTGATCCACAGCTTCTGCTATTTATAGCACCCGCAAAAATAAATTGCTAGGCAAGAGGATAGCAGAGGCTATGCTTGTTGAAAAAACTCGGAAAAAGTAAGGTAGCTGTGGGTTCTCGAACCAAGTCAGCTTCACACTCTGAATTTTTAATTGTTACTAAAACTGGGCCTTATTGCAGCTGCAGCAACTCCCCCAGCGGGGACAGCAGTGCTGCACTGTCAAGGTTAACAGTCCCTGTCGTGCCCTCCTGAGGCCAACCTTGAACGATTCCGTCACTTGTGACCAACCATCCCAATTCTCCAGTTCCCTCCTTTAGGATTTCGGGACATGCATATCTGTAACCATCACTTTCTTTCAAAATAGGCAGCTGAAGGGTGGTGATCTTGCTTGCGCCCTCTCTTCATAGGCACAATCCTCACCCGAGAAGAGAGAGACCTGCACACGATTTACCCCTTGGTCTACGGAATTTGTGCCCACATTCCCCTCACTTTTCCAGCACTACCTTAGCACCTGCCTTAGGAGCAAGTGTCTCCAGCTCTTCAGCTCTAGTTGCATCTCTGGTGAATCAGATTCAAACTGCTTTGCAGCAGAGAGAACAGATGGAGGATCATGCCTCAGGAGCCTGCAGTCTCCAGGCCAAACAGGGGACAGTGGCAGAGGTCTGTGTTGCTCAAGACCAGCTCCTTTTTAAATGAAACTGCCACATCCACCAGGTGGGTTTGGGACCCACCGGGCAGTTCTGAGGCAAACTGGTGATGTGTTCTCAGATAGCTGAGACAATACCAGGCATGTTCTGCAGCTCATCAAAGTCTTCATAGCATAATGATGAGAAAAAGTGTTGTATCTGTGATAGTGGGTCCTAGAGAATTTCTTCTGTGAAGGAACTAGCTGGGCTCCTTCAAAACAGAGTCCAGTGTGGGCAATGAGACAGCCAGGACCAAGAGCAAGCGATGGAGAGAAGTCATCTGCCAGTGCAGATCCTTCCTTGGACCTGGTTTCCAAATGCAGTGTGGCAGTCAGCACTAGAGTTAGGTTCTGGAAGAACTTCACACAAGGCAGAGCAATGCAAAACTACGCCAAATATCCCTTTACCTTATAACCGGTCTATTTTCCCACTGCTTAGTACCGTCTGTTGCTGCAGTTCTTGTTGACTGACCATATGGCAGTGCGCGACAGCTCTGAGACAGCATTTTTTATTTTGGTGTGCTGAGGACACTGGAGAATTTTCATTCCAACAAATCTAAGATAGCTGAGGAAGGCTCAGTTTAAGAGGAGGCAGGCAGTGTTCCTCACTCCACCAAATAATCTCTCCCCGAGGAACATACACATCTGCACTTGGCCTGGAGCAGAGGGAGGATTAGGAGCTTCCTATGATTCATTTGCAGTTCCTTCCTCATAAGCACAGGGCATCACTTGCTTTTCACACTGTCGCGTTTAACGCATTTAACGTAGGGGAGCGCAGGAGAAAATGGCCCAGGGCAACATTGGCCACTACTGCGCCCTGGGCAAGCGGGGTCCCTTCTGCAGGGGGCAGCCAGGCACTTGGGGCTCTCCTGGGGAGCAGGGATCGCTACAGGCAGACGGCAAAAGGAGTCAGAAGGAACTTGAATTCTTTCATTCTCATTTTGCTTTTTGGAGAGCTGTATGTGCTTGCCCCTTTTCATTCCTTTTCCTAACTTTACCAGCACAGAAAACAACCTTAAGATTGGCATTTTAATACAAGGATGGCTTGCCAGAGCCAGCAAAGCAAGACTCTCTGTACTTACATTTATGATGAAATATTGACAAAAAATAGTGAAAACAAGAGGAAATTAAAAATTCACCGACTCCTTTACATACCAATCTTTTGCTTTACTGTAACCTAGTAGTATCAGATCATTTTTATCACTTTTCTAACTCACATATGAATAAAGTTGATGTTCAAAGAATGGTAACATATGACATATTTGAAAAAGCATTTTTTTCATTTTGCAAATTTTCTGCAGTTTTTACCTTTGTCATTTTCAGCAATACAATGTGAAACAAAAGATATGAGAAAATCATTTTTTTATAGTGAAGACAGACATCACTTTTTAACCTCCTGTTCCAAAGAGGAAAGAGGAAGGGAAATAGAATAAATCAGAAGAAACAGAACTTTTCGTACCAGAAATACCCCAAACCATGATCAATGATTTTCTAACAGGGAGAAAAAAAGAAGGAATCAAAAGGGTTCATGAAATATTCATTGAAACAATCCACTGACGTGCCTGCTTGTCCCATTTGCACCTAAAGGCAGGTAAGAGAAGTATCTTGGTAAGCAGAAATCCCATTCAGACCCAAGCAAGTACACAAAGTCAACGTTCCAGCCTACACCACTACTATAGAGGACCAAACACACTTCTCTTGCAGATATTTTGCTTCACCACTCCACAACTATTGGTTTGATAAATTATGAAACTATTGTGTGCTGATCATTAGTAAAACTTGCTTTAACAGTAGACAGACCATGGTTTAAGAAATTGAGTGACATACAGAAGCCATCAAACTAATTATTTGATATCGGATTAATGACACTATTTATGTGTTGACCTACTAGTTGAAACACGCAGAGTTCTAATTAACTGATAAAGAGTTAAAATTATCAAAGCTGTGCTGAAGTTGGGTTTAGTCCACTTGGACGCAGAAGAGCTACACAAATAGTCTGTCATATTAGTGGAGTTTAGTGACACAGATTAAGAGGAACCAGACCACAAAATGCAGCACAAATGAACTTGGCAGGATTGTGCGAGTAAAACACCATGGCCTGAAGCCACACCACCTTGCTGGGATAAAATCCAATCTCTCACGTCAAGCTACATAAACCCAAGTAATTAGTGAGGAGCACCTAGATGGCCCAGCAAGGGGGTCATTAGTCAGCACGGAGGATGCTGTCAGCTTGGTCAAAGGCACGCTGACTCCCGGCCAGGAAGCACCGCCTGCCTTGGATGAGTGCCTTTTAGATGAGTGGCACAACCCAAGGGACAGCTACAATAATTCCCGCTCCTGCTGTGCGGGAGGCTGCCCGCACATGCAGTTCCATGGTGTGAATGCAGCTCAGAGACTGTGCACCCTCGGGGCTGTTCAGAAATAAAGGAAACCTCACACCATCCTCCAAGCTATTTAGAGAGCAGACGTGAAGCCGTGTGTGCAACCACACGAGCGTTCTGCAAGCGGCAGCACAGAAAGCGAGGGCATAGGGCAGGAGGATTCCTTCCCTGCAAAGGATATACTCACCCTTCCTTGAGCTCTTTTTCTCATCCGCACCTTGTATTGACAAATGCAAAGCAAGACTAATGAACTATTGATAACTCGAGCACAAAGGATTATTAGACAAAGCACTTTGATTTTGTGGGCATTGATTTATGTGTTACAACCACTGGGCAAATGAAAATGGTAGTTTAGACAGGTGAACTTAAACACCAAACCAGTGGTCATCCTGTTTATACCTAATAACTGGCCTCCAGACAGGCCCATAGATGCACTTGCTTTTCTCTCTCTATAATCTAGATGCTAGAGCTTCTGCATGCAGGGCTGTCCACCGTTACACTGTGGTGGCATCCAAAACTCCTGGCTACTTCTCGGAGACCTGGAGCCCGTCCAGAGGCAGTGAAGCTGCTGATTAGCAAGCAGGAGGAAATGAACCTTGTCTGATCTTGAAAACTAGGAAGAATCAGCATCAGAATTTTAATTCTCATCTTGCGTGGCATTCATCTGGCTTTAATCTGATGGCAACTGCTGTGCTAAAGGACTGTCTTAGCCCAAAAGGAATTATGAAAACAGTTGTGAAATTTCTCCTCCTGCACTGGTGAATCCAGAGGGAAATTTTGGGACTAAGACACGGTGGCCTCATTCTGTTGGCTGTCCAAAGGGTATTAGGTACCCAGTGCCCATTTTTGTGTTTAAAACTTTCCCCTAGCTTTCCTAGTGAGTAATCAATCATCTTTTAAAAAGAGCTGCCACTGGCTTTTCCATCCTCATAATTAATACTCAAATCCCTCAGATCACAAGACAAAACATTATGAAGGGCATGTTCACATGAAAAAGTGTTCCAACTTTTTAATTATGTCAAGGGCCTCCTCTCTGCTGAACTAACTATGCCAAAGCAGAAACAACCCGTAGGATTTCCAAGGGAAGACTGTCCCACTTGCAGTTTCAGTGTGGAAAGAAACTGCAATTTAACAAATTTTCAGAGGAAAAGCATTCTTAAATATAATCCACAAGAGCAAGGCACTTCCCCTGCCTTAGGCTCCGTTAAACACGAGGTTCAAAAGCTGTCTCCAACACCCCAGAGATTGCATTATTTTCGGAAAGACAATTCCTTCCCATGCTTATTACTGGCACAAAGCTATGATTTTTTCACCCTTTTTCAATGTTAGAAATAGATTAAACTGGCACTTCAGGATGCTGAACTGCAGTTTCAACGGAGCTCCAAGCTTCACAGAGATTTATCAAAAATGACAAGATTCAGTATCTAGGAGATGTCTTGTACCACATAGGAGCTCAAAGAAGATGCAGCAGATACAACTGTAACCAGAGAGATAAGAAAGAATTTTAAAAAAGAACCATGTGCTCCCTGAAAATAAAAGGTCCAACCTAATTGGAAAGAAGCTGTGCTGATCACCACTGGCCATTAGTGACCAAGAAAGAGGCACCACCTGCCTCCTCAACACAAGAAAGGAGGAAAAGCTGCCTCCATTTCAGGTCCAAAAGCTGCTGTAAACGTCCAGGCAATTACCTGCCGGAGACTTTGCCCAGGTCTGCAGAGATGCAGAGCTCTGTGGGATGCAGTTTTGCAGAGGGCTGCAGAGATGCAGAGGTTTTCTTCCTGTTCCATCTGTAGAGCATGGTGTTAGGTGCTGAGTTTTCATTTGTGATCACTTCTAAGCTAAGCTGTTACTAAAACATAATACGGCGTAAAGTACACACTTTTTTTCACACATACACACATAAAGCAAATTATGACGTATCTGAAAAAGTCTAAAAAAATAGAAATATATAGTAAATACTTATGAACCACCTGTATAATTCACTCAGCCTCCAAAAACACTCATAAGTGACTATGATGCAGGTAAGACTGCATTATGTCTACTAACATGAATATAAAGCAGGTAGAATAGCAGCACTGACAAAGATCAGATTTTATCATATCAAAAGCAAGCGCATCCTTTCCTGCATCAGAGCATCACAAAGGATCCTGAGCTTTGATACCACAGAACTGCAGAATAAAATACAGCAAAGTCAGGACTATTTCAATCTAACACACTGAGCCATTTAGGATGTTGCAGAGACTGGACATTTTTCTCCTCTTGATTTCTGCAAGGAAACTAAGGTCACAGGCTCTCACAGCCTAATGGGAAACATTAGCACGTGCTGTTGCATGTTCCTCTTTGCTGCACTTCTCGCACCTACCTTTCATTTAGCTGCATCTTCAAAAAGGCTTATTCCAAGGTTGTTAGCAGCAGCAAAGAGATAACGCAAGAAACAGCAGCACTGTAGTACCTGAACTCTAGCATCCCAACACCTCTCCAATATTTCATTAGCTATTCCATGTTAGGCCTCCTAACTCTTTTGCAGAAGTCAAAGATGATTTCGTCCTTAAGAAAACAAGGCACTGGTCATCCTGCCTCCCTCTGGTGCCAATACAACCTGCTGTTCACATTTCAAAACAGCTTGGAGGAGTTAGGCTAATCCAGAAAAAAAGAAAAGGAAAATGGGAGTAGCTCCCACAAGACCTTCCTGAAAGCTTAATCCAATCTGCTCGTGTAAACTAGATATGATTCCCTTTCCACTTGTCTTCTGTTGTGATAAACCACAGATGAAACAGATAAGGCACTCGCATTCCTCTGTTTATTCGTAGTGAACACGCTTCTCTCTTTGCTTATCTTACAGCTCTATATGCATTTCCCTTTAGTGACCTTCTAAATTGCAGCCAACTTATACTTGAGGGCCACTGACTCGCGTGCCTTGCGACAGCGAAGCGGGCGCTGCTCTGGCTCCTGGGAGGAGCTTCCAGCCGCTGCTCCCAGCGAGGCTTCGGGTGCTCCCTGCAACACAGGGCTGCACAGGCCCAAAATTCTTCAGAGCAAATAGTGCATGAGTGAGTCAACTGCTCTTACAATGAAAAAAATAATAGCGAATGTTTCTGCTTGTGCCTTGCAGCGACAGTGCAGAGTGTGAAGTCATTCCAGAGAATCTTTCGGACTCATATATTCAATTTGATTTAGTGGCGCACAGTCTATATGCCAGGTGGCATCTGCTCTGCAAACTATGTGAAAATAAATGGAACTGTTAATGCCGAGAAATGGTGCTGCGTGCCACCATCCTCTTGACACCACTGGCAGCATCTGTCCTTGCTACGCTTGCACCTTGTGATAAAGAAGCTGATGCTGCGCTGGAGATGGCCTGCACCGCAGGGAATACAGCTGCTCTTCACTCTGCTTTGCCTTGCTCAAGTACACGTCTGAACTGCACAAACGTAGAGGTCATTCAAACAAGGAGGGGAATAAACCCAGTCTGAAAGCCCCAAAGAGACCTCCTTCCTGGCCAGATTGTTTTCCCCTGAGATTCTGAAGGTCGGGACAACGTCTGAGGGAAAAGTGCTGATTCCTTGGAAGTCCGCACAGCTTTAGGACACGCAGCTGTTCCCTGTCCTCACCCTCACTCTCTGACTGAGAGTCAAACACAAAAACCAGATGCTGTCGTATATTTATATTAATCACACAGGACTGAGCTAAGACCTAGAGAACCGTGCACTTTCCCTCCCGCCATACCAAGAGGTCTAGCCTATAGACATACTCATCCTGTAGATATCCTCTTGTCTCTGCTGCCAAAATATCCTGTTACCTCGTAAAGATCCACGGCCGAGACTTTCACGTGTCAACAGGGACAACTGCTTCTGGCATTCACATTTTTTAAATTGGACAGATTCTAGAGGAGAAGCACTCAGCTGCTTGAGGAAATGAAATCTTTTATGGTAGCTCACGCTGACTTCCCAAACAGTTTCAATAAACCTGACAACTTCTCTTCCCCTCCTCCCAGCACATCCAGGCACCATCCTGTAACTGCACCCAGTAATAAAACAGGAGCTGGTGATAACTTCTTTTTCCCCACAAGTTATTTCCTAGCACAATTCAATGAATATATGAACAAGGAAATCTGGCACAGAACAAAGAAGTCTGCGGATATAACAGTGCAAGAAATAAAATGTCATATTAAGATTTTCAGATTATACTTTGAAACGGTTCATGAATTACCTGCTTCTGAAAACAGGTTACTCTTGGAGGGTGTATATGACATCTCTATAGAAAAACAAAGTAGGCATCTCTAAATTCTCTATCAACAGAAATCAGTGCTGTACAAATAATTAAGCACTGATATTCTACTGAAAGACAATGCAATATATGTAGAAAGTTGCATGATAACTCACAATAGTTACAATTCTATGCCTGCTAAAACAAGTGCACTGGATTTCCCACAGCCACACATGGAAGAACAAAACTCAGCTAATTTAAAAAATTTCTACTGATTCAACCAAAATCACCTTTGCTGCAGGAATTCTCAGCTGATTTGAATCAAAGGCTCTTTCAGGCAATGGAGCACCTCCTTTCTGTGGACATCCCTGAACACTGGAGGAAGACCTCGCGCCTACAAAGCAGCAGTTATTTAACAGAGACTCCAAACATGCAAAGCATTCAACCAGTGCAATTTTCATAATTTTTGCACTAAACTGTAAGTTTAGATCCAGAGGGCCTGCAAGGATCTCTGGTACGCACGGCATAGCTCTCAGGGCTACCAAAATAGCTCTTATGCAGCAGCTCCGACCCAACAGCTGCACCAGAACCATGGGCAGAAGCAGCAGGAGAAGAGCTGACATCACAGTGATGGACACAACCCGAATCCACAGCAAGGAGTGGCGAGGATATTTCAGCAGTGTCTGCATCTTCCAAGCAGAACGACTTGGGTTTAGGGGAACCAAGCACATATCATGCAAAAATAACACACTTTGCTGTGTCTGGCTGAGTGCTGGGGGCCCAGGATTGATTGAAAATCAAAATTACACAACCCGAAAGTAATCAGAGCCATCTTTCCGATTACTACACAAGAGATACAAATCTCCCTTTTCCCTTTATTCCCACTTGATTAAAAAAATAAAAAAGAAAAGAAGTTAGCAGCATGTATCTCAGAGTATTTTGCAATTATATTCTAAATAAGCCTTCAGTTAAGAACTACTGTTTGCCAGACCTGGAAGAAGCCATTTTTGCTGGTATCATTTACCAGTATAGGGTAGAAATGCTGGAATGACCTGTAGGAGGGAATTTACCCCCAAGATGATCCAAAAAGCTTTCAATGGGGAACAGCAACAGGAAGAGCCAGGCCAGACCGTGCTCCTGAGCAGAGCAAATCGAAAACCAACTTCTCCCTGGCTGGGTCTAAAGTGCTTCCATCCCTGCCTTCCCTTAAATCACTGAGGATATGGGTCTTCTAAGCACAACACGTGATGAGGAGTGATTCATCCAACTGGTGGGGAAGGGTTGGACACATCGCATCCAGCCCCGCTGCTCCAGGATGCATTGTGGGTTTGCCACTTCCACATGCGCCCCCGCGCAGGCTGGATATTCTGTTTTAATACTCACTATTCATGCTACACAGCCCAGGGAGAAAGACAGCTTCAGTGATTTATGAGTTTGTTTAAGGCCTCAGTCATGCACGAGGATTTCTGCTGGCCAAACCTTGCACCAGTTTTTTTTTCTTTTTCTGACAGGATGTTTCTGATAATAAAATAAATTGCCACAGATGCAATCTACCTTAAAATAGACATGCTGCATTCACTTGAGGAGAAAATGGGTGAATATTAATATATGCACCATGAATATTCAAACGTGCTTGCAAATTAAGACACTTCAACTGTGTCCTTGTCCTTTGTCTGCTTGTTTTTCCACAAATATTGTAACAGGGAATTTTTGGGGTAGAAACATTCAGCAGAACAGAAGGTTTTTCAGGAGTAACACACTCAAGTCGGAGCAAATCTGCATAAAGCAGATACTTTGCATTCATGCGTATTCACAGTAGAAAGTTCTTCTAAGAACCTCCAATTAGACAGCAGAAACTTCTCATACATCCTGCTCAGAAAAGAACTAGAGAAAAGGGGTTATTTTGATAAATTATTCAGCAAAGATTTCTGAAACAGCAAATAAACGTGAGAAGAAGAAACGAGGCTCTATTTAAAGACAAACTTCACTCTTAAATTATTCCTGAGGAAGCCCTCACTTGAGAAATGCCGAGGCCGGCCAAGCTCAAAGAGCAGCTACGCCGAGGCCAAGCTCACCAGCTGCGCACCATGGACTCGAGGACAACCCGAGCCTTGTCCTGAAGACCCCGAAACGCGGCAGCCAGCTGAAGATCCTTTGCAATCAGGAGAGCTTCAAACAGCCCCATCTTCCCGGCTGATGGGCAGCCACGTGCCATGGACTGGAGTGGTTGGGCTCCATCCGGATGATGCTCCCGGCACGCAGCTCGGCACAGAGCCACAAGAGCGCCATGGGGCTCCTCCCTGTGACTGCTTGGCGGGTTTTTCATCCTCAAAATGGAAAGCATTACTCCTGTTTCTCCTGCACTACTCCTGTTTTTCGCTGCAGTAACTATCTGCATTATGATTTCTGAAGCAAGGATGCTGCTTCTGCCGTCTTCCAGTGCCTCCAAGCACCACCAGAATTTGAAGCATGAGCAACCACAAATATTTAGGCTTTGAGTTTGAGCATGGTAAGAACAGGGCACGAAAAGATGTGCACTTGATTAAGTCTGGAGCCTTTTTTTCTCCATGTAAATGCCGCACAATCCTCCAGTTTTGTTAGATACCTCAAGAAGAGGCCTAATAACCTTCACTCCAACAAGAAAAATCCGTACTGCCAGATGGGCTCCTTTCCCTTTTAACAGGAACACGGTATAAAAGGTCTAAGGGTAACAGGCACAACAGACGTGTTTTTGTTTGCTTGAAAGGGAAGCCTCAAATATCCAGGCCTATCTTTGCTTTTTATTTAACTTACATAATTTCTTGTTTTACAAAATGTGCTGACAAGCTAATTAAAGCTGAAGCATGTATGACTACTATAAATGCTCTCTGTCAGGCTCACACACTAACACCTATTTTTCTAATTCTGTTGTTCAGGCGAGAGGCAATTGTATTAGGAGCAGTATGTAGGTGGTTCATTTTTCCCTCCTCACTGTTCCCTTGACAATAGTTTGAAATAACATTCATCAAACAGTATAAAAAGGTTGAAAGAAATTAATTAAGCAAGCCTAGAGGAAAAATAAGATGTCTTTCCAGCCCTACTTATATTATTCACTTTTATATTGCTGCATATTGTAGCATCCTGAGCACAAAAGGCTGAATGACCCTATAGCTCATTGTGGCCAGGAATGATCATATTTTGAACATTATTGTTGATACTATAGTGTGAAGATGTTTGCATGAAGCTGTCCTGTCAAACTCTGCTCTGAATTTAATGCCGTGCTCTCGTTGCCTTGGCCGTGCTTCATCCGTCCCAGGAGGATGTCACCGGCCAGCAGCACCAAGGTGGCCGCAGCACACATCTTCCCAAAGTCCTTCATCCTATCTGCTGCCAGGAGCCAGGGCTCCAGGCTCCAGGATAACCATCCGTGATGTTCCTCTATGGCAGGAGGACCAAGTTCCCCACTGCAAGCCCTGGAGGTCACAGCCCAAGGGAAGCTCCTACCTGAGGCAGCTTCTGAAAACTGCAGCATGTCCAAAGAGCGAAGGAAAAGCAGTTTGATTTAAACCATCCCAGATAGAAATGCAGTCTCCCAAGCACTCACAGCAAACCCCTCCAGTTAGGGTTTGCAGAGTAGGGCAATAATACTGCAAAAACCATGGATTTGGCCTGAATCCATTTCTCTCACTGCTCATCTACCCTGGACACGTAGCATCAGTCTGCTCGTGAGCACCAGCAACAGCTGCTTTCCCCGTAAAGCCATAACTTTTCCAAGGTTTCTACCAACTTTCATTTTATGTAGCCTCGAGGTCAAGATTAACCTTTATTAAAAAAAAAAAAATCAATAATTTCCTTCCCATTTACTCTGGATTAGAGAATGTTGTGTCAATAAGAACAAATAAAGTTTGCAGGCCAATAAAAGCTCCAGCTGCCATGCGAATGATACATTTCTATAGACTTTCTATGAAATAAAAAGTGACTGATGCACAGTATGCTTTAATTATTTCCTTCATAAACTACCAAATTAAATTTTAAGAAGTTGGAGATGCTCTCTCTCTTATTAAATTGAGACTGAACTCTAAGATGCAACTTTTAATGAAACTTTCCAAATTGGAAAGTGTTTTTGCAATTTTAACCATTTCCAGCAACCTGCAGGGTACAATAACTTCCCAAAGCTTCTTATTTCTCCTTTACTGCCAGGATCTCCAATTCCCTTGGCACATCAGAAACGCCCAGGTTGCCACCATCCCGTTGCGGTGAGGAAGAGTCCGGACCTGCCGCACCGCTCTTGATGGCCACAATACTTATTTTCAATGGAAAAAAAATCCATCCTATATCTGTAAAGCCCATACAGTGATCAACAATCNCTCCAATTCTCTTGGCACATCAGAAACACTCAGGCTGCCACCATCCCATTGCGGTGAGGAAGAGTCCCGACCTGCTGCACCATACTTATTTTCAATGGAAAAAAAATCCATCCTATATCTGTAAAGCCCATACAGTGATCAACAATCTCTCTATTCAAGTGGAAAGCCTTGTCACTCACCTGAGATCAGCGATGCTCCACCAGTCTGCAGGTACCTGGCTTTAGGACTCGCTGATTTGGGGCTGATCGGTAACGTATGAAACCCCCAGAAGGTCCTTTTTTTGGATCATGCCTTAAGGAAAGTAGAAGAGAAACAGAAATGAAAATGTGGCGGTTGGTGAGAACATGAAATACCATAAAGCAGAAAGAAACAGGGAAGCAGAAACAGCAGAAATGCTGAAGATCCCAGGAATAAAAACAAACAAACATGGAAAAGACTTTCACCATGCTACACTTTCCACAATTCTACATAACACATTAATATAGTAGAAAGGGGAAAATGTGTAAGAACTGGTTTCAGCAGGGAGCCTACGGACCGTTCACCTTCCCGTTTTGAAGGCTGCTGCGTGTCCAGCAGGACTCGCCCCAGCGCCCACCCCGGCTGCCCTGTGCAGCTCATTACAACCGATCCGTCGATCGGGATGTTTTTCCATGGTGCAGTGGAAGTCCCAGGGGCTCAATTTCCTTGTCCTTCCTTCAACCAGTAATAACTAAACCGAATCACTAAAGAACCATCACTCACCGAGTCAGAGACTGAAACACTAATTTTCAGGAAAAAAAAAAAATCAATTTCTTTGTAAACTACTTAAAAAAAAAAAATCCCAGAGCTAAAGTGACTTTGGGCAGTCGCAAGCCCATTTTTCACGTCACCCCGAGCAGATGGAGGTTCCAGAAACACCGGCACCCTGACCTTGCCAAGTTACTCTGCAGACATCTTATTAAGAACAAAGAAATCAAGAACTTCTCACGTATTTCCAGTCTTTTCAAGACTGGAGCCATCAAGACACAGCCCAAGGTAGCACACAGTGCAGATACGCTGCATCAAGGAACACCTGCAATTCTGCCCATCTCTGTAGGGTGCTGGAGGAGCAAGAAAGAGGCCTGTCTGTCAGTTTTCCAGAGCCAGGCTGGCTTATTTAGCACACATGAAATACTTCTATACTTGAGAATAAACAAATAAAAAGAAGCAAAAGTTTGGGACTAGATTATACACTAAACTTCCTTTGTTCCACTTGACACAAACATCCACAATGTCCTTGGGGGAATTTTGTGCTAATTACTCACTTTATCTCATTGTCACCCCTAAAGTCACATACCCTTGTGCAGGGTATAAATACCATTTTCTTTAAAATTTTAGATCCCAGTATAATGTGAATAGCAATATGAAATACCACACTATATTCATGGTACCTCTATTAAAGCACAAACTCTCCTACTGAGGAATACAAATGTCCAGAGAAGACTACCAATTTGTCACAATAACCTTCAAAACTTGATGGAAAATCACGCTGATTATTTGCTTTGGAGCTCGGTGTTTCTCGCAATTGTTTCTGCCCTGCCCGTATCATTGTAAACACTTCAGTTAGGGAGAGTTCTGAGCTGCTTTCTTTGGAGAAATGTGGAATTGATAGATAAACCACAGGTTTATTTTCTGATTTGTGTCCTTGTGTTGCATTCTTGGATATTTAAGGAAAACATGCACAACCGTACTTGGAGAACCACCAAGAAAACCGCATGAAACAGCCTTTAGAGGCATGCCTCAGAGCACCATTGATCAAGTTGCTTTGCTCAATTCCTCACATTTTTTTTTCTCTTTTATAATAAATTTGCCTATTTTAGTAGGAGTTAATGCACTTAAGAAGGACAAGATTTTTTTGAATAACCCAGCAAAATAACCCCATCCACTTCAGCCTTAGCCTTTTAAGAAAACCTATTAAGAAAAGATATCCACATCCAGAGACAGGGCTCCAACAGAAAAGTGGGAGTTTTTTATGCCAGGGGATGAATTCACAGATCATACAGAGCAAACACGGCCTCCCTCTTGCTCTGCGGTGCTCCCTGAGCAATCCAGCTGATGCTCTGCTGGGCAGCCTGCTCGAGGACACAGCCTCTTCCAAGCACAGTCAGCACTGGGAAACGCGGTCACTGTAAATCTATAAAAATCTTGGTTTCAGGATTCTACAGCTGCACAGAAGGAAGGTTTCCTGGGGCAGCAGGCGGGCCGCTGGGATGCACCTGGAAAGGTCGCGCCGTACGCAACTGCCTGCATTAATTTCATCGCTGGGAGCTAATAAACCCAACAGAAAAGGAAGGAGTCAATACCCATTGCCAATTAGGAAAAGACACCACAGGCACTGCAAAAAGAGCTTAAAGAAATCTGTGTGGTACACGTCCTGAGAAATCCAGCGGAGGATTTCACAAAACTTTGAGAACAAGTCAGCTCATTGCTACTTTAAATCAGAACTCTGCATTTGCATTAAAAATTCATCACAGCATTTGGAACTTTCTTTTAATTTTTTTTAACTAACATTGGTGTTGACAACCTGTTGCAAAGGATTGCATCAGGCTCCTGCCCTAGCATGTAGCAGAAAGAGGCCGCTCACTCAAGGAGAAGATGCAGACGGGAGGAAGGAAGCACCTGCCAGATGAATTATGCTCCGTGAATCACATCCTCACTCACCTCTGCAGGAAGTGGCCACCACTCCTGACCTCCCAGCAGCGCTGCAAGCTCCGACCGCACTCAACACATCTGCGTCAAGGACAGACACATCCGGGCTTTTGTTTATTTATTTATTCTGGTCTGTTCTTACCACTCAGCAAGCGGTTTGGATTTTGCCTTGGCACACACCAGTGATAACGCAACCTCCATCGTGGGGAAAATGCACAGCTAAGATTGCTTGGCTTGGGCTAAAAAACAGACAAGTGTTATTTCTTACTATTTGCTATGCAAATTAAGGAGAAAACCCTACAGAATTAACTATGTCTGGCTTGACAGTCATAGAGTTTTTACTGCACAGATATCATTGACGCTATGCTACAGTTGGTGCTCTATGGTAGCCTTTGAAGCTTTCTGTACATTTTCTAAAGCAGGAACTTTAAAAAAAAAGAAGAAAAAAAAAAAAGGAACCACTAATACAGAATTCAGCTCCTGAGAAGTTTCACACAATGACATGTCAAAATATTTTAAAATTATTTTCACTAGCAGTCAATGTGACATGCTCTACAACGGCATTAAAACGTGTCCCCTGAGCACATGGACCACATGGGACGTGTCAGATGTCTCCATGTCCCGCCAAGATATGAACCCATACCAACCAGTGGAAGCCCTAGCAGTGCTTGGGTAAGGTCCACAACAGCTATTAGAGTTTAGAAGCAAGCTTGCCCCAAAGCACTGAAGCAAGAAAGCCCCTTATCCTGTGTGCTATTGCCCATCAGGGGAAGGACAGCAATCCAATCCATCATGCCACATGGAGCCAGACTGTATAATGAGGCGAGAGCGAGTATAATGAGACGGGAAATCAATTCACCTGTTTCCAACAACAAAATTTGTAGCATAGTTCTTCAAGGTAACTTTTCGTAACAAATTGCATAGCTTAATAACTGTTTCCAACCCTGTGTTGGGACATTATTCCAAGTTTCTCTGTACTTATATCCCAGTCCATCACTTAGATAAGTGGAATGGGTGCTCCCTGAAGCCTGCCTGGAAGACACCACGGAATGCATCACCCAGTGCAGCTCCCCCTGCTCAGTCCTGCTCTTCTGCAGCCTGATGCACCTGCTTTTCCTTTTCCTTGCTAACTCAACGAGCAAATTTATTCTCCAGCTGCCATAAAGCACGCAGGATTTTAGTAAGCACCTGGAAATTAACTGTGCTGCTCCCATGCCACACGTCTCGGGCGAGCACACTTGTCTCGGGTACTGCACGTCCTCCGAGCGTGGAAGGATTAACAGCTATTACACAGCTCAGCAGCTTCAATTCAATTACCTGAGCAATTTACTACTGTACCTGGGACCTCTGGGGAAAGCCAGAAATATTTTTTCCATTTTTTTTTTTTTTTCAAGTTCACTTTTAGGTCTTTGAAGATGCAATGCCTGGTTTTCCGTGTTGAGTTTTTGGACAAAAACCTCCTGTTCTGTTTAACACAGAGATTCACAGCCCTGTTGTAGTCATTGCAACAAGGGGTCTCCTCTGCAGCAGGGATGAGGACCCCAAAGTGGGAAGGGCAGGACGGATACCAGGAGGATGGACGGTCCCTGTCCCATCCCTTGGCACGTGCGGGAATTAAGAGCACTCTGCTTTGCATGACTTAATAAACACAAACCATGCACACAGAGCAAGACTGCAAAATAAATCTGCAGCTACCCTTTTAGACAAAACTTCTTCATGTTTCTACTTAATTTAAACTTGCTTACATCATTTCTGTTGTGTCTTGGTTTTAATTTAAACTTTTTGTGACTTCATTTCAAAGATTGAAATATTCTGGTGAGCAGTGGGTATATGAACGATCCAGTGCAAAATTAATTTTAACAATTAATAATGGGAGAAGATTTCACAAGAAAGGTTTTTTTTTCTTGTGTTCTAAATTAAGTTTTGCCTGATTAATGGTGTTACCTGGCAGGAGATGCCAAGCTTTGTTTTTGCTTTCCATATTTTGAAAAGTTGGCGACATATCTTATCTATTAAATAGCAATCTACTTCACTTTTGGCACCGATGGCTTCATTTCAACCTATTTTTAACCAGAACAACATAACTGGAGAAAAAAAAAAAGTGAAAATACGCTCAGGAACACTTGAAAACACTCCTGCTGGCCAGCAAGGAGAAGGGCCCATGGAGCTAAATGCCTGCACCGCACTCATCCTCCTTTACTGTAAAGTTTATTTTAAAGTTAGCAGTCTATTTTGAGTTATGATTAATGTCTTTAAAAGGGCTTTCTTCAGCCGCACATACCAACAAAGGGTTTAGAATTAATTCACATCTTCTAACTTCTTTCTTAATGGATTTTTAAGGTCTATTGCAAAGAATCAATCAATAGGAGGCTGAAAGCTCTGGCGTGTAATGCATCCCGGAGAGCCAGGAAGGGCTCGCCACGGAGCTGCCTGAATTATGATCATCTGAATTCATTAGACTTGTTTGCAGTTATTAAGAAGAGCAAAATGATCATTTACATTAATTTTATTTTAGGACATAAAGACAGCGACTCAGTCTGGCTTTAAAAAAAAATTTACCCAAAGTACGTTTTTCAAGTTTGTGAATCCTTGCCTAACTGCTTCTTAAATGAAGAATGTAAATGCTGATTTTCTGCATGATGAAAATATTTTGCTGTCAGGAAGCATTTTATTTCTAGGGCATTATTTTCAAGACAAAGTGGCATTTGCACTTAATTTTGTACCTTGCATGACTGCATATACCAATAACGCTGCTGGCAAGTAGAACAAGTGATTTAAGTATTTCCATATGTGTTTTTTCTTTTTTGTCAGTATTGTTCAGTAGTAATTGCTCTCTGCAGTTGATAGGGGCTTTTGTTTCACAGTTTTTTTTTCTTTTTTTTTTTTTAGAATTCTTAGTAAGATTACAAGAAAATCAAGAATTGCTCAGTAGTGATGTGGGAATGTCACTAGAGGCTTAGCCAGGCCTGAGTCAGGCCAACACTGAAGCTCCTCCTTTCCCTTGGAGCTCAGGAACTGAGCAGAATGCCTCAAAATGATGTAGGCAAGGTTTAAATCCCTAAAAATGATGCTATTTTTTCAGAAATGCACTTTTCAGAAAGTTCAAAACTTGCCAAATGAAGTAACAAGAAATGATCGTGCCAACAGCACCAAATTAAAGTACGTGATCACAGATCAGCATAAAGGTGACCTAATTATATTCAAAAAATTCTCAAAAATAACTGGATTCTAAAACAACAGTAATTTAGAGAACTGTTGTTGAGATTGGAGAAAAAAAAGTTCCTTTCATTTTGTCTTCCAAATGGAAGCCATGAGGTAAATACATTGTTTTTGTTCACACAACATCAAGTTGTAGAATAATGGGTTAAAATTAGAACAATAAAAACCCAAAAGGAAATTTTTGTCCTGTTCCCTGAAGGAAATGTTAATTCCAAAGATTTTAGTGTCAAAGCCATTTATAAGGATAGGACTTGCAGATCTAATCCCACAGACAGAGAGTTGTTGAATCCTGCTGAATACAGTGCATCTATCACAATATTTACATTTTACATACTACATTTATTATGATTTCCATATTTTATTGCCTTCTGTTGGATGAGACGGACACTGGCAAGTGTCTCCATGTGAAAAGGCAAGTTCGCTGTAACATTTGGAAGTGAATTCATCTCATGGAAATATCTATGCATTGCTAGATATATAACGCTACTGATCTTAAAAGTCTTGGTTATGGCAAAGAACACTTGAGCCATGTTCAAGGCATCAAAATTACATGCAGGCAGAACTCCAGATTTGTCTTTTGCAGCAACAGAGGGGTGAGCTGAAACGTGTACAGAATTGAGTGAAAGGTCTCACATGGAAAAGGGAAACTTTGCAGGAAAGTAGGAAAAAAGAAATCATTGCAAAAATTATTTTCTTTTCAAAATACAGCTAATACGTTCAGATGTGATTTTGTTTTAACTTCTCGGAGTTTGTTTCTATTACTTCTCAAGGACATTAAGCGTATTCAATCTACACGCAACCTACACCTACTCCCTCCCTCCTCGGGGAGGCAGGAGTCTTGCTGCAGGATCTGAAAACCACAATATTTGTTTTTTTGGATCATGCAACATCTTGAGAAAAAAAGACTGAGAAATAAGATTTAAGTCAAATTTGGCAATACCTTCCAAAATTCATCAAACAGTAAATAAAGAAAGATTCAGCTCTAACTGGCTTGTGGTGCTAATTTGTGGCCCCTTTTCCAAGCAACGCAGAGCTTCTTACAAATCCTTGCCACTGATTTTAATGTGACTGCCTTTTGCTTTCATATTCACCAACAGATGAGACAGACACATTTTTCTTCTTCTGTCGTCAGGATCCTTGCATTTTCAGCTTTTTTCCCTTCCGACCAACAAATGTGCTTAGCAGAAAATAGGTAGGTCTTATATCAAGGCCACAGCAAACTATTAAAACCAAAAGACGCCTATTGAGCAGGACTAATAGTGATACTTATACAAGGTCAATTTTTCTCTATCACTCCCTTATTTACACTGCAACATTAGCATAAAAGACTTTTTTGAAAATCATAAATATATTTCACATAAAGGTGATGGGGCAAGCAATCTCAATAAAAATTCATCATATTTTGCTATCTTAGCTATTTTCATTACTTTGACATAGTATTCACCCCAATTCCTCAGCATATAAAAATCTATGCATCAGTTGTTGCTGAAAGAATCATAGAGCATAAAATTAGGTGAACGAAAGAAAGAAAAAAAAAAAAAAGAAAGAAAGAAATTACCCATTTTCCTGGTGTTTATACTTTTCTGTATAACAGATTACCATTAAAACGCACTATGATATGACTATCCTGTAGGCATCCTCTAATGTGCTTCCAAAGGAGTCTGTCTGTTTGGAACACCACTCTGGTTACTTTACAGAAGATCAATTGTCTCTCATGTTTATGTAAATAGGAAAGCTCAGATTCCTGTGTGTTCTCATTCATAAATTAAAAAACACTCTCCTACAGTTAGGGCTGTAAAAGGGAAACAGACCCTGACTAGATGTTATGAGGCAGTTGTGTTCACCATAACTATAATTTACTGTTACTGCTAGAAGAGCTATCGGTTCTCATTTAGTCTCTTAAGTGACAATAAGCAAGGCTAAAATAAACTCAAGGGAATACTCTGGGGTCACCTTACTGGACCTGTGGGGCATAACAGAACATTTTTCTGCAATTTTGGGTAATAATTGCAATAGTTTGAGCCAGTGCACATCTCATGACCAACCAACACGTCAAAGGTGTCCAGAGAAGAAACCGCAGCCAACACCTATATCCAAACGCTGAAAACTGAGACGTGAAATCCAAAGTCCGTTTAAGCCAACAAAAAAGTCTCCTATTGACTTCAAGGCAGGAGAGGCTGCACGTGGAGACGATGCAAGTGCTTGCTCCTTGTACTGCCTTACGGCCCACGACACAGTCTGTTCCCGGGAGCCCTAAGGATGTTTTGTTGTCAATTAAAATAGTGCACTTACCTACAGGAAACACTTCTCACTGCACTGTGCCCGGCCTTCAGCTCAGGAGCTTATTGCTGCCAGGCAGATTTCCTAATCTGCCTTCGTGTCTTATTCCAAGGGATTCTGACAGAACTCCGATGGTGACAAATGGTGACTGTTCAGTGGAACGTGTCCAGTTCCATGATGGAGATGCTTCTCTGCTTGATCTTCTTCGTCTTCCTCCTGTGTAATGTATAGGAAGGCTGGAATACAAATTTTAACCTATTTTTGAGAGAAATAAAAATCTGAGCTACCTACAATGCCTGAAGATTAATCTAGAAATCAGAGGAAAGACTCTTGTTAATTTTTGTTATTTTTTTCCAAGGGGCTTAGGAGCAACGCAGTGAAAACCACTTAATCACCCAGGCTTTTATTATGGATCATGCTCCCGTATATATTAACAATAGCATTAACACTACTTCCTATTTGGTTAATGCTTCTCCTCTTCAGACCACTTTCTAGGCATTAGCTAATTACTTTAATGACTCGTGATACCTGAAGCAGGTCTCTGCCGGGCGAGGACCAGCGCGGGGCTCCATGGGGGCAGCCAGGAGAAGGCAGAGAGGGATACGTTGCTCCGAAGCGATGCAATAGGTTGAAGTGGGTGTTTCTGACCACTCTGAGCAGCACAAACACTGTTCCCTCGGCCACGCACTAATGGATCCTGCTGTAAAACTGCCTTTACCTGTGCTTTTAATAACAAGGTGACATTTATGAAGCTAATGAACTGCTAAGTCCATAATGGTTTACTGTAATTTCTCCAACACTATCTTCGTAATGTATTCATTTATTGAAGCTATTTGAGCCATTTAAATATCATTAAACCATGAAAGAATTAAAGAGCTTAATATGAGTCCCCCCGCAGAGCCAGGCACCGCGTGAGACTCTGCAGCCACGGTCACCACAGGGACGTTTCCCTCTCTAATTCAAGCTGCCTGCTCTTATGTGCGGCCCGAGGCAAGTCTGGAGACCCGGGTCAGGCACCACGTCCCTGCCAAGGAAGTCCTATTTTAACAGTCCTATGTTTTAAACACAGATGGTGTTTGCACAATACTTCTTATATGAAAGGTTTCAGAGTTACGGTGCATGTACATAAAAGCTAACAAAAAACCACTGGGAATTGCCCCTCTGGCATCTGCCTCTTCACCACAATCGAGGTCTTGCAGCCACTCACCTGGCTGCTACAGGCTTCCTACACCAGGCTTCAAAAATGTGCAATTTTAAAATCAAATTAAAAACAGCTGCAAAAGGAACAATTTGCAGGTGTCCTTCCTGCAGGGGTGCTCTGCTGAGAGCGTGTCAGCAGCCCAGCTGCGCCAGGTCACCTCTCCCGCGTGGCAGCAGCAACAGCACCGCCAGCACGGAACCAGCAGCCTCCTCGCGGGCCTCAGCCCTCAACCACAGGGTTCCAGTTGGCATCTACCAATATCCTAAACAACATATCATTTTCAAAACATAAATGCATTTTACTAATATTTGTTAAGGCATCTTCATTCCATGATGCATTTGATGGCCTCGCCATTGATTTACCCTCTGCACTGGACAAAACTCTCTCCTAAAAATTTTTAAGGGAAAGATGATAGTCTAACATACAAAAGATTTCACCTTTTTTGAAGAGCCATAAAACCATAGATTGTTTGTTGTAAGACTTTTTTTAAACCTTTGGTGCAAGTGATTTTGATGTATCACTACATCAAACTATGCAGTTTGATGTATAAAAACTATATATATGTATATATAAACTATATAGTCTACTGATGTATAGATTACTCTTCAGATCTGGAGACAAACGTATATCAGATCATTTATGCAGTGCTGCTGCAAAACTTCCCTCTCAGAAACGCTCTAAGCACAGAGGTGGCCTGAAGCCCCGATTTCCTTTATTTAAAAGCTTTTTACCAAGCACTTTGTCAGAAACCAAGAGACCCTGATTTGTGCCATGCACAGAGTGAGCAGGACACAGGTAGGATTTTAGGGGACCGCCAGCAAGAAGAGCAGAACACAGGCACTGTTGTAGCAATACTGTTCCTGTTAAATGCCATTAAAGCTTGCACATCCTGACGGTGCACAGGACTTGGCTAGTGCTGTCCCAGCTGCTTCTGCAGCGAGGCCCAGAGCTCATCCTTACCCAAAGCCAACATCTCTCCTGCACACCCCCACCACGCACCCACCGTTGAGCAGAGTGTAAAACACCCCGCACGGTGCTCACATTTTAATGCCTCATTAGGCTTTTCTTCCTATTGCCCACCTAGAGTTTCTCCCAGGTTAAGAGCCCTGTTTTGCGCCTCTTACCCATTATCGCAGGGATCTGTCCACAGGCAGTGCTTGTTTTTGCAGCAGAGCTCCCTGGAGACTGTTTTTAGGAACTTTCCCATGGGGTGGCATGGGTTTTACACCTCCTCAAGCCTCTCACCGGCTCTGCGGCAGGAGCCGGACAGCAGCACCGGTGCTGGGGCCTCGAGCCGTGCTCCCGCAGGGCAAAGAAACACACTGGGAAAAGCCTCGCTCATCATCATAAGCTGCTACTGATGTTCCACATCAATATTGCCTCCCCACAGCACCGTGAAGTTCACCGACAAGCACACTTAGGGATTCAGGCTCATGGAAAATCACCAGGCTTTTGGCAGCTCCCCAGACTTATATTTCCCTTATTTTGTAATTCTGCTGCTGCCAAAGGCATTAGAAGACCCCATTCACCATATAACACCTGTCTAGGAATTACTTTTAAGTCATTAAAGACATAAACTCTATGAGTATGCTGGTATGGACTGCCCATGCAGCTCTCAATTTAATTCAGTATCATAATCAAGTCATCATATAATTCCCTATTAATTGCTCATATTATTTCCTAATACCTCTATCACATTAATATAGAATCAGTCAAACACATATCATTCTTTTCTCATGCATGGTAATATTTTTGTTAAAAAAAAAAAACACTGAACAGTTGCCTTGAAACATATTTGTATAAAATGTACAAATGTTCTCCCCTATATCCCTGTACTTAACATTATGATCACACACGGGTGATCACTGCCCGTACGCAGAGTGCAGGAGAGCTCCCTGGGACCTGACTTTGCACCTGGAAACAAAAACCATAAACGGCACAATTTTAACAGCAGCGCCCTCGTCCTCATTATGATTCATATTATCATTTCCTTGTGCACTCACAGTCTCTGCTATCTTCCCTCTGCACATCTTAATTATTCCAGTCACGCTCGACTGTAGGACACTGGGAGGCTCACTCAATAATGACAAAATAATCAGTACATGATCAAAAGCCGAAAACGCGAGATGTAGCCTTGAGCTGCAGGGGAAAGCGGCTGCAGAGCCCAGCAGACGCTCAGCCACATCGTGGTTCAGCCCTTTGGCCCCAGCCCTGCAGCTGCCAACGGAGACCAAGATCAGAGCAACCAGGAAAGAGGTTTGCTGGTTCGGAAGATGCCCCCATGGCCCAGGCTGGGCGGATTGCGAGGCTGATGGGAGAAGTTCTTTCGGTGCCACTTTACTTTCATCTTCTTAGACTTCTTCCTGGGTTTTGGTTATTGTCCCTTTCCTATTGCCACAAATATTTGGAGTAAAATCCAGCAGTTGGTTATTTAAATGTTCATCAATGCATCTTTGGTTCACACTGTCAGTGAATTCCTGGGCTGCAAGTGAGCTTTCTAGGCACGAGCAGTAATATGGAAATAATCATATTTAAGCCTCTATAAACTGCCATAATGAACTACTACTACTATGAAATGAAGAGCAGTAAAAAAATCATTCTGCTCATCATAGACGCCTTAATGCTTATTGCTACCATTTCCCAATGCCATTACGCCCAGACCAACCTCAGCAATGTAGGACAAGCACCAACCATGTGAGAAATTAGATGATGAAGCAAGACTTTGCTCCAGTGAACCACAAGTACAAATGGAAGTTCAGTGTCCTTGGAGAAGCGCAGCGCTGGCGGGACCGGTGGGACCGCTCCTTGTCTCCCTGCTCCAAGATCGGCCGCGTGCAGGGACGTCACTCCGTGGGGCAGCCTTAGGACAAGAGCTGGTCCCGGCAGGGTCTTCCCGGCCACACACCCAACAGTGGAGCACGTCTGGTGCGGGTGAAGCCATGGGGACGTCCAGCTCACGGCAAGGTGGTCCCTGCCTCTGACCGCCAGCATCACCAAAACACTCTGCAAACACCAAACACATCATCAATGCCAGCAGCCACTGCAGTGGGACCACACAACTCCCACTGTGTAACGGGATTCTTGGAAACGTGTCCAAAGACTTTCTTCCCCATTAGAAGTGCTTTTGCTTAAATGGAAAATTTTCTCTACAAGAGAAACATCAAAATACCCAGAGATATGCTCCTTATTCTAATGGAAGGCACCATTCTCCTGGGCTGATTGAGCCCATCCATGGGCAAAGCAAACCCCCAGATCAGCGAGGCTTCAAGGCTTTAGTTATCAACCGTCGAGAGCTCCTGGTGAAAGACAAGCTGTTATTCTGTAGGTGGGGTGGCATCACTTCAACAGGCAACCTAAATGACCTTCGGGCTCTTTAAATACACCCGTCCGTCACTTATATGTGGGATAAGCTACCATGGAGAAGAGTCCAGATTTTGAAGTGAGATTATTTTGACTTGTTTGTGCCCCGCTTTGAAATCTTGCAGCTGTGCTTTCTTTTCTTAACTTTTCAAGCAAGTCCTAGGTGTCAGAAACCTTGGATACGGGTGTTAAAAAGCTAAGGAAGGAAGTGAAAAGATTTCACCGACTTAACTTTCTTCTGAAAATCCTCCCTTTTGCTGAACAAAAGAGATATCGCTGGCATCTTTTGTTACATTTGTGAGCCTGAAGAAGTTTGCCTTTCCTTTGAGTCTTAAAGGAACACCAAAATATTTAGAACTGTGTTTAAACTCTGATTTATTATTCCTTTCCTTGATCTACGGGTTGCCTTATATTTGAGAATTACGTTGCTTTCTGCTTTTGAAGCACCACGGGATTTCCCATTTTGCAAAATAGCAGTGCTGCCTCTGCAAAGCGCTTTGGTCGTGAGTGGCTCCTGCTCCACTTTCTGTGCGCTAACAACATGAGAACGACAACTACTCACCTCCCGCCGCAACCCACCTACCTTACACTGAAAGGGAAAATCCAATTAGAAAAGTAAACAATAATTAAATGAAAACCTTTCAGGCCTTGATTCGTGTATTGCATAACATTCAACTCTATTGTGTGCCTGCCTGATGAGCTCTCTCTGCCATGGCTGCTTCTTACCCGAATATTTTAGTTTTAGTACTAGGAGATGAAGCATAAAGCATAATTTAAATAATATAATTTCAAGAGGGATCAAAGAACATTGCATTTGTCTTCACTAACCTTGAATATGCCTGCCCATCTAATGAAAAAAGTGATTGAAGGGACTTATTTTAGCACCCTGTCCCCAGGCCCCCATAAAACCTGAACGGTAATTTAATTAGTTTCCTTTCTGGTGATTAACTAGGAATTTCTAATCATTTGATCTGAGTGCATTTTGATTCATTAAGTATCTGTTTCAATCTTTTTTATGAGGTTATGAAATAACCTGTGCAGGTAACTCAGGCATTGCTATGCAGGACCAGTAAGTGTTTGGATGAGTCAGGAAATACGCATGGCGTGAACAGGATTTTCTTTGAGACTATTCAGGACTCATCTCGATGGCTGACAAATTAACAGTTAATTCATTCTGATCAAGCTTGCAAACTAGGAGCCACATCCTGAGACAAGGTAAATAAGAGAAAAATCTTCACTTTTTACCTAGTGAAAATCTGGGCCTGGATGATCCTATACTAGGTGACAGAAGCCTGACCCAAAGGCACGAGGGGAACGACCAGAACAAGCCCTGGGGCAGCAACGAGGACTAGCATGAAGAGCAAATGGTTAAAGATGGGGAGTTTTCCCAGCACTTCCACTGACCAAAGCAAGTCCTCCAGTTTATCATGTCCCCCTCCTGTAAAATAGAGACAGTAACTGCTAACCTAGCCCATAAAGGATGATTAAATAAATCTATTAAAGCGCAATGAAGACTTACAGTGCTATATACTTAACTTTTTACCTAGATTTAAAACATAGAATAAAGACTGTCCATGCTCTCTGGGCACCCGTACAAAAAGGAAACATATAGCCCTTTAAAATGTTGCTTAGCAGCATAATAAAATAAGAAAAGTTAAATTATCCGTCAGCTAATACTGCCACAAAATATTTTTCATCGGCTCCACCCAAACCTTTCCCCTCGCAGCTCCAGTGAACGGCACAAGAGGCATGCAAGGCATGAGCAAAGGTCTTCTTCTCCTTTATCAGATAATTGAAAATAAACAGAATATGCAAGTATCGCTATCAGACCAAAAATACGGGGCCAGATTTTTAATAAGCTTCACCAGCCCAAATGCAGCGCCGTTTATTCGTATCAGCCCTGCCAGCGCTCCTTAAGATAGGATTTAGTTCCCCGAGTGAAAGCAGTAATAAAAAACCCAAAGGCTGAACTGCACCTCAATCTTATTTCCATTTATTTCAAGGCACAGACAAAAGCAGGAGGAGGACGCTGAGCTGCTGGGAGCAGAGGCCGGGGACAAGCTCCAGTGCAGCAATACCCACCTCAGCCCACCAACCTGGGGGGAACTGGGAATTCTGCCATCCATCCAACACAGCTCCCTCATCCTAGGGCAGGAAAACGAGTACACCCGCCTGGGATTCAGCCCTGAAGGCCAAGGGTTTTGGTGCACAATCTACTACCTGCTCTGCAGTGTGGCCTCCAAGGAGGAGGGAAGCATCTCCGTGGGATGAGGTGTTCCCGAGTTTCTCCAGCTGCTCCTTGGAAGCAGCATCGTGCAGGTCACGCGCACTGAGCACGCTGCATGTTCCCCGTGGTGCTGTACCTCAACAGGGACAAAACGTTCCAGTTTGAGAACAGGGGCAGATTTTTAAAAGCTCTAAAAATAGGGCAAAAACATGAAAATCCCCATTACTGTGGAAACAGCAGATAAATGCTGCCTTATTAATGCTAAAGACTTTCGAGACTTAAAACTGGAGCCTAAAATTCATTTTTGCTAAGATGTTGAGATAAAGACTGCAATGGCAAACGTGGGGAGGAAGTACATTAGCCTTCTCCTACTCTCCGGCCCAGCAGGAATCCCGGCAAGACGAGTGGCGGGAGCACTTCCAACGCACACAGGGGAACACGTGGCACCGGGAGGGACCCTGCGCCAGTGCCTGCTGGGCCAGGCACGAGGCTGCTACTCTCCTGTCAACTCCTACTGGAAACTGGCTGACAAAACCTTGCATTTCACCAAAGAACATTTGCCTAAATGGACACAAGCACGAATCCAACCAAACTCCTAAATTGACAGCAAGATCTTTAAGGAAACAGAATTAGGAAGGAGTCTGCAAGATTTCCCTGCAGCTAAGAGCTCCCAAGGTGCCGGGGCTGGCGACGAGGGGACCCGCTGCCAAAAATGCTGCTTCCCACCAGCGCAGCATCGAGCTAAACAAGGAGGGAGTAACAGGAGATGAAGACGAGAAGGAAATTAGAGTGGGAACATGCTGTTCCGAAGCCTGCAAATCCCTCTGGGGCCGTAGCAGGCTCGCTGCGACCACCCGAGCATTGCTGCGATGCACATGACAACATGCAAGAAGATTAAAATGTTCAATCATTTGCAAGCGCTCCCCAGATGAACACAAGCGCAGAACAAAAGAGCGGCTCTCGTGGGGAGCGCTCTGCCAGCGCTGGATCTTGGCAGCAATACGGATCATGGGAACGCGGCACGCGGGGCTTGTGCCGGCCGAGAAGATCGCAGCGGTAGGATTTGCTTGAAGAAAAGTTTTAATCTAAGAAGCCAAGTAACACCAGACTGAACGCAAACCACCTGACATCACTATCACTTGTCTTGATCCATAGGTGATAGGATGTTTGCATCCAGACGGCGGGATGGCTGCGGCAGGGAAGCATCTCCTGCTACACTGCATGTGCCTGCTTTGCCAATTTTACCTTTTTTCTTTTTTTTTTTTGTCTTTATCTTTGTCCCCACAAAGAAAATATAGTTTGCTGAGCCATGTAATACAACAGAAGATGAATAAAAAAAGGTACAATACTCTTTTTTCAGCAGACAGTATGTCCATGCCAGCTCTTGTGTGACCAGGGCAATAATTTATTGTTTCTATGTTAAGGGATGCAGTCAATTTAAGTTATTTATGCCCATCTGTTGAACTATAGCTGCCTCTGTAGAGGGTTGCCAGCTTTGAAGCCTCACCTGGCTTTCCTCCTGCTTCTTCCCGTGCTCCGCAGGAGCCAGCCCACAGGCAGGACAGGGAAGATGGATGGATACAGGGGTTCATCGGAGCACCGTGGAGCAGAAACATCAAGTTTGTGTCGAGAGACTTACAGGTTTTGAGCATTTCAGACGTTTAAGTGCAATAAAATGCATCCGATGGGAAATTCAATTGCCTGGGCAGAGAATTGCAAGTGCAGCAGAGCCCACTAGGCTGCTGCGCAAAGGCCTTCTGCATGACAACGTGTGTTTATAGCAAGACACTAAACAGCAATTAAAAAGAACCAACAAAATACATCCTTGCAAGGCTGTATTCCCATAAGCACTCATGTTTAAGGGTCTAGGGGAAAAGCAACTGGGCGCAGCAGCCTCCACAGGTGAAAAGCCAAGTTAGCAAAAAACACTGACACCATCAAAGCCAGACAGGCCCAATCAATTAGAAAAACTCACAAAAAAATTAAACACAACTAAAGCACGTTATTTGTATAGTGAAATCAGGCAACCCGCCCCCAGCTAAGCAATAGAGCAATGAAATAATAGCAGTTCAGTCTCAGGAAAGACATTTTAATTGCTTGAGCGTGGATGACTTTTCCTTCATGATTTCTCATTCAGCGTGCAAAATGAAAGGGGAAAATCAAAATTAGGGTTATTCAAGCAACCTGAATCTTGACATTTAGAGAGGCGTTTAGCTTATTAAGTTGGGAAATACAACTTGTGTAGCTAATATATGCACAGATTATGTGTATGAGTATGGGCATAAATACAGATATTTTAAAGGGTGACTCAGTATGCTGTGTACACATAAAGACCAAATTTGGCCCCTGATGAAACTGCTCTTTAGCTTCAGAGAAATCAGCATCAAGGTGCCCGAGGAAAGAATTTCCTTCCAAACATTCTCCCTGGTGGCTTTACCCTCTCTTCGTAGCATCGCTGTTTATATGCATGAATGATTTATTTCTATCTTATTAGTTACCTCCTTTGATTAAATATATTAGTACCTTTTAAGTTACTTCAAGGCTACAATCATCTTAAAATTAAATGATCCTTGGAGTCTGCTTGGGGAGCTGCACACTAAACTGACATTTCCATAATGCAAAAAACCTGCAGTTGTGCACATTTAAGTTAATTAAACTGTACTCTTTACCAAGTAAATCGAAGGGGGGAATATGAGCTGTGATTTTTGTTGTTAGCAAAACAGTATTGAAGCACATGGGAGGTTCCTAACTGGTCTGGCCAAATTTTGCCTGTATTCACACAGGCGACAGTGTCACCTGTGCCATCAGCCTGGGGCTAGCTGCATCCTGCTTAAGGAAATTCTCCAAAAAGAGCGTTTCAGGGCTTCACCTTGCTAGTGACTACATCTAGGTAGGAAATTGCTCCCACTCTCCCGTTCCAAGGGCGCGCTCGGCATCCCCTCCGCGGGCCTCCACCACCACGATGTGCCGCTTTGCACAGGCAGGCGACACGTCTCTGCCCCAAAGAAAGGAGCTGCCTCACAAAAAGGAGAGAGATAAAAGGAATTTCCACTGTGCAGGATCCCCTCTATCCGGGCCCATTCTCCGGAACTAAACCTCGCTTTGCAAATCAAAGGAACAGCTGCCCAGCGCGCTCCAACAGCCATAGGTGGTGAATGCGGCGCCGAGAGGCCGGCGGCCGGTGGCCCTGCCATCAATCAGCGACTTTTGTGGCTCCCTTCAGGGCCAATCTGCTGCGCTGGGCCCGAGCCGGGAGGGCAGCTCACAGCTACGTGTCCGGGCGAGGAGCCGTATCCCCGGGCGAAAAGGCAGCTAAAACCCTGCAGGAAATGTGATGTCCCTGTGCGATCGGAGCCAGCGCTGCTCCGTAAAATCTGCAGGATTTACTTCCCCCACAGCAGCTTTTGGCAGCTCTGTTTTGCACTGAGAGGTCCAAACTCCACAGAACAAGGAGCTTCAAAGTTACTAAAAAGCCCAAAGGCACCACAAACCTCAGTACAAACCTAAGGCACGAGGAACACGCTTAACATGAACACGTCCCTTTTTCTAGGAAAACACAACCCGGCTTACACCTTATAAAAATCCCTGCCTGTGTCTCAAACTAACAGGTGTTCCCGGGATAAAAGTCAAGACAAAAGTGCTAAAGCCTTTCACATGCTTTCCCCCAATTTCTACAGCAACCCGCCTTTGACGGGGGGCTTCTGACTGCTCAATTTGATGGCCAGGCAAACTTATAAAAGCTGAAGCGCGAGGTTCCCAGGGGAAGGCATAATGAAATAAATGCACTCATGAATATGTATGGTGCCAGGCAGCCATCTGTTCCCTACCAACATCTTTTCTTAAAAGAAGTTTCAAATATTTCTGCAGAGAAGTTGCATCTTTATTTCCATATATAAAATTAGACCTTGAATTTTCCCCCTTGCAGGTCACTAAGTACCATTGTCATGGAAATGTATTTTTTGTGTTTTTTTTTTTTCTCCCCCCCACCTCAGTATAATCAAAGATCGGGTGATAACATCCACTGCTACGAAGCTCAGGTGGAGAATTTCACATGTCTGTATTGAAGCTCCTAGACATTTAGAGTCAGAGCACGCGCTGCGCAGTGTCACGAGCAGGGGCTCCCTGGGAGGAAGAGGAGCCCGGGATGCGCTGCCCGGTCCGCACCGGCCGCTTCACGCGGAATTCACGGAGCCGCTGCCGGAGCCCAGCTGCACGGCAGGGAGCAGGGCCGGGATGCGGTGCTGGAGCTGCTCCTTGCTCCCTGTGCCCAGTGACCTGTGTACTTTGGGAAACTCCCGTCTTGCTGCAGGGTTGGGACAGGAGACAGGAGTCACGTTTGGGGATGAAGAAAAAGTTGGGCTGATTTCTGATTTCTGGAAATAACTCCTGTGGCTGACCTTAATCACAGGCAGCCTGTACATGTTACACTTACCAGCTTCCCCATTTGCATCCAAAATTTGGGCTTTTTGCCCAAACTTGCTCATCCACACCTCCCTCAGGAGGTACAAGCTACTATGCAACTGCAAGGTGTTCTTGATCTGACAAATGTTTTAATATTACCCTTAAAACCTAAAGCAAACACTTATTTTTAAGAAAGAGATGTTCTAGTCAACACTTAAGTGAGATTTCTCACCTTGGGAAAAGCTTGCAGCAAAACACACGTGGCTATCCCAACCCAGAGCCGTGACTCCCTTTCTTCCCATGCTTCCAGAGATGCCTCCCTTGAGTTTCACTAATGGGACTGTTGAAGGGGCCTGTACAAAGAACAGAGGGGTAAAACACAATTATTTTCTGCTTTTCCTTTAAAGTAGACAATAAGAATTAAACTTAATGGAAAGAATCCTGCTTGTGAGCCAAACGTTTGTATTTTGAATCCACGTTTCACAAGGGTTACTCTGCTCCCTGTCTCCTCCGGCTGCAGAGCGTCGAGTACGGTGTTTTCTCTAGGGAACACCTTAAAGTGTAGGATTTGTTTCACCTAATATAAGCTGTTGGGCTGTAAATCTTTATTTCCTGAAGAGTGACAGACTGAATAGTTCCTCTCTGTCCTCCTTATAGTTAATTTCTTCACAAAGAAACCTCTGGTTTCAGGAGTGCCTTCAGGAATTCATTTTGCCTTAGAGCTCCCGAGAAGCCGCAGTTTAATTGCCAGGCGGTTACTCCAGGCACTTTGCATGTTCCCATTCCCTGTTTTCTGAGGCACAAATTGAACCTTGCCGACAGAGGATGAGAAGAGGAGCAACACGGGCATCTTCAGCAGATGAGATTCGCACCGTGCGGCAGTCCTACCTGGCTGCAAATTAACTGGCAAAGCCTGTGTCATCCGTGCTGCAAGTGCCAGGCTGTTCTTCACAACAAGGCACCGAGTCATAAACAAGTAATAACGCTCAGTGGCCACAAGCATCCCCACTTTGGGGCAATCTGTTGTCCCTGTGGTAGGGAGGAGGTGCCACTTGGGCATTGTATGTCCCTGTGTCCCTCTTCTTGGTGCCCACTCCTGCCCATGCACAAGGCCTGGGGTTCACGGCTTCGGCAAGGGCTCTTTACGCATCCTCCTCCTTCCAACACATCCTTTCCTACATGCTCCATCATCATCAAAACAGACCCATCCTAAGCAGCCAGTGCCTTTTCATGGCATCTGCCTTTTTAAAACGCAGGAGAGTTATCTACCCCTTCCCTTGGGCAGGGTTCCTAACAGGGACCAGTGGCCGCACAGAAAGGCTGCGCTGGCGATGGCTGAATATCTGCAATGCAGATTGCAGGAACACAGCGATTTTCCACAGATGGCCAAAGACTTTCTGCAAAGACTGCTTTCAGCCACAAGGTTGATTTTGATCTTGAAGACTAAAGGGACATCAAAGGGAAATCCCTGTGAGCATACGCGGGTGCTCTTGGAGCACACAGAGACTCAGGAAGCCCACAGTTTATAAATATTCAGCAAAAAATATTTCAACATCTCAGTACTCACTGCTCAGGCTACAGGAATAGCTCACCTCACCGCTCCCCTTGCTACCGTGCAAACGCATTGACGTTATGAGTACCCAGCAAAACCCCCGGGTCTGCAGCACCAGCAGAGATGGGCACTTCCCAGCAGGGCAGCAAGTTCTGAAAGTCAGAACGGGGTCTGTTTCCACGGTCCTCACTCCAGAACAACTAGTGACTCAATACATGACCTGCCTGCACCCAACTCCTGCTTTAGATGTGGACTCGCATCATCAGCTGCTTGGGCTGTGCATCTCACTGCTGCCAGCTGATACCCAACTCTCAGTGCCACATCTACCCACGTCTCGCTAAATTTCATTTTCACACAGCATTTGAAGGTACCTTTCTACCTCACCCCTGAAGCCTTCATAGATCAAGCTGTCTACCTGGAAGCAGAGAGGCCCCAATTCCCACCCTCTGGAGACCGCACCATGCAAACTAGACACGTCTCTGCTGCACGGAGGGTCCTGTGAGGCATAAGGCCAAGTTATCACTGCCCAAAATAGAGTGTAGTGACTTGGACTACACTCGCTGCAAACACCTGCTCAGCACTGCTCATGGTACAGGTCAGAAGAGTCAAGAGCCTCTGAAGCTGAGAGGCAAGTGCTTCATCTGGTCTTGGTCTTCGCAGCACCGCCTGGCTGGACCGGAGCTCCACAGGCTGCTCAGGTCAGCTCTCGAACAGAACCTCCCTGCTTGTTCCTGGCTCCACCTGTGGTTTTGCTGAAGAGTCAAGACTGAGCTGTCTAGTCACTTTTCTAAGACATTATTTTTGACCTCACCTGTAGAAAATATCTGTAGCAGTTTGTTACATCACTCCAAATTGAATTCACTCTCCACTTGCGGAATTTATAGTATTTTTACACTAGTTATAGTATTCTTTCCTGCCCAACTGTATTTCAAAAGCAAAGTCATAAAATGGAAGTCCAAAGACAACCTAGCAAGTCTAAGAAAAATGTTCATTTTCACCATGAAATTGTGGGAAACTTTTGAAGTTTTAAACAAGCAGGGGACACGTGACAGCAACACTCACTTGCTATTAAGAGCTAAACACGAAGAGAAAAGCTAGTAAGAAAACTGCATCTGTGCATATATAATAAAGGTTTTGTAGGCAGGAGCTTTCATTAGCTGTAGAAATTTGACTCTATTGCAATTAAAATGTCCTGTAATGGTAGCAATTACCGCATCAGGTAGAGTGGATTACAACATTGTACCTACAATATCAGTGCTATTCCAAAGTTTAATTTCAATTCCTGTAGCTTCTGCAGATTTTAAGGAAGTTCCTACAGACTTTGGAGCGTGGATTTTTAAACCATTACAGTACAGTCCAGGTGTCTTGTGAGGACATATCAGTATTTTTGATAGCTTTTATATTGCTGGATTCATCACATGAAAGCAAAGCGCGCTGAACAGACCAGCATTCCCGAGCGGGATAGATGGATCGCGCAAGTCGCGTTTGACTCGTGCCCATTGGATACGCGTCCCCAGCACACGCCAGGGCTCTCTGCCCCGAGTGCTCCCGCATGCGCACGGTGCCTCTGCATCCGCGTTTCGTCGCGCCATCCGGCTACGTTCAGCGGGCGATGCGAGAGGCAAGGAAGCGCCGGGCTCTCGGCAACCTCAGGTGGTTCTGGGGAGCCGAGATCTTGATTCCTGCTGCTGAGGGGGCCTGAGCAGTGCAGGCGCGGAAGGAGCGGATCCCGCGAGCAGCCCCGCTCTGCAGCTGCTGCCCTTGTTTGCAGCCCCTCATCCCTCATGCAAAGCGCGAGAAGAAAATGCTGGCAGAAGCAGCCAACTGGCATTATTTTCTGTCTGCCTTCTAGCTAATTTACTGCAGTCTCCTTGAAGCTGGGGCAGGGTGGGAGCCTGTCCTTGCACAGTGTGAAGCTGCTCTTCCCTTTGCACAACCCCCTCCACCGCTTCAGCTCTTCATGGAAAGCTCAGGCATATCAAATCAAGATGAGTTTTGCCCTTTTAAAGTCCTATTAACCGAGCTGAAAATGTTTGAAGACAGACAAGAGAATGCAATATAAATTCCATAAGGGACAGAACACACTAACGCTAACCTAGAATGCTCCCTCTAGTCAAAACCCAATTTCTTAATTTAAAGCAGTGACCACAGCAAGTTTATCACACTGTTTTGGAGAAACAATTTTTGCTTATGCATCTTTAGTGCAAATCTGTTAAGGACCACCAAATACATAACATTATGCTACCGACACCACTTTTCAAAAATAAGTTTAGGAATTTTTATTTAGATTAGTGCCACTAGCAAGCAGTAGCTCACTCTAAAGTCTTAATAAAAGTCAATTTTAAGAAGGTGCTCCTGAACATACATCTAGATGCACTTTATGACAATGCACTTTTCGAACAAATGAAATTTATGATGGACTCATCCTGTAATGAAACACAGGGTGGGACATAAGCTATCCAACAGAGTGACAGCTCTGACACGCAGATACACATTTTACACATGCCTAATAAATTCTCCAAGACTAGGTCAGACAAGACATAGGCAGCCTCTGACGCTGTGTAAGAACGAGCACTGTCCGGCCTCACGATGAATGCGGCGTTTAGGGGAAGACACCCGCTGTTCATCAACTAACTCACCACTAAATCCTGCTGTGACAGCGGCTCCAGCAGCTTTTACGGTGGCTAAATTAATATCCTCGACACAAACGTGATTTGACCAGCATGATAAAGTCTACCTGACTTCCTTGTCCACCACACAAATTTATAGCAATGTGCGTAATTTACCTCTCTATTAAAAAGGAGCATTATGCTCGGCAGCAGAGACAAAGCCCTATGGAAAACGTGACTGTTCCTGGAAGGTTTCCACCGTTTCCATCAGCATCGTGGTTTGCCAAGATTTTAGCTCTATCTGCGGCAGGCCTGGGGAGCCGGCACAGGCAGCGATGCAGAGCGCAGCAGGGAAGGGACAGGCTGCGTGTTCAGTTCTGGCCAGCGCACACGAAGAGCCCCACGCTCGGACGCGGTGACCCAGACTTATCGCACCAGCCAAACCCAGGGCTCGGAGCACGGGAGCGAGGGTTATCGCGGGGAACTTCAGCACACCCCTTCCCCAGCGGCATTCCAGTTCTGCAGCCACGCTATCTTATTTGAGCAGGTTGTCCCTGTCACTGGGCTATTGTCACTGATGGACCATTTTGGCTCCTCAGGGATGAAACGCTCTGCTCCGTGCCGTAGTTTATCAGCTTCCCGAGCAAGCGGCGTGTGGGTAGAAGTGACCTGTCTCTAAATGTGCAGTGGGGCGCAGTTCTCCTTACCCACACATGCATCCTGTCTTCAGCGGAGACTCAGTAAACAAATTTCAAGGCCACTGAATCAGGACAAGTCCTTCCCCCCACCGCTTTGGTGGCCATCAGATAAGGCCCGTCCACGCAGCTGCTGCCACACGAAAGCGACACAGAAAGACAATTTCATCAAGCCCATGGATACCCCTTTGAACCAGCCTTGCTGAGGTCCCTGCTGCTTCCCAACCTTGGCCGGAGCAGGGAATGCTGCCTGGGACCATCCCCTCACCACCCCTGCCTTGGAGATGTCCCTGCAGAAGTCATAGGCCAAAACCCACAGAGCTTCCCATCCCTTCCTACCTCACATTCCCTTTTGCCCTTCTCGAGGGGTCGACCCTGCGGAGCTGACAAATGAAGATAAATTACCCACCTGCAGCCCTCCTCCTAACTAAGCCATCGTGGGGACTAAACGAGCCTCTGAAAGCAGATTCAGCTTCGTTAGCTAAAACAGGGTGCAAGCTTTTGCCTCTTTAAAAGCACAAAGCTCATAACTTCCTGGCATAAAGTGATGATTTCCAGAAATTCTTCTTGCGTTAGCACTCTGGGGAAGTTAGTTATATGTTTGCTTTAATGGACTGGGGGAGATACAGCTGCATACAGCAGGTTTTGCACTTTCGAACACCCCACGTGCACGTTAGCACTTGCAGCCCCTTTGCTCTGGCCTTCTGCAGGGCTCCCCACACTTCCAGGTGCAAACCTAGCCTCTTTTCCTTAATTTTCTCTAATGAGCTTCTGTCCTGGGAAAACCTATCTTCACCATCCTCTGAGTAGTTACCTACACCTGTAATACTAACACCAGCACACGACAGAGAAGCTGCTAATAAGCCATTAATTACTGTATTTTTTCTGACCCCCAAATTACAGTAAGTCTGAATTTCTGCTCACAGCTCTTCCTAGACAATGATCTTCAACTGAACTATACTCAAACTTGTTAAAAAAGGCATCCATAAGCAAAATACTCATATAAAGAAATCAAATAATTAAAAAAAAAGTTAGCAGCCTATGAATCACCAGTGGCATTTAAGTTATTGCAGCCTTCTGAGCTATTAATGCACAATTTCACCTGAAATATCACAGGCTGTCAGTGTATTCACCCTAAGGATGCAAGGAACAGGGCTCCTCTTGCCAAAACCACCAGATTTGCATGGCCACAAAACCCAGCCACGGAGGCAGTGGGATTCCCTGAGGAAGGGTCCTCAGCTAGGTGTAAGGCTGCTATTTTCTGATTTTCAAGCACAAGCAGAGCTGTAAGAAGGAAAAAAGAAGCACCTACAGACCGATCCATGTAAGGAGAATTTAGAAAAGTGTGCATTGCACCTCCCTATGCTTCATTAAGAATGAAAATGTGACTGACTTTTAGCAGCCCTGCTATGGAAAGAGAGGAGCTGCCTGCGCTGCTGGAAAGCAGTTTCACACAGCACTTGCAGCTCAGCGCAGGAGAGCAGACCGGTCTCATGATCCTCCCGTCAGCCCGAAATGTGCTCCTCTCATGAGCGAGGTACACAGATAAAATTATATAAAAAGAGGATATTAGCCCCCTGCCCTCTTGGCCATTCCAGTCATTCCCGTGGCTCATTAGGCAAGCTCCACCGCGCCCGTAACTCGGTGCAGCACTCGTGCCACCGTTGTAATGGGTTATCGATCACTGCTCTGAGAACTTCATAGTTCCTGGGGTTTGGGGAAAAAAAAAAACATGTAATGAATGGTAGCCCTGATAAATTTGATTTTAATTACGTATTACAAGTCCTGCTACACTTCCCTGGCACCAAGCTTGTTCTCCTCCCCAGTAACAGCTTTATTTGAAGCTTTCCTCGAGGAGACGCCTCGGTGGCCACTTGGCCTGGGGATTACACTCACCTGCTCAGGGATTCCTGGGAAAAGCTGCTTCCCGATATTTCTGCTCGAGGAGCGCATGCCTGAGGATGCTAAAACAGGCAACAGCAGCAGCTGCCAGGGATGGCAGGACATGGGGACTGTCTCCTTCCCTGCTGCTCTCCTGCACACTCCCCTTGCACTGTTTGGGGGCCAGCAGCAGCACTAACGCAGCAGCCAGGGAGGCAGGAGATCCTGGTGCCTCCGCAGAAGCAGAAAACGCCGGCACCTGGGGGAAGACTAAGCACAGCTGCGGCAAAAAAGAAAAACCCCATCCCAAACCTACCAGCTCTTCCTCATCCCCTGCAGAGCTCAGCTTGCAGGGATGGGCTGAGCTCCTCTTTCAGGACAAGTGAAGGATCCTGGTTCCCGCTACTACAACTTGCTGCTGCTTTCTCTTGATTGCATCCAAACCCTAATGCCACCAGGCTACTCGGTGAAGGGGTCCTAGAGCTCGCGGGCTGCGGGCAGGATGTGCGGGCAGCAGCTCGCGGCATGCGGCCCGTTCGGTAAACCAAGAGGAGTTGCTTTTTGCCAGCCCGGCGGACAAGCCCAAGGGCTTTTTGTGCTTGAATGCTGCTACGGCTTTTTCTACACTTAAAAAGTTTCCATATTTATGCTACTAAGCACACTTGGTCTTACAGTTTACATGCTGCCCAGAGCTGGCAGAAAGCAAGCAGGTAATAGGAGACAAAATCCTATACAATCGATGTACATCATATAGAGTCAAATCATGCACAAGCAGCTGCGATGCCCCATGCCCTGTGACACCCCGCCTGGCTCGAGGGCTTAGCCCTTCACCCCGGCAGTAGCGCAGGGCCAGAATATCCTTCACAGCTCCGAGATCACGTAGGGGAGTCCCCACACTATTAAATCTCAGAGTCATAAGAACATAATTTCTCAGAAAAGATAATTTTTGTTTTTTAAATAAGACCATGCTTGACATAAACATTGGCCATATCCAAGCCAAAAGTGGTGCAGATGTATTCAGAGCTAGATAAATCTTTATTAACATGAAGGATATAGGCCTGATTTTTGCAGCACCAATATTTCATTTCAAACAAAAACACACTTATTAAATCCTAAAAAAAAAAAGTGATTTGTGGCCCTTCATAAGAAGAAAGCTATTTTTGAGAAGTGCAACTCACTTCTCTGAAGTTATCTAGTAAGTAGTTAAGAAGTGCGATTTAAAATACTAATTTACATTTGTTAATTCAAGGTTGTTCAAACTATTATGAGAGTTTCCAAGAAGAAAAGGAAGCGAATAGCTTAAAAGCTTCCTTTGAAAACTAAGATATTAGTTGCCTACAGGATTTTTTTCTCCTAAGCAGCCTGCAAAGAGGTGTCATTTCTATCTAGTCCACTAGCAGATATGGTTTGGTTATTAAAATATTAAATCAGAGAGAAGAGAGATTCAGTTCAGAAAAAAAAGCTCAATCTGCCAAATTGCTACTTTCATAAATTATGTTGTGAACATATTTCGATAAAAAGGGGGTTATTTAAAGATCAAATCTGATGATAAATTAGGCCCCATTTCAATTCTCTTGAAGTCTGCAATAAACATAAAAGAAATCAATCTTTGTGGCGCATTATTCCTTTTTTTTCTTAACTTCTGCTTTCAAGATAGATGCCTGCAATAAGAAATGGTGTTTACCGTACATAAAGATTTTAATATAATACCCACAGAGGAAGCAGCTATCTGACTAAACAGAGGAACACAGAAAAGGGAGGAGGAAATTACTGTAAATCTTTTACCAACTAGGGCTCAGCAAATAACTCATCTTGAATAATTCAGTCAACAAATGCAGCCTCTTCTCATGCTGATCAATCTGTGAGCAAACTGCGATCTCCTTATTTTGTTTTTAGTTATGTGTCTTAATTCAGTGTCTTTGCTCTATTTAAGATGGTTCTGGACATGGCTGTGAGTACTCCACACTCAAAGTGTGTGTGTGCGTGTTTGATCAAGGTCCATGGATCTGTCCCAAACTTTGGCAAAACTTCCCCTTGCTTCCAACCTTGGAAAACTTGGACCTCCCCATCCCAGAGCATGAAGATGGTCTATCTGTTCTTGGCATAACTTTTACATTTGCATGTATATCAGCACAGGGTAATAAGCAAGCAGGGTATCAACTAAAGCAGTTCACTGTCTTGGCAATTTTTATTTCTTGAGGGATTTCATTTTTTTGCTGTTTTCCAGGAGAAGTGGAAGAAGAAGACCAAGCTCTGCAGCAGCTCCAGCAGCTCCCTGCCCAGGACAGGGCAGAGCTAACACTTCTCAGCCCAGTGAAAGGGCATATAACTTTGGTTAAAGGCTCTTTATGTGCATTATTACAATCAAGTTTAATTCACTCCCTTCTTGGGAAACTGGCACTCATTTTGGGTTGAAGTGTCACGGAATAACCACCCCTTTCAACCGAATGCTGCCGACAGAGCGCGCGGGCGCAGTAACGATGTCGTTAAACTGGAAATTGGTTGATTCATTTCACAAGTTCATCATCAGAATAAAAATACCACTTCCTCATAATATTGTTTTAACTAGCATCATTAGCCTGTGACTTACAGTTATACTGAGTACTAAAGCTTAGATTACAAATGTCTTCTCTTAATTAGCCAATACACTGATCATTTCATTTTAATTTCAGGGCACAAGTTTATAAAGGGAGCTCGGCAAAGCTTCCAGCTTATTTCAACAGACTATCGAAATGCTCTTGTAGGAGGCACATAAATCTCTAGTTTGAATCCATTTGCTATAATAGATAAATAAATGAAATGTTAATATAACATCTAGAGGAAAAGGAATTAATTCCATTTTAATTTCACATTTACTCAAAGAGGCACTTTCCAAAGCTTTGACCTGAGGGTATTACAGAATTTACATGCTGCTCTGCCAGAGTATGGAAAACCAGGGAATGGGAAGGAAATCCAGCGGGAGCAGAGGACGAGAACTCGCGGGAGCAGGTGAAGGGAGGGATGGATCCAGGGCACGAACGACACTGGGGTCTCCACAGCAGCCAGGAATCCCCAGGGAAGATGCCCAGATGTCCCGTGTTAATGCGGAGATACAGCCAGAGCAGCTGGGACAGGCCAGGGCGCGCGGGGGGAATTATCTGCTAATCCCAGCTCAGGCTCCCACTTTCCTGCTAAGGCTGTCGGCAGTGCATGAGCCAGGCACTCGAGGGCCTTAGTGACCCCAAGGAGCCGCCTGTCTCCGCTCCGCTCTTCCTTTAGCGTCTGCCACTTCCCAAGGCTTCAGAGAAATAGAATATGACAGAAAGAGTAATCCCGTGACTGACGTTTTCTGCTCCCCGGTGAAAGATCCCTCCGTGCGGGCGCAGGGGACGGGCGCCCGACGCGTCACAGCAGGGATGCACTGCAGAGCAGCAAACAGCAAATGCTTCCCCAATCCCCTTTCGTCTCCTTTGCATGAAAGAAATTAGACAGCTAGGAGTCACGGCCTAATCCTGGCTTCCCAACACCCGGATCAAGCACAGACTTAACCCGCTTTAAAACAAACTCCTAAGGACACGTGCTTTGCCCCCTGTTCCCCCATTCATTTCAGAGACTTCGCTCCTCAAAGAGCTAATAGATTTGCTAATTTTCAATTTATAGCTCATTTAAGCTTAAACCTTCTATTTTACTTTTTTTTTTTAAATAACTCTTCCCCCTTGATTTTTTTAATCCCAAATACATTTAAGGAGTCAGCCTGCTCCCTCTTAACCTCTGTGTTATCAGGCTCAAGCCAAGCTTTTGTGATATGTTTTTATAAGATCCTACATTCTTCTAAGCATCCTGGAAGCCCTTTTCTGCACCTGAGCCAATTAATTTCATCTTCTGGGACATAATTCCCGGAACTGCACAAAATATTCTAAGAGGTCCTAGCAGGGCTTCGCACAACGGCTGTAACCTTTCCTAGTCTTTACTAACCGAATATAGCCTATAAATCACGTTAGCTTTTCACAGATGGGTCAGGTAGCTCAGTCTTCCTACAGTCAACCATTTTAATTAGACCTTTTTCCCTCTCCATCATTTCCAGTTGACAAGTCCCAGAGCTATAGCAAAGTGGTGCTATAAAAACGTTATTTTGCATTTTACAGTATCGAGTTTCCTCTCATTTTTATTACCCTGATATCACCATCTATTTCTTACCATATCCCAGCCAGACCTCCTCACTGTTGCCAGTTTTACTCAAACTGGTGCCAGTTGCAATGTTTGTGAGCAAACAGTCACACACCACGGCTGACCCTCAGCCCAGTAATTTCCTTTTAACCACAAGCCAGCAGCCTGCCCTTTGGCCAGCGCCTTGTCTAATCTAGAGTTTTAATACTATTCACCATTGTGCCAACCTGAAGCGACAATTTGGTATTAGACAGCGTGTCAGATGGTCTCTGTAACCCTGCAGAGGCCGCGGGCTGAGCCGAGATGCTGCAGCCAGGGACTTGGCGGACTGGACTCGTGCGCCTCAACCGCGGTGCTTGCAGGGCACCTGTGTGCAGGAACGGCACAAAGCCAGCGCTGCAGCCCGTGTGTGCTCGAAAATACTGCGGTCGCTTTCCTGACAGACACGGGGCAAAAGCCACAGGGCAGCCGAAGAGCGAGCAGCACGTGCAAGGAAATCCGGAAAACCCTGACTCAAGGATGGCACAGGTCAAAAACAAGTGCTATTTAATATGTCTGCCACAAGACCTTTTCTCACTAAAGCATTAATTTATCCCTTAGCACCTGCTAGTAAAAAGGATTTGCAAAGGTTGGAATACATCGGAATACGCCTGACCTAAGCCACTGTTCGAGCTATTTGATTCTTCTGTAACGGCGACTCACTGGGCGAAAGCCAAGGCAGGAAAGCAGGAGCTCAGCTAGCAGCTGGGAGACTGCAGAGAAAAAATACTCGCAGAGAAAGACATGCAATGAAAATATTCACGAGGTGCCTGTGCTGCTGCAGGAGGCTGAGCCGGTGCGATCCCTGCACGTGTAGCCGGAGCTGTGAGGGACGTGCCATATGGTGAAAACCCATCTGTGAGCGCCTGCCTCGCGGGCAGCAAAGCCTCAGGAATAAATCCACGTCCCTCGAGGTCAGCGGAGGTAAGAAAGGCTTAAGGGTCGGCTGGGAGAGCTCTTAGGGGTCCAGCAACATCCTGAGCGCACGAAATCCTGGCAGGACCTCCCAAACCTGCAGCCCAACTGCTGGGTTTCCTTCTGGAGCAGAATAATGTATTTTACATCTTTGGGGTAATTATTCTGGAAGAGCGCTAGAACGAGTACTGGCGTGTAACCTACAGAAATGACAAGTTGGAGTAATTACAGCGTTGGCGAGATTACCATTGCGACTGGAAAGCAGTGGAAGCCCAGATATAGTTTAATAGATGTCCCTCGCACTTGCTTGACATACTGGAGATTGGAAGAGCGAAATAATATTTTTTATCCTCAACAAGCAGAAGAAAAGTTTTGGAGTAAACAAACAAATACATTGCTCATAAGTATGCACTTTAAATACCCATAAATAAAGCAAATTTATCCCCAGTAGGGTGTTAGATATAGAATATTGCTTGTAGGAGATTTTTCAAGCCCAAGCTAAAACACATTAATGCCTCAAAGCACCTTTTATCTTCACAGTTTTAAAACAATTTTGCCTGTCCCAACAGAAATATGAAACACATTTGGGTCTTCGGCACCCTCAGTTTGCCACTCCACAGGTAGGAACATGGGAAAAGACAACCCCCTTTCCAAAGCAGTAGCTAAATCAAATAGTTCTTTCAAGAGTGCTTGCACCATTATACTGCCAAAGGCAAATTACACCTATTTTTTCCCAATGTCTGAAAATCCCTGTATATATTCATACTCATATAATGTATACAATATGTACTGACACAGACACAGAAATCTAAGCATTTTTTTTTCCATTAATCTCCATATTTTAATGCCTTAAATACTAACAGCCACAGCGGGCAACTCTGACCCTGCAGAATTTATGAGGTTTAGCCAAGCCCGCAGGACACGCCACCTCCGCAGGATGCTCCCTATCTTTCCATATATAGCTGCAGCAGTAATGAGGCACAAAGGACTTTTTGGAAGAAAATTTTAGGATTTGAACTCAATTTCATTACTTTTACCTTTTTTTTCCACTATTATGAGCTGAGCTGAATTTGGCATGGTGCAATTCGGCTTCGGGCTACTCCTGGAAAACTCACGAGCAGAGAAGCCAATGACAAAAGTCAACATGGATCAAAAGTGGTGTGATAATGCGAGCTCGTAACACACTTAGCACAGCAATTTTTTCCAGCTCTTTCTTCTCCGTGGCTGCTGCAGGGTCTGGTCCGTTCCGCTTCCCCGCAGCTCTGCCGCAGTCTGTGGATGCCCAGCACCTCCACTGCCTAAACCTGCCCTAAAACCTACCTGACTTTCTTGGGAAAACAAAAGAAACATTTTAAGTACATATATGGGAGATCTTGCTCCCTCGGGAATGAATGGAAACCTGTTATTTTAGGAGCACTCCTAAGAAAGCCCCAACTAACCATCTCCACCTAGTCCAGAGAAGCAGCATTTCCATATGGACAGGATGCACATTCCCCCAAATCCCACAGCATTAGCAAATGACACATTATACCTGTATATCCTTTCTTTCTTGTTCTCACTTTTAGGCAAATCATATTTCTGTGCTGTCCTTACGACCATTTCGTTTAATGCAAAAATCTCAGATTAAAGTCCCCGAGAATGACATTAAAGAGCTTCAAAGCGCTGTGATTCCTAGTGCAGGAATCCCAGTACTCTTACTTAGATGCCCAGGTGACGACAGCCGTATTTATTTCAGCTTTGGTCATGCAGATGATACTGATCTGAACCACAGACACAGGTTTCTATCTCTCTCCTTAATTTCAGCGCAAACTGAATTGTGCTCCCTGTACTATTTTTCTTCCTACCATCTGACTTCCTTGAATAATGGCCCTGGCAATAATTTCTGTTGGGAAAAGGTATAAATTAAGAGAAATATGAAACCATAATGTGTGTGATGCAGAATGGATTTATGACCCTGTCCCCACACACTCCAAAATGGGGAGGAAGGAGGGGATAAAAAATAGTTTTAATGTAATATATAAATTATTAATAGAACAACAGCTGCCTTGTTAAGAATTCATTTCCATTATTAAAAAAAAAAATCAAAAACACACAGGCTTCCACCTATCCCCTAGGAACAAGCCACGGGTGCCACGCAGGAGAAATTGGTGCGAGCTCCCGTTCCGCGGCCTCCGAGACCCGGGAAGAGCCGTTCCAGCGGGACAAGCACGGCCAGGCACCGCGGGAGCAGGGTGTAGAAGGTACCGGGGACCCAGGCAGCTGAAGGGGGGATCTCACGCTGTACCTTCTTGGATATAACGCAGCAGTGTTATCAAAACATCCTGTCAAGCTGAAGGCTTTGTAACCACGGCGGGACCCTGTGCAGGGCAGAAGCTTGAGCCAGGTCTCTCCACAGCTCTCCTTGCAGGGAGCATCCCGAGGAAGGCACTGCCACCTACACGTGAAAGCATCACCCCTTCCCTCCCTTCTTCCGGGCACACGACAGGATAACAAACGGGGCACAGCCCGGATCCTCCACAAAGTCTGTCCCCATTTGCAAACTTACTCATACACCTCCACAAGCCCTAGCAGCTTCTTCACGGAGAAGCCAAAACCTGCAAGCCCCTCTCCGTGTCGATGTTTGTCCATACCCGCTGGGGACCAGGACGGGCTGCCGGGTGCCACCACCACCACGTGCTGGCAAAGCACAGCAACCCTTTTGCTCTAAACGTCAACCAGAGAGGCCTGCTGGACACTACCGCCTTTCTGGCATTACCTTCAGTAACTTTATCGCTCTCAAAACTAATGGTTTCCTACTGTCAGCAGCATTTCTTTTGTTTCTGTCCTTCCTTAGCAGCTGCTTCAGTCCTGCTCCTAGTTCTGCCAGCAGAAAGATTCTCTCTAATCTTCTTAGCTTTCCTTCTCCTTTTCCATACTTGCAGATGTTGAATTTACATCAACTGCTATTTCCCTTTTTTTCCCCCGCTTACTATTTTATATCTAATTACTGCCTTCTTTGATGGTCTGCGCTATTGAAGGTTTTCCCCCAAAGCTGTCACGTCTTTCAACTATGGAATCACAACCTTGTTAGTCATCTAATAAAGCTCTTTGTCAAGGCTCCCAGTTTCCATTCGCGTGTTTACGTCTACATTTTTCTACTCAGTCAATTTTGCTTGCAATTTTCCTCATCTGTGGGGAAATTAGACATTTCGAAGCACTGAAATATATCTAACTGCGTGGGACCCTGCACCACCATATACAACATAGAGTCGCTCCCTAAGAGACGCAGAGGAGGGAGCGTGGAAATGAGCAGGATGGGCTGCGCTCCATGCCAAGGGCAGCGCCGGAGAGCTGGACACCTCTGCAGAGGCTGTTTTTAATCTGTAATTTTCACTTTCTTTTGATGTTTGCCTTTTTCTTTTTTTTCTCATCACATCTATTTCTATTTTACACCTGTTGTTCTATCAGCTTGAGTCCTTTTTTTGTAAGGAACATAGGCAGGGATCTGGGAGGTTAAAATCTTGGAGGAGGTTAGACTGGCACTCAGGTTCAGGCCTACCCCCGTATGCCTTTCTGAAGAAGGAGAAATTGGAAAAAAAATCTTAATGGACAAAAAAAATTAAGTAATGGTCACTTAATTCTTTAATGTTCCTAGCTTTAATTAATAGGATCCAGGGAAATCAAATGTAACCAGCCCAGCTGCTTACCAGCTCCAAAGGGATGAAAATCTTCAAAAAGTGTGTGCATAATAAATCCCCAGGCTGCAAGAATTTGTGATTCCCCGCTCTGCCCTGCATTTCAGCATATGCCAACACTGCAGGCATCAAAGTCCTTTTAAACCCCGTTTTGCAGGAAGTTAGGCTAAAGCCTTCGGACGTGGGTTATTTATTGGGACTGATATTCCCTGTTCTCCGCAGGCGCCGCGGCTCGACGCTGCCACGGACGGGAGGCTGCCCAAGCCCCGCGTGGGGACACGGCCGCACGCTGCTACCGAGCGCCTGTCCCGGCAGTGACGCCGGGCACAGAGCAAACTTTCCCTGCGGCAAAACTAAACCGAGTTCTAAAATCTTGAGACCTAATTCTGCCTTTTCTTAGGTCCTGAAACGCACTTTTCAAAGACTCAAGACTGGCAGCGTGTCTTGCATTTTCATACTGCCTCATCGCAGTATTTTTAAAAATGTGACTCTTCCGTCACGGTTTCTATAAAGGCGCTTCCTGACTCTCTCTCCCGTAGTCTGCGCTTGCCATCCGCATGGAGCAGCCAGGAAAGAACTGCTGCTGCTCCTGGGCCAACCGCGCCTTCTTGTTCCTGGGTCCCCGCTCTATCAGGATGAGTTTTTCTCTTTTTTTTTTAATCTAAGAAAAACTGAATTTAATTAAATATTGAGTCAAGTGCTACAGCAATCCCTCCTGCACTTTCAAAGGAGAAATTTGCAGATGCACAATTATTTTGTTCACTGAGACAAGGAAGAGTCAATTTTTAATGGGCCATGAAGGATTTATAAAGAATATATTTTGCTGGAGAAATAAATACGAGCAGACATCTTTATCTCTCTGGGCCGATGCCGTGTCCATCTTTGCAGACTTCGGCTTCTTCAATTATGCAGCCAGAACAGAGGCAGCAGAGAGGAGCTAAAAGCATTTCAAGGCTCTGCAGCAATCTCAAGCGCTTGCAAGCGCTGCCGGCACTGCAGGAGTTAAGGCAGGAGGATGCTGACGGGTTCTGCACAACCCAGGTGCAAACAACATGTGGTCTCACAGCAGCGTCACACGGGAGCGAGGAGCGGGGCAGGGAGCGCGGATTTGGAGAGCGCCTGGCCCAGGCCTCCCTCGCAGGCACCTGCCCGTGCCAGGGCATCGGCGGGGCTGCACGGCAGCCGCGCTCAGCCGGCCTGCGGCCGAAACCCGCACACCTCATCCCCGCACAGCCAACAGCAGTAACGTCGACACAACCTCTGTGCAGGTCGTTTTATAAAGCAGATGTGTACAACTCCCCTGCCAGGAGAGAGGGCAGCATTTTTGAGAATACTGCAAGAACTTAAGAAACCGATGCCCCCCTTTTCCCACCTATCAGCCTGTGAAGCCCTGACTTTGGAGCAGCCGTGGCAGGGAAGTCTCATTCCTGGAGTGCTGCGGGTGCCTCCCAGCTGTGCCGGCTCCACCTCACGCGGATGCTCATGGATGCTTCCTCCGTCAGGCAAGAGCCGCCCCACGTGGGAGCGGGTTGGGGTGATTCCGACCACACAACCCTGCCTTACACAAACGCACAGCCTGGCCACCACCGCCGCAAGCTAAAGCCGAGCTCAGGCACTGAGAAGAAGAACAAGCTTCACAACCCCGGCATCACTTCAAAAACTGAAGTCAGGGAATTACAAATACTCATGTATCGTTAGGCAAACACATCACCTGCAGACCTGTCCAGACTCGGTTGTCTCAGATGGTTCCCATCACCCAGCTCAGCTGAACAAGAAGAGCCTCTGCACCCAGCCTCTGTGTAAGCCGTGCTGATAAGGGGTCTATTTTCATATCTTAGGAGAATATCAATATCTGCCCCTCAAGAAAAAAAAAAAGTGAATGATAACATTTTGCCTGATGCCCACGTGATGAATTTGCAATGAAAAAGCCCTCAGAGCAGAAGAATGGGCCTCAAGTGTGCCATTAATATCGGGGCATTGCAGCTATGTCAGATGCTACAATATTTAAATGAATAGAATATTGCTTTCTGTGCCTCAACAAAATGATTATGTGCACACATCCCAGGAACAGCTCTGCACGGAGCTGAAGGAGAGCGCGGGTACGGCTCGGCTTCCAGCAGACTCTCGAGATTTAATTTCATATTGCAAAGGACACGGTCGCACACTCACGCACATGGCATTAAATGCAACAAAAATTGCTTTCATTAAACTGACAGCCTTAAGACTTGACATGGCACTGGGACCTCTCCAGGCATGGCACTTGGTCTGTAAGTTTGCAGCCTGAATAGCAGCTTCCACACTGACTATATTCTTGTTTGTGGTGGGGAAGTATTAAATGGCAAGTTAATGTATCACTTCTCAAAAAAAATTGGAAGCAACAAAAATTCCATTCAGAATTGCATGGCAAGTGGTGTGAGCCTTTCCTAAAAGGGAGAATGATTTTTAATGGCTGGCAATCTTTACATGCTTTTGTTTACAGGACAGAATATAAGAGATGTTTTGTGACTCTATAACAATCACTGGCATTAGCCCTACAAAAATGACAGAGATGCTAAATCCATCATTCCCCATGCTGCTGCCCTTGGAAGCAGACCCCTGGATACAACCTGCGCTCAGCTGGAGCGCTGGTAGCCCCCCGCATGCTGCTGTGCTTGATGAAAGGCAGAGGACAAGGCAGCCCAGGAGCCTCCCAGCTGAAGGAAACTCGTAGCTCGGGGCAAGCTGGAGCGACCTGTTGGAGAGGAAGGCCCGCGCTTGGCGAAGCTTCCTGATGAGGTATTGAAGGAAAGGGTCAGGGTTAACTCTGGAAAAAAATGGACTTCCATTTTTTATAGTTTTCCAAAGGCGAGAGTGGACTAGCTGGTTTTATTGGTTCATACTGGAATGCTGCAGAGGTGCAAGACTAAGGAGTGCTGCACCTCATGGCTCCTCCTGAGCTGAGCTTACCCAACAGCTCATGTACTCTAGGGCTGGGATTTCCAAGCAAAGAGCAGGGAGGAGCAGATCTCCAGGGCTCCTGGAGGGCTTATAAAACGTGTGCCAAGATCCTCCACGAATTACCTTCTCGAGCGCCTCGTTTCTCTGAAAATTAATCTAACACCTGCACCAAATCCAGCCTTAAAAACAGCAAAGGGAGCCATCACTGTCATCTGATAACTAATTATAAGCCTTTCATCCCCAGCAGGGATTTGCAGGACCGAGAATAAAATGGGTTCCTGAGGATGTTGTTCTGAACCTTCACCCCAAGCCGAACCTTAGCCTGGCACCAGCGCAGTGATTTACAGCTAACGTAGAATTCAATATACGCCTGTTGTCTGTAGGGACGCAAGAGCTCATCTTAACTGAAGGCCTTGCATGTTCTCCCAATAAGCACAGAGCTCTCATAATACCAGCCGTAAAGCAAACATCCTGCAGAATTAATCCTAGCTGGCCGACATGGATATCAACCCTCATTCTACATCTTCACCCGTCAACCTAAACTTTGAGTCCTTTGATTTCTTGATCAGAAGCCCAGCGCCCACCTGAGCTGCAGAACCGCCCTCGAGCCCAGGGTTAACCGCGTTCGGCTCGGCCGCAGCGCAGCCCCAGCCACATCCTGCAGCCCCCAGCACAAGGCTGTCACCCCTCATCTTCCAGCACCCCACCTTGATGCCCTCCAAAGCCCCATCGTGGTCCAGCGGGTCCCGCAGCTCTTCTAGCACCTTGTAAGACGTTTCTCACAGTGGGGACACCAGGCTTGTCAGCGCTCTGTGGACTCCAAGCGGTCAAGCTTTTCTGCTCCCCATTTTCTGAAACTTGAAGCCTTTTTAGCACGTCACCCAAATATGAAGAGAGAAAACACTCCAAGAGCTGCTGATACTACTCAGATGAATAATTTCAATATTGATACAAAAATCCTTAGAAGAATCATGCAACTAACAGGAATATCAACTCAGGAAAGAGAGATTTTGTCCATGCAGGTAAAAGATTTTTCTTCTGAGCACCACACACTAACACGCGTTTGAACAGGTCAAATATTAATGAGTATTTCCTATTGCAGGCATGATGGAGACTATACATCTTACTTAGATTTGCGATACTTTCAATTAACTCACCAAAGTACCATTAATTTCGGTCCCGTAAGTAATTTAATCTGAGCTCGAATTCTTTCCAAGTAGACGCTGCGAGGTAACTAATAGGTACCAAGCAGCAAAACGGATCTCACAGGGCTCCCTGGCACGGGGACCAGGCCCTGCAGCCTGGTGGCTCCAGGGCGGACATTATTCCTCTCCAAAGGATGTTTTTTTTTCCTCTCTTCACCCCCCTAGCCACCCAAGCCCCAAGCTGCTTTTTCTTGTCCTTCTGTGATTTAATCAACTGCTGCATCCAAGCCTGGCTAATTTGTGGAAATCATTTACTACTCTCGCAGAGGTGTTCACACTGCTAGATTAAGAATTTAGGATGAAATTCAAATTTTAAATGCAAATTAAGCTACACAGCAGAGATGAAAAATCTCAGCAATTATTAAAAGCTCCTTTTTAGAAGAAGCCAATACCTGAACTCAGCTGTTGAAATTTAGACCCTGTGACTTCACACATTTGCTCAAGCGCGACGAGGAACAAATCTAAAGCCTTAGATTTTGACTTCTTTGCCTGGTTTCACGTTAGGCAGAGAAAGGCAGCGAGGTTCCTCGTCCCTGTGAGCAGATTGCTTTGTAGTCACCATCGAGCAGGGCAGACACGGGACTCGGGGGGAAGCTCAAAGCCCCTAATCCCACACAAGCAGCTCCACCACCATCACGGGCTAATGTGTGCACTAGCACTAAGCAGGTTCTTTGCTAGACCTCAGCCCAAATTTAAAACCCTCCACAGATGCCTTTAGCAAGTTCCTACTCAACCTTTCAGTTTCAGCAGACCTATTTCTGTTCCAAATTATGTACATAATTTTTTGACTATGTAGGAGATAGCCTGTTTGATCAATTCGCCCTACATTTCTGTTGGTGAATTACGTCTTATCATTTTCCTGAGTTTATGCCAGACATAATTGCTGTAAATAAAGCTTTCCCTTGAGTGGCTCCCAACAAATGCTTGTAATTCTGGTGTTTCTGGAGCTGGAGCCCAAAAGCAAGGAGCACGCACCAAGGAAATCAACCTGGGGCTTCCAGGGGGCCCGAGGCCCCGAAGGAAGTATTGGAGAGACCCTCCAACGGTGCCATGCGATGAACAGGCTCCGGCGCACCCTCCGCATGGCCCAGCACAACAGAGCTTCCCGCTGCAGCCTCGGGTGAAGGCTGCATCGGTAACACGAGTGCTCGTGCGGGTGCTGCAAACAGGGCCATTCTGTTGATGCTTGTTGATAAGCAGGTTTAATGCCTTTT